>JAQHUG010000016.1:1094259-1183808 GCA_028555095.1 Dicrostonyx torquatus | reverse complement strand
GGCCTTCATTGCCAATTCTTGATACAGTGTCTGGTATAGATAGAATCATTCTCCAGTAATCATTGTCAGATTAAATACAACAAAGAAAACAAAGTGGTGCTAACTAAGTACTGGTGAGGACTGCAAGGATTCTGTTTCTTACCTCACCACATCTTCAGTAACTGTCAGGGAAATTGTATTTTGTGTTTCCTTCCTTCCCCCACCCCACCCCCTCCCCACTCTTTCTTTGAGACAGGCTGTATGTAGTTATCCTGGAACTCACTCTGTAGATCAGGCTGGCCTCAGACTGGCAGAGATTCACCTGCCTTGCTTCCCGAGCGCTGGGATTAAAAGCATGCACCACTATGGCCGGTCACTTTGTGCCTCTCTGTGGAAGAAGCTGGAACTCAAGAGACCAGGGAACAGATACAGAAGACTGTAATTTGAACTCAGGACTGCTCGACTCCAAAGCCTGTGCTTGTGCCACTCACAGCTCTAGTTTCAGATGCTAACACAGGTGAAGGTATTTCAGACCCTGACATGTTTTGTTGTTCCTTCCTGTCCTTTTCCTCTTCGCGCTGTACTGGCAATCAATCTCAGGTTTTCATGAACAGTGGTAGACAAGAGAGCATCCATTGAGTTGCACTCACTTAAGAAGAATCAATAAAATAGCAAAAGTTTCTCTCACAACTCAGTGAGTCTAGCTTCTATGGACAGCTGGCCACAGTTATTAGAAGCATTCTTAGTCTAGCCACAAGGTGCTTTGATCTTATTGCTATAGAAAACCCAGGAAGCTGTTTTATTGGATATATTCAATAAGCCACAGAGGGCATAAATTCAAAAATAGGTCACTCCTCCTAGTACCCCAAGATTGGGGTTTTAATACGTGAAAAATTTGTGTCCTCTTTCTACATAACTACATATCCTGAGACTGGGGGCTTTAAACTACTAGACAGTGACGGCTAGAAAGAGAAAAGAGGCGGCAAAGGGCTCTAAGGGAGACATATGGTCAATCTTTATGCATGAGAGTACACTCCATATGCCTGGGCTGGACCTCGACCAGTTCACATGGCTGTTTCTTGAGGTTCTTTCTCTCAGTCCTCTAGGGCTTCTGTTTCCCTCTACCACACTATGACTAGTAATTCCTGCCCATTAGGTGAGAGTTGCCGCAATCCAGGTGGAAGCAGCCCCAGGGACCAGTAGGAAGGTGTATGCATGATGTACATAAATGTATGCATATTCACCCGAGGAAAGAAATGCACAGGTCATGACTCAAGTGGAGCTCAGATGAAAACATCAGGAGCTGGCTCTCACCTTCCACTTTGAGGGGCCCTTTGTCTGCCTCTGCCGTAGCCATGGTGGCCGGCCTATGAACTTGGGGATTCTCTTGTCTTGAAAGCACTGGGATTACAGATGTGTGATACTACACCCAGCTTTAGTTTCTGGGGATCTGAACTCAGGTCATCATGCTTGTGTGGCAAGTGCTTTTATTACTCACCAAGCCATTTCCCCAGCCTCAGGCGAGTTACATTTTGTCTGATGTTTCACAAGTTTCTTTTGTCTGCTCAAAGGAGACTTTATTTTCTGTGCAGGCTTCTGGCTGGCATCCAGGAAGGTACTAGTTTCCCAAAATGCAGGGTCTTTTGTTACAGATGCCAACAGGCAACAAAAGACTGCTCTGAATTTGACTTCCCTCTGGGCTTCCAATAATCCCCCTCCACCTCCTCTCCTTTGCAAAAGTGCAAAGATAAGCTGAAAATAAAACCTTTCCCTGGGCCTAGTTCCTCACCATGGGTGTTCCCTGCCTTCCTCTCAGGATGGTGGTCTGTAAACCCATGTATGGCTTTAGCTTTTGAAACTTGGCATCTCTCATCATCCTACTGAGAACTGTTCCCTATAAGGTCAGTGAAGCTATTTGTCAAGTACACTGACCTTTTCATGGTTCTAATTTTCAAAATCTGCATACATAATCCTGTTTTGGGAGCCATGAGGTTCACCATATCTGCAGTTTCCAGAATGTAGCACATTCTGTAACGTCTACCTTTCTGACTATTCCTTCTTTTTTCTGCTGGGAGTGTCCTTTCTTCCCTATCTCTGGGACTTCACAGTAACTATTCCCTAGACAACTCTGCTGTTTGTGTTCAGGATCAGCCTAGTATATTTCCTTGCTTCTAACAAGCTCCTGCCGCACTCTTCTGAGTGCTGGATCTGTATACAACTGATCTGAGGAGGGCATCTCCCTACATCTAGTTCCTCCTGTGAACCCCGACGTTCATACCATAGTCATGCGGTTCTCTGACTTCTGATTCTTTCTGTTGCTCCAGTTTCAGGTACTGGCAAACTATAAATAGAAAGATTCTTAAACAAAACCTTTTCTAGTTAGCCTCATTATTCATTGTATTCCACTTCTGTCCCTCCTTTCCACTCCCAAGGCTACTCAGGTTTTATCCTTGTTTCTCAATTGTTTTTTCTCTCTCCCTGTTTCTACAGTTTCCCCCTCATTTGTATCACAGACATTCCAGAAAGGTAGTTCTCATATGGCACTTTGTCATGCAAAACCCTTTTGGTGGCTATTAAAAAATATTTTAAGCTGGTCATGGTGGTTCATACGTTTAATCCTAGCACATGGGAGGCAAAGTGGGTCTCTGTGAGTTAAGAGGCCAGCCTGGTGTAAATAACAAATTCTAGTTCAGCCAGGGCTACACAGCGAGACCATGTCTCAAAACAAAACAAAACAAATTCCTTTATTTCTAATTATATGTGTATGTGTATGGGCATATACATGAGTGCAGGTACTCCTGGAGCCCAGAAGGCAGAGGGTCCTCTAGAGCTGGAGTTACAGGTGGTTGTGAGCTGCCCAACATGTGTGCTGGGAACTGGACTCCAGTCCTCTTAACTTTGGAGCCACCTCTCCAGTCTAGGCTTTCTACTATTAGTAGAATTTAGAAATCCTCAAATGGAAAACAAGCTAAACATGATGGGATTGTATTTTCTATAGGTAGCTGAAAAAACACCAACAGAAAAGGTACAGTAAATAGTATTAACCGTATTCATTACCAATGGTGGTTCTAAGAAATATATTACTTCATTTTTTAAATTAATTATTTCTCACACCACAAATATACCTAAGAAAATGGCAGTTTGATCTTTGCCAAATAACACAAAGCAGTCTTTTTCAGTTTTTAAATTACATGTGAGACTGTGAATGTGTAGACAAATGCCTGTCTTGGCACACACATGTGGAACAGGACAACCCATGGGAGTTGCTTCTCTTCTTCCACCATGTGAGTCTCAATCAGACTTGTATCACAAGCCTCCAAATTGTTTTTCTGTTTGTTAGCATGTTGAATCACTTAGTTTCTATAGGTATGGGGTCCCATGTGCAGACTTTGGGGGAAGGACTCCATGAGTAGTTTTCAAACCTGGATGCACGTTAGAGTACTTGAAGGATAATTAAAACCTATTGATGCCTAGGTTCTCCTATTAGGGAGCCGCTCAATAGGACTCAACAGGTGGAGCCCAACATCCATTTAAAAAGCTGCACCGTGGACACATTAGGTGCTGCCAGGGTTGAAAACTAATACATTCCCTTTTGTGTATGTTCTTGTGGGTATGTGCAAAGGTCAACCTAGATGCCATTCTTCAGGAACATCCACCTTTGTCTTTTGAGACAGGATTTCTCAGTGGCCTGGAACTTGCCTGGAACTAGTTTTGACCGGCTGGCCATGGGAGCCCTGGGATCCTCTTGTCTCCTTTCTGGCACCTACTTTGACTCTTATTCAGGGGCCTGAACTCTAAGCACTTTACATACTGATCCATCTCCTCAGTTCTGAGAATTACTAGATTCCTATCAAGTGTCTTTTTGTCTTTAAAGCAGTTTTTTGACTTTGTTCTTCCTTTCAATTATAATTTTCACTTTAATATACTTAGCAATCCCATTTTGTAAATGTAGCTATTTTTGACTTAGTCTCTTTCTGTGCTATACTTCTTGCCACTAGGCTGAGCCTTTTTTGTGTGCTTATTCCTTGGTGCACAGATTTTTATTAGACATTTACGAGATTGAATTTAAAAACGTCCTCCAAATCATATTGGTTTTTCTTACTAAAATAACATACAGCTCAGACCTCTCATCATGTGAGCGATGCTCATTTGTAGGTAAAATACTATGAAGCTTTCGTTCGGGAAGGGGAAGCTGGAAGTATTCACAAGTGCTTAAAGGAACTATTTCAAACTGTTAGCTGAACTATTGTTCTTACATAATAACGTGGTGGTGTGATTCTATCTATAAATGAGTTAATTATATCCTCAGAATGTGGTGTTTTATAGGAAAAAGGCTATTTCCGTTTAAACCAAGTTTATGGATACGTTCTTTTTTTTTTTGGTTTTTTCGAGACAGGGTTTCTATGTGACTTTGGAGCCTGTCCTGGAACTAGCTCTTGTAGGCCAGGTTGGTCTCGAACTCACAGAGATCCGCCTGCCTCTCAAGTGCTGGGATTAAAGGCCTGTGCCACCACCGCCTGGCTATGGATACATTCTTGAGTAAGATGGAAGTTGTTGAAGGCGATGGAAAAGGAAGCACTGTAATGGCTGTGGAAGATGTTGAGAAGTGGAAGCTACACAAGACATTATTCTTTTCTGGCCACTGTGCAGCTGCACATATATCTTATATCATTCATGCAAAGGTATTCAGAATACCATAGACAGCTTTACAAAGTGAGTTCCCACCCAAGTTTGGAAACCTCAGACTTCAAGTAACATGGTCATCCTCTTGTACCTGATATATCCAACACAACGACTAAATGCCCTTCCAGAATGTTGTAATTTTTCTTCAATATACTATTTAAATGTCTTTATTTATTTTTTTAAATGTCGTTATTTTTAATTGTGTGTGTGTGTGTGTTTGTGCAGCGAGTGTGGGCGGTGGTAGCGGCACAGGAGGGCGCTCCCCCTGGAGCTGGAGTTACAGGTGGCTGTGGCCCACTGAAGTGGCTGCTGGGAACTGAACTCTAGTTCTTTGAAAGAGCAGAAAGTGCTCTTAAATGCCGGCCTATTTCTCCAGCCCCCATATTATTTTTTAAAAAAAGCACATTTACTTATCGTGTGTGTAGACCAGAGAACAACCGTGGAGGTCTCTTGTTCTACTCCGTGGCTACTGGGAACGGAACTCAGGTCGTCGAGCCTGGCACTTTTTACCCACCGAACCATCTCTTTGATTGTCAACACACTACTTCTAAAGCAATTTACACTTTAAGTTTGAGTATGAAAAAATTCTAGGTGAAGCCGAGCGTGGTGGTGGCACACCTATTAAGTCCAGCACTCGGGAGGCTGAGGCAGGAGGTTCACAAGTTCAGGGCCAGTTTCAGCTATTTAGTGGGGTTAGAAGCAGACTGGGCTAAAAGAGACCCCCCCCCATCAAAAATAAATAAATAAAATGCAAAGCAGAGCTTGTCATCCCAGTACTCTTGGGGAGGCTGAGGCAGGAAGATTATTAGATTATTAGGAGTTTCAGGTCAGCCTGAGCTACAGAATGAGAGCCTGTCTCAAAATACTTAAGTTAAAATAAAAAGTTTTAAACCGCGTAAGAAAGCGCGAAGCAGCCTCTCAGTGGCAAGCAGCTCACTTCTGAGATGCAAGATTCGCGCTTGACTCAAAGCTCTGGCGACTCTGCCGCAGAGACGAGCCCACGACGGCTCCGCGTACCTGCCTATCGCCTCCCTAAGGCATCCCACACCGGTAGCCAGGGCACTCGCCACCGCCGAGCACGAGTCGCGGGACCGCGCGCGCCGCGGCCTCACAATCAGGACGCACGCTGTTGACGTCAGCGGCCGCGGCTCGCCCCCTGAGCCGGGAAAGAGGCGTCTGTCTATTGGCTGGGCCTCCGGCGGCCTCGGGACCAATCACAGGACGGCGAGCAGCAAGGTTCAGTCCCTGACGTTGTGCGGTCGCCGCGGGGTTTATTTAGCTCTAGGGTCCTGACCGCCGCCATTCGAAGTCCTCAGCACCCGAGGCCATCCCCCGTCCGCTCCGCCCCTGCCCCCGAGCCGCGGCCCCCGCCTTCGTGCCGCCTCTCCGCCCCTCTGGCCGCTGGGAGCCGCGCGCGGGCCCGCGGAGAACATGTCCTGACTGAGGCGGGAGGGCGGAGGCGGCAGCAGCGGGGTGGGCGGCGGCGCCGAGGGAGGCGGAGAGGGGCCGGGCTCGGCTCGTCGCCGCGGGCCGTGCGGGAGTCGCCGCCGCCGCCGCCGCGGCCGCCGGGCGCCGCGCGTCAGACGGGGAGGAGGAGCCGCGGCCGCCAGGTAACCGGGCAAGGGCGGGGGGCGCCGCGCCACAGGCCCCTCGCGGGGTGGCCGCGGCCTGACGGGGCCTCGCGGTACCCAGGCTGCCGAGCCTCCGGGCGGCAGCGTTGCGGGAGAGCTCATTGCAGGCCCGGGACTGCCGGCTGCCGCGCGTCCATCTTGGGCTTCCCGGAGCGGGGACAGCCCTGGAGGCTGAGGGCGAGTGGCCCGCCCGGGTTGTTTACCGACCTCAGTTGGCCGCGGTCGGCTGCCTGGCTGGCGCTGCCCTTCTGCCCGCCGCATTCCGGCAACTGGGATTCCTCCAGAGTCCAAGTGTGTGGGTCTCTTGTTCCACTCCTCTGTAGGCCGTAAACACCCGGATTCGTTGCTATAAGTTGGTGCTGGTCTCCAAATTTGTATTTTGGTCCCTTGTCCGCTTTCTCCTCGCCTCCTCGTACAGTGGCCTCCCGTTGTTGCCTATTTTAAGCAAATCAGGGTGAGAGTTGAAGCTTCGGGTGGCGTTGGGCACCTGAACTCTGCTCCTGATAACGATTCCTCAGTGCAACCACCTTATGTTTTTGTTGTTGTTTAGTGTTTTGCTCAGATTTGGCCGGTCATTGGACAGACAAAAGAGTTGTAACGCTTGCTTTAAGCGCCGGGGACAGGCAGTTTAGGTTAAGCAGGAAGTTTGAACCCGCCCATTATCTTGGAGACACACTGGTGTTTTGAAACCACCTTGCTTAGAATTTTGTATCTCAGTCCTCGATTTCCCCTTTCAGTTACCCCCGACTCACTGTTATAAATGCCTCCTATTGCTCCCAGGGTTTGCTCTCACCATACGTTTGACCTGTGATGATATTAATAAACGTGTTGTACAAATACTTGGAAGTGTTATATAATGGATGGCTCCTGTACCCCGTGGTATCTCATTTAGTTAACTTTCTGTCGACTTTTGCATGGTACTTTTGTTGATCAAACATGGTTCACTTGGTGGACGTAGAGAAGCCAGGGAAGACCGGAGGATCTTGGTTTGACAGGGGCCATTAGAAAGTCGTCTGAACTAAACTTGGGAAAAGTAAAGTTGGATCCTGTTATTAGTTATATTTAGAAGTCTGTTCTCTCGATTTTGGGGCTCTTAAAATAGTCTCATTTAATTTTGTAACTTTGTTTTGTTTTAATTGGTTTGTGAGGGGTTAAAACGTCTGTCATGAGACATTTTACTTTTTCTGGAAAGGATGTTATTTGAATGCCTTGAGAGATTTTTACTTGTTGCTATTTTAACAGCATTTAGTGCTGTTGAGCGTTGAGGCACCATTTTATTTACTCTTGAAATGTGTTTGGAATAGTATGATGAACTCATTCTTGGTAGTGTATTTTAAGATAATGGCCTTGATCCAGATCAGTGTCCTGCATATCGTTTTTAAAGTCTGAGGATTAAGCTAGGCATGTGGTGCACTCAAGTCTCAGCACTCAAGAGGCAGAGGCAGGTGGATCTCTGAGTTCTGGGCCAGCTTGGTTCACAGACTGAGTTTCAAGACAGTCAGGACTACACAGAGAAAACCTGTCACCCCAAAATAAAAATAAATAAATAAATTCTGAGGATTAACATAAATCAGTTGTACAACATTTGAGGTAACTTGATTCATTTGTAATTGATACAGTGAGAGCCATTTGATGTATTTTATATTTATATTGCTTTTATGAAGTTTAAACTTTAAATGTAGTTTCAAAATTAGGATGCTAACTTTTTTTTTTGGTTTTTCAAAACAGGGTTTCTCTGTAGCTGTGGAGGCAGTCCTTGAACTTGCTCTGTAGACCAGGCTGGCCTCAAACTCACAGAGATCCACCTGCCTCTGCCTTCTGAGTGCTGGGATTAAAGGCGTGCACCACCACTGCCCAGCTAGGATGCTAACTTTTTATGTAACTTGGTTCAGTTTTATTTAAGCATTGTGATGGCCTTCCCCTCTTCCCTTGAAATAACCTCTTGTTGAATACTTGTTCTCCCAGTTTGTGGTGGTTTATTTGGAATATCTGTGTTCCACTTATGCCTTGGGTATTTTTGTTTGTGTGTGTGTATTTAAACATCCCTCTTACCAGAATATATAAACCTACAGAAATGCGTGAAAAAAATTCAAACTCCTTACAGTGTTCAAATTTCTCAGTAGTCTGGTGTTGTTATATCCTTTAGTCTTAATTTTTTTCCCTATGTGAATCTTAGTCCAGCCATACTTGTTTTTTCCTGTGAAGTCTTTCCTGTTGATCTTTATTTAATCCACCCTTTTTGTGTTCATGGTTCTCACTGTGGGCCAACTTAAGTGCTAAGAACTCTGAAGCAGGCAGTGGTAACACATGCCTTTTATCCAGCACAGAGGGGGAGGCCAGCCTAGTCTACAAAGTGAGTTTCAGGACAGCCAGGGCTACAAAGAAACCCTGTTTTGAAAAACAAAATAACAACAACAAAAAGAACCCCTTTGAGAACTTGACCTGGAGGGATATATTTGCTCCTCTTTTGTGTAAAACTTTCTGCCTCCCCCTTTTTTTTGTCTGTGTTTTTAAGGGTCAAATGAGTTTATCTATGGAGACAGTGTAGTTGGCCCTGAAAAATGGTCTGGTAAAGTATTTCTGGTTATAGGGTATTCCAGGATATACAGTTTATATGCTTTCTATTATTGGAGTTACTGGGATTTTTGGTGACTTATTAGACAAAATATTTGAAACTATGGTCATGTACTAAAAAATCTTTGGTCGGTATGCTTACATCTGTTAACACTTTTTTTTTTTTTTTTTTTTACGAGTACCAGGTGTTGGTATTTTTCCAGTGACTATGTTATATTATTCAAACAAAAATCTCTGGTTTCCTTCACTGAGTCTGAGGCAGATACTTGGCTTTGGATTTGGTACTAGTGACAAGAAGGGTAGTCATTCTGTATTTTTATTTAGATGACTTGGGAAGGAACAATAATCTGTAGTCTCAGTTTGCATTTCTAACCTCACATGCTGGTATGTGTATTTGATCAAAAGGCTAGTGACCCTGGGGAATATGGGATGTTGCTCAGAGCTAGAATGCTTACCTAACAAGTACAGGACCCTAGATTTGATTGCTAACACTATAAAAATAATAAAAAGATAGATAAGCTTTAGCTTCATTAAATACAAAGAGAAATAGAAGGCAGTTAATTATATGTCCTAAACAAGAAAGCACAGAAGTGGTTTATTTAAAGCAAAACAACAACAAAATCACAGCCATTATATACTGTCTTCTGAATTCCAATTGCAACTGTGCTATTACAGCTTAATGTAGCACTAAATAAGGACCCATACAACAGGGATTTTGTCATACATTTAAAGAATACTGTCTCAAAATTATGAGCTTATAGTTGAGAATAATTAGATTTAAAGTTCAGTAATTTTCAACATACAGTAGGAGAAATAAATAGCTATATTTCAGAAAAATTAAGTTACTCTGATTCATCTAATATTTCTGTAGTTTAGCTATTTTTTTAAAAAAGATTTATTTATTATTTATTATATATACAATGTTTTGCCTGCATATATACCTGCAGGCCAGAAAAGGGCACCAGATCTCATTATGGATGGTTGTAAACCACTATGAGGTTGATGGGAATTGAACTCAGGACCCCTGAAGAGCAGCCAGTGTTCTTAATCTCTGAGCCATCTCTCCAGCCCTATAGTTTAGCTCTTAAATTTTTGTTTATGGTCAGCCAGGTGGTGGTGGGCTCATGCCTTTAATCTTAGCACTTGAGAGGCAAAGGCAGGTG
Organism: Dicrostonyx torquatus; assembly: GCA_028555095.1. Classification (NCBI taxonomy): domain Eukaryota; kingdom Metazoa; phylum Chordata; class Mammalia; order Rodentia; family Cricetidae; genus Dicrostonyx; species Dicrostonyx torquatus. Next base: position 1,173,778 of record JAQHUG010000016.1, on the reverse strand, counting down.
GATCTCTGTGAGTTTGAGGCCTGCCTAGTCAGCAGAGTGAGTTTGAGGACAGCAAGGGCTACATAGAAAAACCTTGTGTCAAAAAAGAAAAAATGTTTATAAATGATATGAAGTAAGGGATTCAACTTAATTATAGTAGGAATGCTAGCTTGTCTAGGTTTCAGTCTCATTACTGGTATTCGTCTATGAAAGTGTTTACAAATCCAAATAGCCTATTGACTTGATGAGGTTACATTAATTCTTTGAATCAGGTTGTTCAATTATTTATCTCACTTGTATTTTTAATTCTTTTTACTTATTTTATTTATTTATTATTTTGTTTTTTTAAGACAGGGTTTCTCTCTGTAGCCCTGGCTGCCCTGGAGCTCACTCTGTAGACCAGGCTGGACTTGAATTCAGAGATCCACATGTCTTTGCCTCCTAAGTGCTGGGAATAAAGACATACAACACCAGGCCCACCTGTTTGTTTTTGTTTTCGTTTTCGTTTGAGAGGGTCTTAGTGTCTCACGGCAAGCCCAGAACTTGCTATGTAGACCAGGCCAGCCTTGAACTCAAAGAAGTCTGTCTGCCTCTACCTCCTGACTGCTGAGATTAAAGTTGTGTACACTATGCCTGGCTCAGTGTATTCTGTAGATTTGTGCTTCTATATTCATGAACCTTTTTTCTTCTTTTTCTTCTTCTCTTCCTTTCTTCTTTGAGACGGTTCTCATGTAGCCCAGGTTGCCCTAAAACTTGGCATGTAGGTGGATTTCTTACCTTCCCATTGCTGGAATTACAGGAGTGTGCCATCATGCCCAGTTTATGCTGTGCTGGAGATGTAACCCATGACCTGTTCATGCTAGGTGAGCCCTCTGTCAATTAAGCTACATACCCAGCTCTCTAGTACCCAACTGTTGAGAAAACAACATTTTACTACTTCATTTTTCTGAAATATCCTCATCTGTGGAAGGTTAGGATGAAGGAAACTTTGATTTGTGTTTTTTTTTTTTTTTGTATTTCTCACTTTTAAACCATACTTGTAAGTTGTAGAATAAATTGTTTTTTTCTTTTTTTTAGAAGACAGGGTCTCATTGTGTATTCCAGGCTAGTTTGGTAAATACTTTGCAGACTGACTAGAACTTGTGGATAGTGATCTCCCTACCTTAGCTTTCTGAGCTTTGTTAGGCATATGTTACTACTCTCAACTATATTAAGCTTTAAACATAATTTAATATTAATTTCTAAACCCAAACTGAATATTTATGTCACTATAGTCAACACCTAAAAATTATCTGTAAAATTGCAAGAACAGTTTTTTAAACATTTACTTTGAATTTGTTTACAATCCAGTAAACAGTTTATAGATCAGTGTAAGTCCATGGGCCATGATTTTCAGTAGGATTGTATTAATAATCTCCAAAATATTTATACATTTCCTTCCTTCCTTCCTTCCTTCCTTCCTTCCTTCCTTCCTTCCTTCCTTCCTTCCTTCCTTCCTTCCTTCCTATCTAAACTTTAATTCTCACTCTAGACTAGCTTATTGATCTATTTAACCTTCCCAGCTCCTTATGCTGGGGATCCAGGGACTGGTACATACTAGGTAAGTGTGGCCTATCACTGAACTACACCTACAGTCTTTAAAAACTTATGCAAATTTTCAAACATACAGATAGAGACCAGAACAATGACTTCTCATGTGTCCGTAACCTCATGGCCTACATTGTGTCTTTTCTAGTTTTTCTGCCTCATCCTTGGGGATTATTTGAAGATATATACAGTAAATATTTCAGTGCTGATTTCCTTCTTCCACTGGAACTATCCCAGTGATAGCAGGCTTGTGCCTCTTTGCCTACATCCTATAACTTGGCAATCATATCAGAAGTTTGATCACATTCTGTTTCTTTTACCATTTTATATTATTTGGTACATTTAATTCATGGTAGTATAGTTTGTGGGCATATGACAGCATTAGACACAGATTTTGATATTGCTCTGGTCTGTCATGTAGTAACAAATACTAGTTATGGTTTTTGTTTTTTGAGACAGGGTCTTTTTGTGTAGCCCTGGTTGTCCTGAAAGTTACTCTGTAGATTAGGCTAGCTTTGAACGCACAGAGATCCAACTACCTCTGCCTCGCAAGTGCAGGGTTAAAGGCGTGTGCTACCACTGCCCAGCTAGTTGAGTTTTAAAATTTGAGTGTTAACTCGGTGTATTACATGGAAACAGGGAAAATTTATTTTTTTCATTATCTTTGGAGATAGGTCTTTGCAAAATTTATTAGTTTTCTAAAGTGAGTTTTATCCAGAAGAGCAGAGGCTTTGCTAACTACTGTATTACCATGCTGGAGAGCACATTATTTAGCTGCCTGTTATTTTTACAAGTAAGAGGATTTGGACTCCAACAAATATGTAGGATGTGCTTACTAATCACATAGGCAGTCATTGCTTTTCTTTAAAGTGTGGTCATCTCTAGGTTCTGTAACGTCTATATGTGTCATTTAGTTATACTTTTTTTCACTTGACTGAATGAAAACAGAAGGCTCTTTAAATTTTTATTAATATAGCATGTTTGTTTTTGTTGTTTTTTGAGACAGGGTTTTACTATGTAGTTCTGTCTGCCCTGGAACTCACAGAGATCTACCTGCCTTGGCCTCCTGAGTCTGATTCTTCTTTTCTTTTCTTTCTTTCTTTCTTTTTTTTTTTTCTTCTCCAATCTGGACTGTTAATAGATTAGTCTAAAGTCAAACTGCCTGTAGTGTGTCGTTCCCCCCCACCCCGTTCTAGGTGCTAAATTTAGTGTATATTTTTTAAAAATAAATTTTAAGTTTTGCTTACTTGTTCAACTTTTTAGACATCTTTTTCATAGTTCTCAATCTAAAAAATAAATACTGTGAATAAAATGTGTCACCAAATTTTTGTTTTTCAAAATATTTGTTTAGGTATTGCTGTTGATAGTCTCCACAAGAAACTGAGGCAAGTTAATAATGTACAAGTTTTGGATAGTAGGAACATGCAACTGAGTGTGTATGCTTGGATACAGAAGGCCTAGATTCAAAATCTGCCTCTACCACTTAGCACTTTGTGGTTAATTATTATTATTATTATTATTTAATTTAATTTTTTGTTTTTTTGAGACAGGGTTTCTCTGTGTAACAGCCATGGCTGTCCTGGAACTGACTCTGTAGGCCAGACTGGAGATCCACCTACTTCTGCCTCCTGAGTGCTGGGGTTAAAAGGCATGTGCCACCATCGCCTGGCATGATAATTTTTTTAAAGGTAGTTAATGTGCCCTATCTTCAGTCTTTAAAATTGGATACAATAATAGTTCTGAGGAGTGATTGGTTAATATATGTAAAATGTTCCATAAAATGCTTAGTAAGGGTTATTAGCTATTACTGTTTACCTGTTAAACAGGGCTAACTTTGGCAGAATTGTGAAATAGACAAAGTTGGCCTAGCTATTTACCCACTTATAACAATTGGAACAAACAGTGCTTTCAGTCTGTTGTGTTTTTTTTTTTTTTTTTTCCACTTTTCTGCATGATGCCCTTTGCTGTCTTTACGGTGAAAGAAAAAAAAAAAACCTTCTGTTCTTATTACTTATCATACTATAGAAATTTTTTTTTTTCTTTTTTTTCTAAAGACAGGGTTTCTCTGTGTAACAGTCCTGGCTGTCCTGGAACTCATTCTGTAGATCATGCTGGCCTCCAACAACTCACAGAGATCCACCTACCTCTGTCTCCTGAGCGCTGGGATATAAAGGCATGTGTCACTACTGCCCGGCTCTAGAGTACATTATTAATCAACAAATTTAAAGTAATTTTTTTTTTTTGAGATATAGTCTCATTATATAACCCCTGGTTGGCACTGAGCTTACTATGTACACCAGACTGGCCTTGAACTCACGAAGGTCTGCCATCTTCTGCCTGAGTGTTGGGTGTAAAAATATGTGCCACTATGCCAGGTTTTTTTTTTTTTTATTTTTTATTTTTAAAACAATTTTATGTTTCAAATGAATAACAGAAGTTGAATTGGTTTGAGAGATTGGTATTTTTGAACCAGATGGTAAATCTGAGTTGGCATTGCCTTGGAGTATTTCAGATGTTTGTTTCTGCCGCCTTTTCACAGCCTTTTTTCATATACTTTTATGTAAAAGTTCCAGGTTTCTACCTCCTTCCCCTGTCAAGCCCCTTTAGTGTCTGATAAAAAATGCTATTTAGTGAATTAGATATATTTTTCAGTGGCCTTCTTCTGGGTGCTTTGTAATTTGGGAGTAATCTGTTTGCAATCTCAACAGAGAATAAAATAATGAAAGAAGTTTTGAACATGTTAAGCCTGTTCATAATTCTTAGAAAAGCTTTATTATTTTATGATTCTTGGGATAGGAGCCAAGATTTCAGGAATGCTAGACTGAATTAACTACCATCCTGCTTTTTTTTTTTTTTAACTTATTTTTGTTTTAGAGATAGAGTTTTTCTCAGTAGTCCTGGGATTCAGTCTGTCGACCAGGCTAGGCTTCAACTCAGTGATCCACCTGCCTCTACCTCCGGAATGCTGGGATCAAAAGCGTATATATCCTCTTTTATTTTTAAATGCTGAATTGGCAATGTACTCTAAAGGTTAATTGTCTATTCCCATGCACATCTAAGAAATCTGTAATTTTTCATTTCTGTAGTTTCCCTGAGTACAAGGAGAATGTTTTATCTAGTTATATCTGTCCACTATTTCTGAGTTGTAAATTTATTTTGTTTGAGATTGTAATTTGGGGTGCGTGACTCTAGTTACGGTAAAATTGATTTTATTATAGCTGAGGTACATATATGTAGTATTCCTTACCTTCTTTCTTACACTATCTACAGTTGAAATGCTTAGAGAAAGTTGATTTTGTATTTAAAGAGACAAATTTGGTATGTAAAGAGAATTTCTGAAATGGCTAGGAAATGGATGAAAAGAAATGTCACTGTTATAAGCTAGATTGGATATAGTTGTAAATAGCTGTGTCTTCTAGGTCTTTTTTTATTCTCATCAGTGGATGCTAACTCCTATTTAATTAAGAGGGGGAGCCTGTCATAATGATTGTTTCCTTCCCTAGTTAATGTGTTCTTTTTTTAAAAAGATTATTTATTTTTATGTGCATTGATGTTTTGCCTGCATGTATGTCTGTGTGAGGGTGCCAGATCCTCTGGAACTAGTTACAGACAGTTGTGAGCTGCCATGTGGGTACTAGGAATTGAGTCCGGGTCCTCTGAAAGGGCAGCCAGTGTAGCCATCTTTCTAGCCCCTAGTTAATGCATTCTTACCAGATTGAAATGGTAAATTTTAATGGGGCTGGAGAGATGGCTCAGTGGTAAAGACCATGTACTGCTCTTGCAAGAGAACAAGAGTTGTATTCCTAGCACCCACAATAGGTGGCTTACAACTGCCTGTAACTCCAGTTTTCAGGGGACAGGTCTGGCTCCCAAGGGCACCAGCACTCAACAAGTACACTCGCATAAATAAAATATTTAAAAGAAAAAAGTTTTCTGGAATGAAGATAGATATTCTAGTTGTAGTTGGGGTAATTGCCTCAGTTAAGTAATGGCATAGTGCTGGTATGGCCAGTGTCATTCTGATAGCTGTTTTCTTCTTTTGTTTTTGTTTGTTTTTCTGAGATAGGGTTTCTCTGTGTAACAGCCCTAGTTGTCATGGAACTCGCTCTGTAGACTAGGCTGATCTCGAACTCAGATTCAAAAGTATGCACCACCACACCTGGCCTGTGAGCTGTTACACTTAACATGGATTTATTTTATACTACTTTTCACACTCTTGAGAGGACTTTTAGCACGTTTGTTTAGTTCAGTCTTTGATAACAGGTGACTCTGCCCTAGGTAACAATGACTTATATTGCGGAAGGGCAGCTCTTTCTGAGATCTACTGATTATATATTGTTTTTATATGTATGAAGTAGTTTTAGAAGATACTGGGACTATATATAACCCAGAGTACTTGTCAGCACGTGCAAAGCCCTGGGTTTTATTTTTCAGAACCACTACTAAAAATTAGTGAATTGTAAAAAAAATTGTACTTGGGCCAATTATGTAGCCCTACCCAAATAATCAGCTCATGGGTTGCCATAGTAGTCAGGTTTTTAATACAGAAGCCTGGTGTAGAATGACATACTTTCAGGTATCAAGGAATGAAATAAGTATTTAATGAAGTTTAAATTTATTCTTAGTACTCTAGTCCCTTTAAACTGTTGATAGTTAAGCTGGAGCTTAAAAACATGAAATTCTGATATAGAATTCAGTTTTGGTAAGTTTGCGATGTATGTTAAATAGTTGAATAGATGTTCTGTAGGTAGCTGGATTCATTAATCTGAAGTTGGGTAGAGTGTCAGACTGGAAATAGAATTTGGGAATCATCAGATGTAGGTAGTTTTTAAGACCCACAGACTGGGGCCAGTGAGATGGCTCAGGTATAGGCGTTAGCTGCCAAAACTGATGACCTGAATTTGATATCTGTAACACCCATAGTGGAAAGAGAACTGACTCCTGAAAGTTGTTCTCTGACCTACATGTGCACTACATGCAAACAAACAATAAGTAATAAATGAAAAAATGTAAAAAAAAAACAACAAAAAAACAACCCACAGATCAATTGAAATTCCCAAGAGAGAGAGTTGGTGGTTAGAGCCGTGTCAAGGAACTCTTTCTTAGTGAAACTCTGAAATCAGAAGTAAAAAGAAGTCAACAAAGATTGAGGGAGAATAGCTAATGAGAAATACAGAAAGCCAAAGACGTGTCTTGTAGTCTAATGAGAACAGTGTGTTTAGTTGTGGGTCACAGGACCAGAAGGCTTCAGACTAAGCTTTTTTGACAAATTTTATGGTTATTTTATTTTTCCCATAAGTTATTCATATTCCATATATCAAAGTAGGGTCAAAATGTTTTATGATTTTATTATGGAAGTTATGTTTCTATTATAAATTACATTTTATGCAACACATACAAATTTTTTTGAGACAATGTCTCGTCTCTGTAGCCCAGGCTGGCCCAAAAGTTGACATCCTCCTGCTTGTACTTTTCCTAGAGCTGGGATTTTAGGCATGTGTCTGCACACCTGGTCAATATTTATATTTTTATAAATTAAAAGTTATTATTTTATGTGTATAAATAAAGTTTTGCCTGCATGTATATTGTATATCTGTTCACCACTTGTGTGCATGGTGCTTGTGGAGTCCGGAAGGGGAAATTTAAACCCCCTGAAACTGGAGTAACAGATGGTTGTGAATCACCATGGAGTGTTGGGAATGAAACCCAGGTCCTCTAGAAGAGCAGCAGTGCTCTTGATTGCTGAGCCATTTCTCCAGCCCATTGTTTATATTTTGATGGGGGATAGACTGAGGGATGACACAGAAAAGACCATGATTTTCAGTGAAACACTTTAGATATTTTGTGATACATACATAACTTCTGTGGGAAGATAAGGGGAAAATAGATATAGCTAGCTTTTGTCAGTTTATAATCTGGCTAGCTAGCTAGGAATATATCTCACATGTATCAAATATAAACCCCAGCCTAAAACCTCAGGTAGAAAGGTGGCACTTCATTTGCTTTGTTTAAATCAGCTTGATTTGAACTTTGAAATCTCTTGATATGCCAACCTCAGTTCTTTTTTTGTTTTTGTTTTTTAAACTTTGGCATTGCACATTTTACCTTTTCTAGGTAAGGTGTTGTCTTTCCTGTATTTCGTTGGATTCCTTCTGGTTTCTCTGGTTCTGCTACCAGCTGTGGGCTCCCAGTGCCTGTGGCTTGGAACTTCCTCCTCCTAATAGTGCTGGATGCTGGAAATTAAACTTGGCCTTGGAACATGCCAGGTATATGTTCTATTACTCAGCTCTGTCCCCAGTAGTTGGGATTTTGAGACACAGTTTGACTGTGGCTCAGGTTGGTCTTGTGCTTGCTCTCATTGTGTCTTTTGAATCCAACTGCTGTGATTATAGACATGGACTATCTTGTTCGACTTTTTTCCAGGTCACTGACTGTAATGTTATCTGTATTTTGTTGGTCTTATAAAACACAGTGTACTGGTCTGTAGGCTTTGCCTCTAAAATCCCTGAGATGGGTTTTTGAAACGTTTGTTGCCTTGATTGAAAATTGGTGGGAGTGAATGATGTAAGAAAAACTTCCAGAAATTTATCCTAAGAGAAAATACAGTAAGACCAAATATCAATAAAAGTATGATTGCTTGAAATGTCCTTGGAGTCATCTGAGAGCTTCCTACAATGAGAGGTAACTGAGTTTGTAAGCATGAGCATATCTAAGGCAATGACTTGTGTATATCTTTGGGAGTGATAACATGTCTATAAGTTGGGTACATGTAGTGTATTTGAAAGTGAGTGAGTGAGTGGGCTTGTGTGTGTTATAGGAGGGAACTGAGAGCTTATATTAGAGAAAGCTTCAGAAAAGAGGATTGCTATTGTAACAGTCAGATGGATGTATTTAGAAAACAAAGATGCTTAGGAGGCTATTACGGTAGTTCTGACCTGAACCTAGGAAGGATTGATGCCGTGGGATGGAAGCAAATAACTGATCAGATGGAAACCATTGAAAAAAAAATTGGGTAGAAGTCAGAATTCTGAGATTCTCAGCTGGGCTCAGGGATAATTGAATGCCATCATTTGTAGAAGCTGGAGAAGTTGTGATAGGATTGCCTTATGAGAAGAAGGGAAGAGGTTTAATGGGGATTTGATAGGTTATCTGAGTTTTGGAATGGGATTAGATTTGTAGTTAGTGGGTTCTCCGTGTCATCAGGATCCTGCTGTAGCACCACTGTTTTTCCTGATGATTGTGAGGAAGATAGTGGTTTAGAAAGATGAGAAAAGAGAAATTGAGTGGGGGTCAAGCAGTGTTTTTTTTCTCCCCCCCCTTTCTTGTTCATTCATTTTAGGACAGAGTTTTTCTGTGTAGTCCTGGCTATCCTGGAACTCACTCTGTAGACCAGGCTGGACTCAAATTCAGAGATTCACCTGCCTCTGCCTCTCAAGTGCTAGGGTTAAAGGTGAGTGCCACCACTGCCTGGCTCAATCAATGTTTTTAGTTTTTTTAATTTAAATAAATTTTGTAATTTAGAATTACTTTGCAATATTTTAAGAGAACTTGAAAATCGTGTGTATGGAGTGGCGTCTTTCATTTTCTATAGTCCTTTAAGATGCCCTGTGAGCATTTATAAATCTCCACAGATTCCTATTAATAACTACATATGTATAGTTTATGTTAAGAAAGTTAAAAAATACTTTAAGACTGCTGTCATTAATTCTTTTGAATAGTTTATCATTTGAAACTACTGGCAACTGAGCTTATATTCTTAAAGGAGTTTATGCTTGATGAGGGTTATTCACAAGTTTTTTCCTTCTTTTTTCTTTACAGTGGTGCAGGTGACCAAATCTGGAGTTTTTGGGCATGCCAGGCCAGCATTTCAGCACTAAACTACACCACCATCCCATTTTATAAGGCTTTTAATAGAGGGTTGAGATTTGTAGTATAGTACCTGTCATTTTGAGGCATTAATTAAATGTGACTTTGTTTCTTAAGTGCTTAGTAATACTTAATAAATAATACTTAATCACTAAGCAGAATAATATAATTTTAAGTTATTTTAGGTGTTTTGCCTGTACTTATATATGTGCGCCACATGTTTGCCTGGTGCCTGTGGAGGTCAGAAGGCATTAGATCCCCTGGAACTTGGTTTACAATGGTTGTGAGACACCATGTAGATGCTGAGTCTTCTGCAAAAGCACCAATGACTCTTAGCCAGTGAACTCTCTCTCTAGTCCCAGTAAAGACTTCTTAAGAAGAAATGGGCATAATTGTGACTCTTAAGACAAATGTTACTTGGTTCAAGTGCAACACACAGTTCTGTGGAGAAATGAATCCAAGAGCTAAAAAAACCTTAAAAATCCTGTTATGCAGATTTTATTGTACCAGTTTATTGAAATGAGTCCTTGAATAGAATTTGAAAACCTAGATTGCACGCAGAATTAGATTTACTAAGCTAAATGACTTCACTATAATACATTAGCATGATATTTAATTACAGTCCTTTTTCAAAATATAGCATTAACTCTTAAGAGCTAGGGGGCTGGAAGATAGTTTAGTGGTTTAGAGCATGTACTGTTTTGTAGAGTACTTGAATTTGGTTTCCAACTTTCAACCACTCTGTAATTCCTCTTCTGGCCTCTTTAGGCACCTGCACTTATGTGCACACACAGACACACAGATACACAAATTAAAAAGAAAACTGTTTTACAAAAAAACCCTCTTAGAACTATTTGCCTTGAAAATTTTATATACCTCATGTGACAAATCTGGAAGAAAAAGGATACTTTCTATTAATCCAACTCCCTGGAGTATGTATTTCTATAAAAAATAGCGTAGTGTGCGTCTCTTGTCTTCCTTGATTTTCAGTTTGGAATTGCACAGTTACCTGTATTTTCAGAATGGACAGGGATATTAAGTTGCTGTTTGTTCTTCATTTATGATTGCATTATGATGAATAGTCATGATGATAATTATATAGTGCTGAAATTTTACTTGGGGCCTTGAGTATGGGTGATATGCCCTCCACTGAACTCTGCTTCCAGGCTAGTCTTGATGTGATTATTACTATTTTGAATTTTATTACATTAAAATTTTCATTTTGTGTGCCTTTGTGAGTTGTATACTTTGGCTAGCATGGGCGGGGCAGAGGACAGCTTGTAGGAGTTCTCTCCACCATGTTGATCCCAGGAATAAGCTTAGGTTATCAAGATTGGCAGCAGGCATCTTTACTTGCTGAGCCATCTTGCTCCAATATTGTGTCAGTGACAGTTTTTTGTTTTTGTCAGCCTTGAAAGTTTAAATATGACAGTGCCCTCATTCCATGGAGATTAGTTAAAGTAAGATAACTGGTTGTTAGTTGAACATACAGTACAAGGACATGCAAAGATACATTAAAGCAAGCATGGATTTTGAATGTAAACATTTTAAATGGAATACCATAATTGCTTTAGTAATGTTTATTATGACGTGTTCTTTTATGGTAACTTTCTGCATGCTCACTATAATTTCCAATTTAGCGTGAATAATTTATTTACATTTCATTTCTGAAAAATAAAGGAAGGAAATGCCTAATGAATATGAATACTGCCACTAAATTTCTATTGTCCACTTTAGCTTGTATGATTATAGTTCCCTGCCATTGAACACACTTTCAGATTACTGTTAGATTGTGTACAGTCAGTGTGTATAAAAATTTAAAAATCTAAGCAAGGGGCTGGGAGGATGCCTCAGTTGGTAAAGCATTTGCTTTACAAACACAAGGACCTGAGTTTGGTCCCTGCACCCAGGTGAAAAGGCAGTATGTTGGTGTGCTCTTGGAACCCCAGTGCTGGGGAGGCTGAGACAGGAGGAAGATCCTTGGGTGGGTCTCACTGACCAGTCACTTTAGCCAGATTAGGGAGCTACAGGCCAGTAAGAGAGCCTGCCTCTAAGGAAATGGATGGCATTCCTGAGGTTGTCTGCCTGTCACACAGTTTAAAAATGCCCAAAAGCAGGATAACTTAAATTACCTGGTTATGAAGTGAGGATTGAAAAACCCAAACAAATGCAATTACAAGAGAAAAAGATTTCAAAATAAATTATAAGCAATTACTTTTTTTTTTTTTTTTTTACTTATTTGGATCATCTTACCTTTTCCTTTACAGTAGTACAGATTAGAATTGACTTAGCACTGCTCATACTCATAATAATATTGTTGGTTGTATTGGTATATGCCTACAACCACAGGCATTTGGGAAGCTGAGGCAGAACTGCAAGTTTGAGGCTAAACTGGCCTATATGTGGAGACCCTGGCTCCAAAAAATGAATAGACATTCATGCGCACATGTGCCTGTGCCCATCCATACACAGCATATTATGCAGAACTTTCTCATGTTAATTTGACTGGCCAACCCAATAAATTAGCTGCTTTTATTGCTGTGTTAAAGTAAAATTCTAAATATAGTAGTCCATTATTAAAATAAGTAAGTGTAATTAAAATACAGTTGATTAAAATTTTGGCTTTCTAAAAATACTTTTGAATATAGAAGGCTATAAATGAAATTCAGTTTTGGTCTCCTTTACAGGAATAGCTATTCACAGTCAGACAGAACCACTTACAAGTTTTGCAGTATCTCCTGAGGAAGTCAGAGTCTGAGCCAGCATGAAGATTGAATCTTGTCTTTGGTCTGATTTATCTTTATTGTAACCATGTGCAAGGTGGAGGTTATAGCATGGAAACTAAAATCTTAGTAAGTGTGATTTTTATTTTAGCTATTAAATAGCATCCTTTCTATGGTGAAGTTGTCCTCTTAGCAAAGGTCACTCTATATATGGGGTGTAGATTTGATAGGCAGGAACAGAATAATATACTTATAAAGTAATTTGGCTTTCCAAGGTTTAGATAGAAGGAAAAATACCTATCATCCTGCCTAGGAATCTTTTCTCTTTCCTGGTTAAAATAGGTTATGGGGGAGGCACTAACTTTAGAACAGATTGAAAAATTGAGAGGTTGTATAGTGTTGTAATTTAAGTCATTAAAATATCATTAAATTTGCCATATAAACTTTTTCACTTATGAAATGAATTAGTTGTCATTAAACAGTAAAGTCTTCATTATAGTGTAGTGTTAGTAAGCCCCTGGGAATATTTATTGACTTACTTGTCTCTCACTGTGTAGCCCAAGCTATCTTCAATCTCAAGATCCTTCTGCTTCAGCCTTTTAGGTGCTAGGATTACAGGCATGTGTCAGCACTCCCAGCTTCTAGTACCTTTTAGATAGCAAGTATGTTTTAATATTAACTCTTAGTGTATAATTTTTCAAATATCAAATATGAACATTCAAAAATAGATTGATATGTGTTTCCTGAGAGGAGTATAGATGATATGGAGGTTTTCTTTTTTTTCTTTTTTTTTTTTTTGCTCCAAATACAGATTTTGAAAATATAGAATATTTCTAGTTTATTGTGCTATTTTGTTAATTGTGATCAGTGCTCTTCAACATCTTTCTCTGCTAATTAAAAGCAGTGAATAATTAACACTTTCAAGCTACTTTTCTCCCTTAGTAAAGATAATTAGGTAGGACTTTGATCTTCTGAATTAATGGATCAGATACTATAAATAGCATGATCCACACTGTTTGTAATTTGAAAGTGGTTATGTGTTTAAGGCACTATTTGGTTTGTGTTCTTTCCCTTGCCTACAGGTCTTTTTAATTTCTAAATTAATGGTGGCAGCTAAGCTGAAATTGAGTAATTTCTATTAGTGACTTACCTTTTTTTTATCATCTTCCCCTGTAGAACAAGTCTGTATTCATCTCCTCTTATCACTTTAAGTAGTCCAAAATAAACTTGCATTAAGTCCTGAAGTCTAAGAGCTTTTTTGGGAATTTATTGCCAGTAGCTCTCTGGAAGAGAACTACAAAAGTAGCTACAAAAAGAATTCTACAAAAGTAGATTAATCCAATAAGAAATTTTTTATGTATCTTTTAAGAAATAATTATTTTCTATGTTAATTATTTTGGGGGCATATTTTCAGAGGTGGAATTATGTAACTATTATTTTAATAACAGTGTCCTAATTATTTATAGCTTCCTGCCTGACATAACTCACTTCAAGAAGTACACAATGTCAGAACATGGGATTAAGTGGGCCTGTGAATATTGTACGTATGAAAATTGGCCGTCTGCAATCAAGTGTACTATGTGTCGTGCTCAGAGACCCAGTGGAACAATTATTACAGAAGATCCATTTAAAAGTGGTTCAAGTGATGTTGGTAGAGATTGGGATCCTTCCAGTACTGAAGGTGGAAGTAGTCCTTTGATATGTCCAGACTCTAGTGCAAGACCAAGGGTTAAGTCTTCATACAGCATGGAAAATGCAAATAAATGGTCATGCCACATGTGTACATATTTGAACTGGCCGAGAGCAATCAGATGTACTCAGTGCTTATCCCAACGTAGGACCAGGAGTCCCACAGAATCTCCTCAATCCTCAGGATCTGGTTCAAGACCAGTTGCTTTTTCTGTTGATCCCTGTGAAGAATACAATGATAGAAATAAACTGAATACAAGGACCCAACATTGGACTTGTTCTGTTTGCACATATGAAAACTGGGCTAAGGCTAAAAAATGTGTTGTTTGTGATCATCCCAGACCTAATAACATTGAAGCAATAGAGTTGGCAGAGACCGAAGAAGCTTCTTCAATAATAAATGAACAAGACAGAGCTCGGTGGAGGGGAAGCTGCAGTAGTGGTAATAGCCAAAGAAGATCGCCTCCAACCACAAAACGGGACTCTGAAGTGAAAATGGATTTTCAGAGGATCGAATTGGCTGGTGCTGTTGGTAGCAAGGAGGAACTTGAAGTGGACTTCAAAAAGCTAAAACAGATTAAAAATAGGATGAAAAAGACTGATTGGCTATTCCTCAATGCCTGTGTGGGTAAGTTTCTGTTTTTTGCATTATTTTGAGTGAGATAGGAAAAGGTATTAAAAATGGCTTGAAAAATAAAGGAGGGTCAATATTAACATTTAACTCATTTGGCATGATAGTTCAAGTATACACATATAAAGGTCTGTATTTTTTTCACCTTTTCTGCCTTGTATCAAAGTGCACATTTGTGTACATGCCTCTATCAACTTCAGAGAAAGCTTTTAAGTAAAAAAGACTGTTAGCACATCAATGAGAAAGTATATACCTGAAGTTTAAAATTATTACTCTTATTTATTGTAACAAGATGTGACAGAGGAACACCAGCTGCTGTTTCTGGATGTTTGTAAACAGCGTGAGCATCTTGTGATGATAGAGGCTTTAGTCAGAAGTTAAAAATATAAAAATGTGTGACTCCAAGAAGTTGAACAAACATAATATTGACCTTGGAAATGCTGATGTTGTTAACATGAATGTCATGTAGTGAATATTTACACACTTGGTGGAACTGATTTCACATAGCCATCTGATTCCATAATTCAGATTATTATTTTATGTATATTGTGTTTTCAGTGTTTTCTTGAAGAAACACATAATATTGGGTGTGGTGTTTGTTCAGAGATATTAAAGGACAGATAGGTGGGAGGAGGATTTTCTCCAACTACTAACTTGATGAATTAATAATTTGTGGTATATTCATTAAGGTGTTACTTAATTCTGTTTTGTTTTGAGACAGGGTCTCTACACAGCCCTGACTGTCCTGGGACTCACTATGTAGACTAGACTGCCCTCAAACTCACAGAGGTCTATCTACACATCAGAAAGTGTTACTTGATTCTTAAAAGTCCCCCCCCTCCCCACACTCCCTTCCTCAGTAGATTAGATGTTTGGATTTCATTTAAATTATTTCTGTGGGTTACTTACTTTGACGTTTACTTTTGTTTAGAAATGTTTTAAGTAATTTGTAAGGTTAAACTTGGTGTGGAACAATAGCGTCTCCCATGTGATTTATCCTTCTGGAAGTAGTCCCATGAGTATGGAAAATGTAGAAATAGGAAATAGATTCTCAAGAGATCTAAGGTTTCTCAGGGCCGGAGACGTGACGCAGTACTGGAGCACATCATGTTAATTCTTCCAGAGGTCCTCAGTTTGGTTCCCAGCACCCATATCAGATGGCTCACAACTGTCCCTAACTCCAGCTCTAGGGGGCCCAATGCCTGACTTTCAGGGGCACCTCCACCCAGATGTAAATAGGTGCACAGACACACACACACACACAACACACACAATTAAAAATAAGAAAAATAAATCTTAAAAACAAATGTGTAGTTTTATTTTTTTTTAATTTTTTAAAAATTTCACGTTTGGGGCTGGAGAGGTGGCTCAGAGGTTAAGAGCACTAACTGCTCTTCCAGAGGTCCTGAGTTAAATTCCCAGCAACCACGTGGTGGCTCACAGTCATCCGTAATGAGATCTGGTGCCCTCTTCTGGCCAGCAAGCATACACACAGACAGAATATTACATACATAATAAATAAATAAATCTTTTGAAAAATTCACATTTGGTTTGCCTGTTTTTATGTCTCTACACAACATCTGGGCAGGCCAGAAAGGCAATGAATTCTCTGGGACTGGAATTACAGAGAATTGTGAGTTGCCGTGTGAGTGCTGGGGATTGAACCTGGGTCCTCTGGAAGAGCAGCCAGTGCTCCTAACCCATCTCTTCAGCTCTGAAATCTGAAGGTTTTTTAAAATTTATACTGTCAAAATATATGCTCTAGCAGTTTAACCTCTGAAGTTTAGTCATAGTAGCTATTAGCAACTAGTCTAATTTTTTACCCATTGAGCCACAAACCATGTTCTGTTGACTTAACTGTCTCATTTCATCCCTTTTCTTGGGGCTAGATTTATGTATTTGGTACCTCTTAATACATTCATAATGTTATACGGTCATCTTTTTTTGCCTTAAAACATTTTTGTCACCTAAAGGGAACTTTTTACCCATTAGGAAGTTAACACCTCCTTCCCATCCCACCAATCTGCTTTCTGTTAAAATCACAAAAATGTGACTCCAGAAAGTTGGATTAGCATTATATTATTGACCTTTAGAATGTGACATTCATATTAATGAATTATATGACCTTTGTGTTAAGTGTGATTGTCTTAATTACTTGTATGCCTTTGTAATACTTAAAATGACATTTGCAGTGGTAGTGTATAGTCTTTGTAAATCACATTTGCAGTGGTAGTTGCTATCTGTATTTTAATCATATGGTTACAATACAAATAGTGTATATAAATTTACAGATGGAAATGAACTAACTTCTTTACCTGTTTGAGGTATTATAGAATTCTTTTAGGAATCAAGAGTTTATAGTGTTTTAAGTTAGAGGATCCCAGAATAAAAAATGTATTTAAATGTGTTGTTTTTTTTCCTCTCTATAATCACAAGGTAGAGCAATCAGCATGTTTGCTAGTATTTCATGTCTTTACAGCTATTTACTCTGCTTGGTACTACCATTTATTTTATTTTACATATTCCTAATTCTTTTGAATTACTGTCCCAATTTCTGCATTTTAACAGCTATGAGCTCAATTTTAAATGATAAAGCAAAATTGTATGGCCAGTATGATCTGATCTTAATTCATTTACAGGTTCCTTTGTTGTAACATGAAGGCCTGCTTGTTGGGGTTTCTGTCCTGCCCGGTTCCCACAGTCGTTAGGTCCCAAAGAAAATCACACAGAGGCCTCCATAAGTTATAAACTGATTTGACCCACTAGCTCAGGCTTCTTATTAACTCTTATAACTTATATTAACTCATTATTCTTATCTATGTTAGTCACATGGCTCGATACCTTTTTCAATGGGACAGGCCACATCTTCCTTCTTCAGTGTCTGGACAGGACTGCGGGGGTGGGGGGGTGGGGGGTGGGGAGGTTGATGGGCTTCCTTCTTCCCAGAATTCTCCTGTTCTCATTGACCCACTTCTACTCTCTACTTCCTGTCTGGTTGTCCCGCCTATACTTCCTGCCTGGCTACTGGCCAATCAGCGTTTATTTAAAATATAATTGACAGAATATAGACAATTGTCCTGCACCACTTTGTTAAGTTGTATTGGTCTTTGTGTATGGCTCTTGATAAGGTGGATTCTGTCTGTCCTATTAGCTGAATAATGTTTTTAACCATAAGTTCAAAGTTATGACCCTGTGTCTGTTGGCTAGTCATAGCCTGATGTATAAATATCATTCAACTACATTCACTTTTTAAAAAGCTTGTTTACATTATGTTAGATTAATTAAGAAG
This sequence comes from Dicrostonyx torquatus, assembly GCA_028555095.1. Classification (NCBI taxonomy): domain Eukaryota; kingdom Metazoa; phylum Chordata; class Mammalia; order Rodentia; family Cricetidae; genus Dicrostonyx; species Dicrostonyx torquatus. Next base: position 1,156,014 of record JAQHUG010000016.1, on the reverse strand, counting down.
ACAAAACCACCTAAGCAGTAAGGCTGGCTAATAGAAAGGTGGTGGCATGTACTGACAAAGGTTTTTTTGTTTTGTTTGAGACAGTTTCTCTGTGTAACCCTGGCTGTCTGGTACTAACTCTGTAGTCCAGGCTGGCCTTGAACTCAGAGATCTTCCTTCCTCTGCTCTCCAAGTGCTAGGATTAAAGACTTGTGCCACCACCATCCTGCATGTGCCCCAGGTTTTATTGGATGTGGGTACATTATGAGTTATTGATAGTTTGTATCAAAAATCATCTCTAGGTCCAGGCATGGTGACCCAACCTTTCATCCCAGCACTCAGGTGAGAGTCAGGTGGGTTCCTGTGAGCTCCAGACCATCTAGGACTACACAATGAGACCCTGTCTCCAAAAATGTGTGTGTGTGTGTGTGTGTGTGTGTGTGTGTGTGTGTGAAGCAGGGACACTGAACATAAAATTATATCCTGAATGTAAATTATGAGATGTTCTCACTTAAAATTGAAAAAGATTCTCGAAGTCAGGCTAGCTTTGAAGTTGAAAAAAATAAAATTGACTTATTGTAAAAGCATCAACAGTGTTGAGCAAACAAACTTCTGTGGTTATTGGATGTAAATTTCACATAAGTCATGTTATGCTGTGAGAGGATGTTGCGGTGACAGTGCCCAAATGTGCTGTCAGTAAAAGTGTTACCTGGGGCTGCCTGGATGGTAAAAGCAGAGTTCTCTTGTTTTCTTTGCTAGATAGCATGTACTTAGAGCATAGAGCAGAATACCTAATTAGTACACAGATTTGTTCTGGAGCTGTGTTGAGACTGTTACCTGGTGAAAGTGTGCTCTAATTTGTGATTGATGTCAAAAGATGCAAAGCTTCATACAATTCCTAAGTTAAATTTGTGCTTATAGCACATGTACTTGAACCCTAGACTTATCTCCACTAGAGTGTTTTACTATTTTAAACTCACTGCAAAGCCAGTGAGGGATCCTCCTTACTCTTTTTCTTTCTTTGAGACAGGATCTGACTAAAATACTGATCCTTCTGCCTTTCCCTCATGGATCCGAGATGAGAAGTGTTCACCATATCTGGTTTATGTGGAACTTTGTTCATGCTAGAAAAGCACTCTTTCAACTGATCTACATCCCCAGCCCTCAGTCTCTCATCTTGATCAATGACAATTCATGTTCCAGAAGCTTTGGTTAACCCTTTATTCTCCTATACTATATTCTCTCTATCCTATTTCTTCATTTCTTTAAGACAAGATTTATTTTTATTTTATTTTGTCCCCCATGATGGTCTTAATACAGAGTTCTGGCTTTCCTCAAAGTCACTGTGTAGATCAGAGTGGCCTCGACCTCACAAGTGCTGGGATTAAAGGTGTGAGCCACAATGCATGGCTTATTTTTATTCCATTGTGTGTTTGTGTGTGGTATTGTGTGATATTTGCATATGAGTGCAGATGCTCACAGAGGCCAGAGGTGTAAGCTATCCTGGAGCTGGAGTTACAGGTAATTGTGTTTCCCAGCATGTGTCCTGGAAGCTGGATTTGGGTCTTCTGTTCTACTCTTAATCACTGAGCTGTTCCTCAAGCCCTTCTTTGGTTTTTTTTTTTTTTTTCAAGACAGGGTTTCTCCGTAGCTTTGTTTGCTGCCTGTCCTGGAACTAGCTCTTGTAGACCAGGCTAGCCTCGAACTCACAGAGATCCGCCTGCCTCCCAAGTGCTGGGATTAAAGACATGCGCCACCACTGCCTGGCTCTCAAGCCCCCCCCCTTTTTTTTTTTACTTAATTTCTCTTTGTCTGAAAATCCTGTTGAGTCCACCTTCAGAATATTTAGAATCTGGTCATTTCTCGTTACTCTGGTCCAAGGTATGTTGTTGTCTTACTTTCTAGTTCTTATGTCTGCCTGTCTGGTTGTGTGGATGGGTGTGTGTGTGCAAGTATGTGATTGAGGAGGCCAGAGGTTGATGACAAGTATCTTTCTTGATCTCTTTTCCACCTTGTTTTTTGAGATGGGGTCTCTTCTTCGTTAGCTGGCTAGACTGACTGGCTAGTTAGTGCTCCTCTTGTTTACCTCAACCAGTTCTTGAATTTTGGGGCTTTTTCATGTGCTGGGCGTCTCAACTTGAGTGGTCAGTGGCTGACTGAGCCATGTCTAAGCTGCCTTTTTAATTTCCTATTTCTTTTTTTGTTTTTGTTATTGAGATGAGGTCTTTCTATACAGTCTTGGCTATCCTGGAACTCATTATTAGACAAGGCTGGCCTCTCACTCACAGAGATCTGTCTTCCTCTCATTTTCAGTACTGGAATTAAAGGTGTGTGCTACCATGCCAGTACTTTTTGTTGTTGTTGTTGTTTACATGTTCATTTTTGTTTTTGAAACTAGATCTCAATCAGCCCAGGCTGGCTTTGAACTGACCATGTAGCTTTGGCTTTACTGGAATTCCTAATCTTCTTGTTTCTATTTCTGAGCTCTGAGCAGTAGGAGTGCTGAGATAATAGCATGCAGACCATTCCTGGGCTGATTATGATATACACATGTGTTCCAGAGTAAGAGCTAAAGTTTTTCAAAGTCCTACAAGGTCATTTTTGCACTCTGGCACCCCACCCCCACCACAGCCACCAACAACAATGCATTATTTAACCTGGGATTTATCTGCTGTCATATTTGGCTCATAGCAGTCTGGCAACCATTTCTCTTTATCTTTCATTCCCTCCATTTTCTCCCATTCTTTCTCTTTTCTTTAGTATTAGGGAATTGAACCCAGGGCTTTGTATATGCTAAGCAGGTACTTATCCCTTGAGCAAGATCCCCAATCCTCTTTTTACTTTTGCTTTTGAGATAGGGTCTCAAAAAGTTGCTCAGACTGTCTTTGAATTTCCTATGTAACCCAAGGATGACTTCCTTCAGAGTGTCTGTGCCAAAGTACCTGGTAGCTACTTTTATTCTGTTTTTTTTTTTTTTTTTAAATTAATAGACCAACCTCCGACCTTTCCTCTGTCTAGGTTGCAGAGTTTATTAAATTGCCTTCTTCAGGTCTTTTCTCTACTAATTCATTGGTGCTGGGAATGAAACCCAGAGTTTTGGGCCTCCTAGTTATGTGCTTTGGGTCTTTCTCAGATGATGCCTGCTCAAGGAGGCTCTCCTGATTGATATATTTAAATCCTTGCCTTTCATTCTTTCCCTGTCCCTACTGCTACCATTTTTTTAAACCACAATTGTCATTTTTGATGCATTTTTTTCCATCTTGTTTGTTATTTATATATTTTTTGAAATCTGAACTTCTTGGGTGTCAGGAATTTTGTTCATAACCTAGTGCCTAGGAGGGTCCATCTTCAGTATTTAATATTATGTGCGTGTTTGGGTTGTTTTTTAAATATAGAAAAATACTAAGCTGTGCTTTTTCTGTCAGCTGCAAACATTGTTATATTTGATCTAGTAGCACCCCAATTTTTATAACTTAATTATGTGAAAAATTAAAATTAATATATTTTTCATCTTGATGCCAATTGAATTTTTGTTCTCTTGCTAAAATCCTGTGTACTGAGCCCAAATTAGCTCGCCAGATTGTGACTGTAAAACTGCATATTATATTTGTCAGAATGTTTTTGTCCATTTGGTTTTACAAATACCCTGACCATTTAAAAAAAAAAGCAGTGTGTAGGTTTTGTTTTTTATATTATAAAAAATGTTTATAGGGCTGAGGAGGTGGCTTAGTGAATAAAGTACTTGTTACCTAAGCATGAGGCACTCACTGAGTTCAGATTTTAAGCACCCATGGAAGAAAAAAAAAAATCTGGGTGCTGTAGTGCCTTCCTGAAATCTCAGAGCTGGGGAGTGTAGGTAAGAGGCTCTAGGTGCTTTCCTAGCCAGCCAGGATAGCAGAATAGGTCTCAAAAAATAAGATAGTGATAGAAGATGACACCTGGTGCCAGTCTCTGGCCTCTACACATGTACACAAATGCAAGCCCATCTTCACATACGTGCATATGTGTACATATAACGCATATAAATAAAACACAACTTGCTTTGATATTAATTGTAGAGAGTTGGATATTTGCAACTTGTCTATTGAAGATTTTTTTCCAAGGAAGTCAGTTGGTAAAATTGTTTGTATTAGTGGTATTTTTCTTTTTCTATGGAAAGTAAAACTTACACAATGTAATAAATCTTATGTTATTAAAAAAAATCTTAGTTTTGAAATATATATCTAGTTAAATGAAAAGGATATTTTATACAATGCAAGTAAAATTAGGTTAAATTACAGTGAAGAATTAAAAAAAATTACAGTGAAGAAAGGCTAGTTTTTGAGAGATTGCAGTATTGTTGGTTGGGTTGGCATAAGGTTATTATATCGAGAAAATGACCATGTCAAAACAAAATTAAACTTTAGTACATTGGTTCTCTCTCTCTCTCTCTCTCTCTCTCTCTCTCTCTCTCTCTCTCTCTCTCTCTCTCTCTCTCTCATATCAGGGTTCCTGAGCATAGTTTTAGAGCCTGTCCTGACACTTGCTCTGTCTCTCTGTCTCTCTCTCTCTTTCTGTCTCTCTCTCTCTCTGTCTCTTTCTCTCTCTCGGATCAGGGTTCCTGAGCATAGTTTTAGAGCCTGTCCTGGCACTCGCTCTGTGGACTAGGCTGGCCTTGAACTCAGAGAACTGCCTGCTTCTACTTCCCAAGTGCTGGGATTAAAGATATGCACCACTACCACCCTGCTCCAGTACATTGGCTCTTTAGGGTCGAAGCTGGCTATGTAACCTAGGACAGCATTAAATTCTGGCTCCTCCCACCTCTAATCTTGAGTACTGGGATTAGAGGAGTGTATCATCATGCTTGTCTTCCCAATTTTAAGCTAAAAGCTTTATTGTTGTTAAGTCAAAAAATAACGTGTAAATTTGTTAGAGCAACCATGGGAAATGAATACACTTTTACTTAAAAATTGGAAGGAAACCATTTATAAGTGTTTCTCTTCTATGTATATATGTGCACCATTTGTGTACCTACTGTTCAGAGAGGCCAGAAGATGGCATTGGGGTTACAGATGGATGACTGTGCTACCAAGTATGTGCAGGGAACTGAACATGGGTCCTGAAAGAGCAACAAGTTAGTTAATTACTGAGCTATTACTAGCCCTCAACTAATTGCAAAAAATAAAAAGCAGAAAAATTACATTTTTAAACTGCACCAGTTCTTAGGCAGTTTAAAGTTCTTTTGTTTGGTGGAAGACATTATACAGAAGCTAACTTGAGACATGCTGCTGCTAGTCTTTTCTGCACAAAGATGGTAGAGATTTCTATTTTGCTAGAGCACTAGACCAGAAGGATCAGTTTCTAAAACTTTTGGATAATGTTTGATGCCTAGGAATGCTGTTGTTAGAGGCCACTCATTCATTCCCGGCTGTCCAGAATCGAAATAACCACACAGAAACTGTATTATTTGCAATACTGTTTGGCCAGTAGCTTAAGTGTATTTCTAGCTACCTCTTACATCTTAAATTAACCCATTTTTATTAATCTGTGTAGTGCCACGTGGCTGTGGCTTACCGGGTAAAGTTCTGTCCAGTGTCTGTCTCCAATAGGGCTACATGGCTTCTCACTGACTCTGCCTATTCTCTCTATATATGTGTTCTGATTCTCTGGCTGGCTTTACCCTTTTAAACCAGCCATTGGCCGAAAGCAGCTTCTTTATTAACCAATAAAAGCAACACATATACAGAAGGATTAAGAGTCTGCAAGACATTCTGCAGGACACAGAAGAAAGTGACTGACAAACTGCTAATATAGGCGGAACTGCCATTGAAATTTCCTGCTTCTTGGGAAAGTCTTCCAGATGCTATGGGCCTGTAGGTTAAAGATGGATGTTCCAATGAAATAGAAGAACTTTGGGTGACTGTCCAGGCAGCGAGATGTCTCTCTAATTTATAGAGTTTGGTAGTTGCTTACAATGCACTTCCTGTTTACTTAGGTAATATATCCTTCTGGAGTCTTTGATGGAGTTGAAGAATAGATAGAATTATAGTTTTCCTTAGTTATGGTAAAAGATAAAGTAGATGTAAATATTGTAACTGTAATTCTTGCTTGATACCTGTTTTGTTATATGGAATTTTACTATGTTAAAGTTAAAAATCTTCCTTTTTATTTAGACAGAAAAGGGGAGATGATGTGGGAGATCCTTCTGTATATGTGTTGCTCTTATTGGTTGATGAATAAAGCTGCTTTCTGCCAGTGGCTTAATAGCGGAAAGCCAGGTGGGAAATCTGAACAGAGATGTAGAGAGAGAGTAGGCAGAGTCAGGGAGAAGCCATGTAGCCACCTGGAGGAGACAGATGTGCCGGAACCTTGTGGTAAAATATAAAATAATAGCAATGAGTTAATTTAAGATATAAAAGCTAGCTAGCGGGCTGGAGAGATGGCACAGCGGTTAAGAGCATTGACTGCTCTTCCAGAGGAGCCGGGTTCAATTCCCAGCACCCACATGGCAGCTGTCTGAAAATCCAAATCTGGAGAATCTGATACCGTCACACCAATGCACATAAAATAAAGTTAAATAAACCATAAAAAATAAAATAAAATATTTAAAAAAAAAAGCTAGCTAGCAATACTCTTAAACTATTGGCCAAGCAGTATTTTAAGTAATATAATTTCTGTGTGATTATTTTGGGTCTAGGCAGATGGGAATGAACAAACATGCCTCTGCCTACAGAATGCTAATGTTTTCAGTCTTGCCTTTATTTATTTATTTATTTATTTGAAGGCAGTAAAAGAAACATGTCTATATGAAGCTTATTGTATCCTAGGGTAATCTGTCTCTTGCTGATAGTTCACAGCATTCCAGGGCTCAGCCCAATTATTTGTGCTTAATGTTTTGTGTGGAGTTTTGTGTACTTTTATTCTATTTGATTTTCTTGTGTTGGTTTTATTTCCAGCCACTATATCACATACACTACAACTGTTTGGGGTTTTATTTTCCATCTTTAGAAATCTTTCTTCCTTAAGGAATTGCTTTGCAATCATTACTTTCATGTTGTGGGCTCAGTAGCAGATCTTTGTTCTAATATGTCAGTTTTAGAAATTATCTTGGGAATGAATTTAGTGAAGAGGCTAATAATTCACTACCTTGTTAGGTTTCAGTTGTGGTTATTTGAGTGCCAACTTGTGAAATTTATTTTACTTGATTTCTTTTGAGACAAGAGTCTCATGTACATGCCCAGATCTCCGCCAGCTGTCTGAGTAGTGGAGGGTGGCTTTGAATTCCTGATCCTCATGTTTCCACTTTCCTTGAGGTTGCAGGGAATGTGCCATTCTGCCTGGTGAACTTTGATTTTATATTCTTGTCAAACTGAGTATTCTACTGAAAGATTTACTCTGCTTTAGTGTCCTGTTTCTTAACATGTTACTTTTCATATGGATGAAGACAGAACCGGACAAAAATATTGGGCATCTTATTATATAATTAGTAGTCTTTGACATTTAAAACTGGACTATCCTGCCTTTTGAATCAATAGTATATTCAGACTTTCGTAGCAAATCTTGCTAGTGTATCCATAAAAGGAAAGCAAGCTTCTAGGATGCTGGCAGTGCATCCTTTGTATATCCTTGCTTAATTTTGTGTGGTACTTTTAATGTGGTGTATGTGGGTATAGCTATTGCAACTCAGCATCTAGCTGGGCATAGTGGTGCTTGCCTTTAATCCCAGCACTGGGGAGGCAGAGACAGGTAGATCTGTGTGAGTTCAAGGTCTCTACATAGTCCATATAGTTCCAGGCCACCTAGGGCTACATAGTGAGACCCCGTCTCAAAAACAAAAAGCAAAAGCAACCCAGTATCTTTTGCTCTCTATATATTCTTGCTCATGGATTTACTTATCTCAGATAGTTTATATTTAGCACTATGAAGGAAGTAAATGTCTTCTGTTAGTTTTTGTCTTTTCTTTGAGAGTTTAAAGATTTTCTCCTATGATTTTGGAACTTTGAATATAAAATAACATTTTGAGTCATGATTTTATGAACTGAGTTCTCAGCAATATAAAAGGTCCTAATTAAAGAATTAGGGAACACATACATGTGTAGGTATGCACAACACCTCCTTCCTTTCCACTATTAATTGATGCTGGGCAGTTTATTTTGATATTTGAATACTTCTTGACACTGAGGGTTTAAGAAAAACAAAACACAACTTCCAGGGATGGAGTATGTATGGCAAATTGATGGTTGGTGCTGGCAGACATAGAGCTCAATCAGTTTTTTTCTTGTTTTTTTCTCGTATGTTTGAGATATGTTTTCTGGCTTTCAGAAATGATTGATTACATAGGCTTGCCAGCTAACAATTTGTACCTCCCACGCTGAGAAAGGAAATGTCACTGGCCATTTTATGGGTACAGTACCTTTTTTCTGCTGTTCCAGGGCTTTGTGCTGTTGATTCTTGACTATGTATATGATTATATGATACAATATATGTGTCATTAAAATAATAAAGATTTTTTTAAAAAAAAACGGACAGTAACTGGATGTGGTAGTATGTACTTGTAGTCCCAGCACTTAGGAATTGGAGGCAGGAAGATTGCCACAAGTTGGAGGGACAGCCTGAGCTACATAATAGACTGTAAAAGGATGTGCTTAGAGTCACTGTTAATCTAAAACAAACTAAATTTAAAAAGCTTTATTAAAGTAAATTGTGTATGTTGTGGGCAAAACCCAAGCATTGATAATTGGGCTTCTTTAAAAATAAATAAAAATCATTGTTCTTATTTTCTCTCCTTATTCCTAGTTTTACTAGGAATAAGGAATAAGCTACCTTTCATCATCAGCTTTTTCTGGAAAAACTCTACAGTCTGTATGAAAGTTACAAGCAGAGCACAGGGTTACATAGCTGTGCCGTGGTTTTTCATTGTCTACTTTGTTAACATTTGGTGCTTATCCTCTCTCTCACTGGCCTGTTTCTCCTGAAACACTTGAATTAGCCAAAGACATATGACACTTTGCTTCTCAATCTTTTAGCATGTATTTCCCAATAACAAGGATGTTTTCCCTACATAGTTACAGGATATAATTATGCAGGAAATGGAGTCCACATTCACCAGTTCCTCTGAATGCTTTGCCCCACCCTGTTGAATCAAGGCAGATGACATTGTGTTCAGTTATTTTGTCTGTTCAGTTTTTTTAGTTTACAGCAGTGCCAGGTTTTTTATTATTATTCTTTCATGACATTAACATTTTTGAAAATTTCAGTTTTGTAGAATGACTCTCAATTTGGAATTTTCAGTTTTTCTATAATATAGATTCAGTTAGGTATTGCTTTTAGGAGAGGGAGGAGTACTACAGAGGTGAAGTTATTTTAACAGTGCTTCTGATATCTCTGGATAATGCTTGTGTATCATTGTCTTTATATTTTGAGATTTGTCTATATGAGTGTTTTGCCTGCTTATAGGTTTATATCATATGTGTATGGTGCACAAGGAGACCAGAAATGGATATTGAGTTCGCTGGAACTGGAGTTATAGGTGATTGTGACCTGCCATGTGAATGCTGGGACTGAATGAACCCAGGCCTTCTGGAAGACCAGTCAGTGCTCTTAACCTTGAGCCATCTTTCCAGCCCCTCATTGTCTTAAAAACAAAAAACAAAACAAAAAATAAGAATTTAATTGTGATAAAGTACATAAACAATTTACCATTTTAATCTAATGTAATTTTTGGTGCTGGGAGTTGAGTCCTGGTGTATTCTGGACAGTCTGTACTGAACTACCCCTTGCCTCACTCTTAGTGGTGTTGGTTTTACATTGCTGTGCAGCCACCCACCTGTTTCCACCTCCAGGACTGCTTTCATCTTTCATTACATTAAACTGTGACTCTATTTTCCCCATCCAGCAACTGCATTCTAGAGTCTGTGAACTTAATTACCCTAAGAACTACACATGAGTGGAATCATAAGGTGATTTGGTCTTTGGTAACTAGTCCATTTCAATTAGCACAGTGTCTTTTAAGGTTCATATGTTGTGGTGTGTCAGTTTTCTTCCTTAACTTTTTAATTGCTTTAAATATTTTTGTGTATATGTGTGTGCATGTGCCCGTGGGCCATACAACATGAGGTAGAGGACAGAGGACAAGTGTCAGGAGACTTTTTTTTTTTCTAATATGTGGGTCCCAGATTGTCAGGTTTGCCTGCAAGCATCCTTACCTGCTGATCCATCTTGCCAGTCCAAGAATTTCCTTCCTTTAAAGACTGAATAATATTTTATTATATACATATGTCATGTTTTATTTATTTGTGCATCATTTACTGGACATATTTATTATTTCATCAAATTTAGATGTTTGGCCTGGCTTGGTAGTCCATGCATGTATTCCTAGCATTTGGAAGGCTGCGCTGAGGCAAATGGATTGCTTGAGTTAACCAGCATGTTCTATGTAGTACTGTGTAGACACACACACACGGTGGTGGGGAGAGAGGCTAAAATGTTTTCATTTTTTGGACTTGGGGTAATGTAATGGGTCAGTTAGGAGAATGTCTGCCCACCATCCCTTTATTGGGACATCACACAAACCAGGCATAGTGGCTTATGCTTGTAATTCCAACTAAGAAGTTCAAGGTTTCCAGATGGGTAGTGTGTCAGGATGCGTGAGACTCTGTTTTTATCTTTTAAGAACTAAATATATGGGCAGTAGGTAAAAACACTTGTTGCTCATGTAAACCTGGAAGGAGAGAACAGATTCCACAGAGTAGGCACTGTGTGGCATATACATTTCTCTTCTCTCCCATCACATATACACAACAACACACTAATTAATAAAGATTTTAAAAAAGAACTAAATCTCTCTCTCTCTCTCTTTCCTTCCTCCAAGCCTAAGTTCTTCCTTCTTGTGCTCCCTGCTAGGAATTCTCACCTAAACCTCCTCCTTCACTATTGACCATTAAGCTTTTTATCAGACCAGCCAGGTGCCTTCGCAGGCAAGGTAAACCACCAACACACCTTTACATAATTAAACAAATGCAACACATCTTTACATAGTTAAACAAATATTCTGCAACATACCTTTACATAGCTGAACAAATGCACCATATCTTTGCATAGTTAAACAAAAATATTCTGCAATTCTCTTTTATTTTATATATATATATTTTACTGAATTTTATGAGCATTTTACTCTGTACCCCTCCCTGTATCTCCCCTCCCCTTCAACCCTTTCCCAAGGTCCCCATGCTCCTAAATTACTCAGGAGATCTTGTCTTTTTCTACTTCCCATGTATGTTTCTCTTAGAGTCCTCATTTAGGGGCATTTAGGTTGTTTCCAGGTTCTGGCTATGGCAAACAATGTTGCTGTGAACATAGTTGAGCACATGTCCTTGTGGCATGGTTGAGCATCCTTTGGATATATACTCAAAAGAGGTATTACTGGGTCTTGATGAAGGTTGTTTCCTACTTTTCTGAGAAATCGCCACACTGACATCCAAAGGGGTTGTACGTACCAGCTTGCACTCCCACCAGCAATGCAGGAATGTTCCCTTTACCCCCCATCTCTCCAGCATAAGTTGTCATCAGTGTTTTTTATCTTGGCCATTCTTATAGGTGTAAGATGGAATCTCAGAGTTGTTTTGATTTGCATTTCTCTGATGACTAAGGATGTTGAACATTTCCTTAAGTGTCTTTCAGCCATTTTAGATTCCTCTGTTGAGAGTTCTCTGTTTAGGTCTGTACTCCATTTTTTTTTTTATTGGATTATTCTTTTGATGACCAATTTCTTGAGTTCTTTGTATATTTTGGAGATCAGCCCTCGGTCTGATGTGGGGTCAGTGGAGCTCTTTTCCCATTCTGTAGGCTGTCGTTTTGTCTTGTTGACCGTGTCCTTTGCTTTACAGAAGCTTTTTCAGTTTCAGGAGGTCCCATCTATTAATTGTTTCTCTCAGTGTCTGTGCTGCTGGGGTTATATTTAGGAAGTGGTCTCCTTACCAATATGTTCAAGTGTACTTTCCACTTTCTCTTATATGAGGTTCAGTGTGGCTGGCTTTATGTTGATTTCTTTTATCTACTTGGACTTTGCATAGTCAAAACAAATAGTCTGCAATACTCTGTTTATCACATGTACACACATAAAACTTGTTAAGAGTCAAAGCACAGGGGCTGGAGAGATGGCTCAATGGTTAAGAGCACTAACTGCTCTTCCAAAGGACCTGAGTTCAATTCCCAACACCCACATGACAGTTCACACCTGTTTGTAATTCTAGTTCTGGGGAATCTGACACCCTCATACAGAAAATATATATATATATATATATATATATATATATATACACACACACACACACACACACACACACACATATACATACAGGCAAAACACCAGTGTAACAATAAATAAATAAATCTTAAAAAGAGTCAAAGCACAGAGTGAAAGAATCCATTATAGTTGAACTGTAGAGAGGTAATCTGTAGGAAAGGCTGAACTATTTGAGGCCTGTTCACCTGGATAAGGAAATTTGAGTTCTCAGTGTCAGGGCAGCAGCAAACATTTGAAACCTGAATGGAGTGCCTCCATCTAATTGATGGTTTAAGAAGACCATTCTGGCTACAATATAGGGAAAGGTAAGTGGGACCAACCCTTGGGAGGAGCAGGCCAGAGGTAGAACTGGCTAAAGTTGAAAGACTTTATATTGTACTGAGACTAGGAGTTCAAGAAAATAGCCAGGCTTTTGGTTTGAATAGTAGTATAGGTAGAATGTAGGAAAGAACTGGGTAATTTTAGACATATGAGGATGTCTCATGTATGTATTGTGCATAAGGGGCCTGAAACTATTGGGCAGCATTTAGTTTTACATGAATGGTTATATTGGGCAACCGTGAGTTAAGCTGTGGAACCTTCTCCTGCAGCAGGAAATGTTGGGAATTTTCTGTTTGGTGTTACTGACTGAGAAACAGATAGCTTTGTGCTCTTGTAGATGAACTCAGTACTTTATAACATGCTTTCTCACTTGATGATTCACTGTCTTACTGGATTACCAACTCATAGCCCTCACATCATATATCACCAAGGTTACCTATGAATGTGGCCCAATACAAATTGCAAACTAAAAATATTCAGAAATGTTTTTGTGTGTTATTTCTTTCCCCACCTCCCCCAACTTGATTACATGGTTTATAAGCTGCTTGAACTGTGTAGATGACAGTGCTGTATCCTCGTTTGTTTGGTCTGCTCAAATTATTTCTGTAGTTGTCGCTGCTTGTGCCTGTTTGAAGGCACAGTTAAAAATATAATGTCTTTTAAAATAAAATTCAGCTTTTCATCTTGGAGAAATGGCTCAGTGGGTAAGAGTGTGAGGACCCGAGTTTGGATCTCAGCACCCATGAAAAAAGCTAGGAGTGGCCACAGTGTGTAACATGTCTTCTGTATAACTCAGGATTGTGGGCTTCCTGTCTTAACGAGCCTATCTCTAGGTTCAGTGAGGGACCTTGTCTCAAAGGAATAAGGTGGAGAGCAATAGAGCAGGGCACTCGATGACATTTTCTTCTGGCTTCTCACACACACATGCATAGTCACAAAAAAAATGCAACTCTTATTTGAGTATTAAAAGAGTTCCTTGCAAATATATTTGAGCCCAGGTTTATGATTAAACTATATCTAAGGATTTTTTTTTTTAAAACATGGTTACTGGGTGGGAGAGTTTCTTGTTAATATGCAAATCAATTAAATAATTTAAGCCTTGGGTAGAGGAACTGCCTAAACAATACAGCCAGCCACGTCTGCATCTTTCTACTGACCATTCTCCAGGACATTCTGAACACTACCATTTAAAACTAACTTTTCTCTTTAAGGTTCCTGAAATTGTGCCTGCTGTCTCCAGGTCCACCCTGACCCCACAGCATAAACCATGCTGTGATGTTACACAGCTACCATAGAACTCCAGGGTAGTGTTGAGCTGGCCCATGTGGGTTCAGGTAAGTCCTGGCTTTTTTTTTTACCATTTGGCATTTTTTTCAAAGTTAGTTACCATTATGATTTTATATCATAAAGGAAAATAAGGCAAAACTTTGAAAACTGTGCCATATATGGGGGAAAAATAAGTCTTTTATTTAAATATCTAATGAGCCAGCTCCAGATGCTAACCAATGGAGTTCCATAGTAGCTGTGAAGTCCCCAGTGAGTTTTTGACCCATGGCTTCAAAATCTGTTAAGCTCAATTACTCTGGCCCAGTTATAGGACAACATGATGTAAGCTTTCCTGCTGTAGCTGCCTCTTAAAGATTTTATTTGGTAGCTAGTAATATGCTATATGCTTTCATTTACTTAAAGACTACATAGCTTAAAATTTTCATTAACATTTTTCTTACCTCTCATTGCCAGTAGTTGAAAGTATAATGAAACTGGGGGTCAGTTTTAGGTTGCTGGTTGGTTTGGAGTTAGTCTCAGAGTGCCACTAGTTGTCTTTATTTGCCTTTATTTACAAAGGAGGAGGGACAAGACAACACACAATGTAAGTTTGTTAAATTAAGAATACTAAGGTGCTTCAGTTACTTTTGGAGACATTGTGAGTGATCAGAAGCCTAAATAACAGGTATAGATCTTAGAATGGATCAACTTCACCACCCCTAGCCTTTGTTCTGTAAAGTTAGGTTTTAACACTTAACATTTATTTGCTGCCCTTTTCTGCCTTACTGTGCTTCTGTTTTTTCTTACTTTTATCCTTGATGCTAGAAGTTGCTAAAAATGTAAAGAGCTTGGGGATATCTTTGTGATTGTGATACTGTCCCCTTCCCTAAGCAAAAAAAAATGTGGTAGCTAAAGTTTAATTGCATAACACAAGTTAGGTCCTTCTAAATCTCAAACCTACGGTGAAAACTCATGTAAGAAACTCTAAACTTGATTAAACTTTTTGAACACTAATAAAATTTAACAAAACTTGGACAGTTCCATGATGTTCTCATGAACTTTGATCTGTAATAAATTTACCAGTTCTTGAAGCTGTGAGCTGTTATGGTTAGTGAACACAATATATACACATACACACACATATAATATATACATACATATACATACATACATACATACATACATACATACATACATATATATATACACACACACACACACACGCGTGCGCGTGTGTGTGTGTGTCCCCAAAGCATTAGACAGTAAATGTTATTAAAAAGAGGTATTTTGTTCCTTTTTGTGTTGGGAAGGTTGGAGTCTTATTCTTTTGCCTTCTTCGTCTCCAGTTTGTGTTTTGCGGAACAACAGTATAGTCCTGCTTGAGTTTAACAAAAATTGGGTGGAGAGAATTCATATTTTTGATGCTCAAGTAAAATGAAAATTCTGACTGGTTCTGTATATGTGACTCAGCTTTCTAAGGTATGATACATATAACATGGAGTTCAGCATTTGAAATTCTGGATACTTTGAAGACAGGTAGGCAGTAGTAGTGTCAATTGTAGTCCCAGGTTTAGTTTGCACAGTTCAGTGTGCTTGTTGGTCTGATCTCCCCACCCCATGTTCCAGTGCTAATTTCAGACATTCTTCAGAAATATTAGTGAGGAAATGAATTCTTAAGAACTTCTAAGACATCAGCTGTACAGAGACTTAGCTAAAGAGTAAAGGCAGGGGCTGGAGAGATGGCTCAGTGGTTAAGAGCATTGCCTGCTCTTCCAAAGATCTTGAGTTCAATTCCCGGCAACCACATGGTGGCTTACAACCATCTGTAATGAGATCTGGTGCCCTCTTCTGGCCTGCAGGCATACATGCAGACAGAATATTGTATATACATAATAAATAAATAAATATTTTTTTAAAAAAAAGAGTAAAGGCAGTTATTTAGAGGATATTTCCTTCTTCTAAACCCAAGTAGTCACTTGATATTTAGCTTTAGTTTGCCTCACATTTCTGCTTTAGGGGGGAAAAAGTATTTTAACACACAGCAATTTCATACATGTCCATACATCTGTATACACATGCACAAATCTTCCTCTTTGTTCAGACAAATTGTTCAAGCTCTTGGGTTACTTTTAGAATTTGGAGCATTTTATGTATAATATGTATTTTATAAATAGGTAATATTATTAGGTTTTAAGCTAAAAATGTGTAGAGGTTCAGAGATGCAGTGTTTTCCTTCCCATGTCGGGGATCAAACCCAGTGCTTTTCGATTGCTAGGTATGTGCTCTACCACTGAATTAACTCCAGTCCTGGTCTCTGATAGGACTGAAGGAGAAAACGGTTGTCTCTGTAAAGAAGCATTGTAGGGTGGGGTGTAGTGGTACATGCCTGTAGTTCCATCACTTGGGAGACTGGGGTAGGGAAACTGTCTCAAGTTGGAGGTCATTCTTTGGTACATAGTGAGTTTCTAGACTTGGGCTGCATTGTGAGACCCTAGCAAACAAAATAAGATAAAACACCTATAGAAACAAAAGGAGATAGGGTAAGTATAACTAGTTCTAAATATTATAAATTTCATTAAATTATTATATTTAGACTTTTTGTATGCCTGAACATAATTAGAAATAGAAAACTCTTTAATAGATGATTTTAATAAGCAGCACTACTTTGTGCTTCAGGAAGATGTTATGTTGTCTCATGCTAACTCTACTACAGTTTGGTCTTAGTGACTTCTAGGGCACTTTTCTTCACAAGGATGCTTGGAAAGCCTTTATGTTTAAAGTAGATGAGGGCTGATTTATATAGTTGAAATGTATTGACCCAAAATACAAACTAAAATTTCTGTAAGAAGCATTCTTACTTAATAACATGAGGGTTTCCGCTGGTTTTATTTTTGTGTTGTTGGAATTGAACCTAGGTCTTCATATATGCTAGGCAAAAAATAAAAAAGGGTCTACCTGGAGCAAACTTTACTCCCAGCCCCAATATAGTGGGCTTTTATTTATTTGTTTGAGTTGGAAAGCTGCACTCTTGTTACTTAGGCTTGTTACACTCTTAGGATCATAGGATCTTCCTGTCTGAGACACCTAAGAACAGGGGCTATATAGTCTACAGCATCATTTCTACTTCTCATGAGCCCTTAACTTGAAAAATTTGAATGTGCATGTTGGGTGTGGGTGGGGATTTAGATTGGCAGAAAAGATCCATAACTCTTAGAGTTTGAAAACTTTTAAAGCTGACCTTCATTCCTTACAGATTTGATTTAAAAGGATTTGGGGGAGAATAAGCATCATGTCTTTTGTGCTCTTATTGCTGTAGTACAGTATTCAGGATGCAACAAACATCCAGTGAGTGTGGGAATTAAATGATCAATTTTAAGATTGGTTGTCTTTAATAAAGAGAGGACTGTTTCATTGTACTATGTATAAGGAGTGTCTTTATCTCAATTCCTAATTTAAAAAGGCATTAAAATGCCTTTTTAAAAATACACTAAGAATATTTTTAATCTTAGCATTTTACTCAGAAGATGGACTTTATTTTTCTGATATAACTTAGGAAGCACTGAAAAATAGTTGGTCCGGTAATTCATTTTACTGTATTTATTGAAAGCTAATGTATACTCTCATCCCCTCCCCCAGGCTGTTTATTATCCATATTGTTAAGTAATTACTATCATGACATTAATTTGTGTTAAGGTTAATAAAATGGTTTAATGGAAATGGAAGGTTTATGGCTTTGAAAAAGTGTTATTTTCTGTTCCTGTTCCTAATTGTTTTATTTTAGCATATTTAAAATCTTGTAGTATAAGTTTTAACACTTATCATTCTCTCCCTTTCTCTCAGTGTATAGACCAGGCTGGCCTTACAGAGATCTGGTTGCCTCCACCTCCCACGTGCTGGGATTAAAGATGTATACAACCCACTTTCTTTAGAGATATTGTCTCTCTAACACAGTGGAATTCACTGTGTAGCCTGAGCTTGTCATGAACGCAAGTCCTCCTGCCTTTAACTCCCAAATGGAGAGCTGCAATCACAGTTGTGAACCGACACATGCAGCCATTTATGAACAATTTGTAATGTGTATAAGGAAGTCTTAAGTGTGGGAGAGTCTGAATTCAAAATGCTATCAATTTTTATTTAAAAGGAAAATTATTTTAGAGCTACACAAGCAATGTAGAAAGCTCAGTTTTTGTTTTATTCTGCTTTAAAAATTCAGGATAAAGGGCAGAAATAACCATACACTAAATGGAAGCACATGTGTATCTCTGGGTTTTGCCGTCAGGATGAATGCAAGACAATAATGGCTCATTTTTTTCTGTGAAGTCTAGTTTCTCAAACTACGTTGTCCTTATTTATTTTTAATCTAGTTACTGTATTCTAATAGTTATTTAAAGTCTGCCAGAGTATGGAGCCTAGCTATGATGGTGAGGTAAGTGCCAAACTAGGCAGTTCTAGTTCCAGAAAGAAAATTTGAAATGGTAGGGAAATACTAATTTTCCTTATTTTCTTTAGGACATGTAAATGATGTCCCAGAATCCAAGAAGTACAAAGGAATGTTAAAGAATTTAGTGTGGTTACTTCACCTATATATGCCTTTTGAAGAAAAACAGATTTAAATGCTTTTCTATCTTGGTGCTTGTTTTAGGGGTGGTGGAAGGTGATTTAGCAGCCATAGAATCATACAAGTCATCAGGAGGAGACATTGCACGTCAGCTCACTGCAGATGAAGTACGTTTGCTGAACCGTCCTTCTGCTTTTGATGTTGGCTACACCCTGGTACACCTGGCCATACGCTTTCAGAGGCAGGATATGTTAGCAATATTACTTACAGAGGTAAGTGGCATTTTGTTTATTGAAACCAGAGTTTGTATGTGTTTGGCAATGTTCTTTTATATTGAAGAAATAGGTTCTTTTTATTTATTTATTTATTTTTATTTTAACTAAAGCTTTATTCTGTACAACCTGAAACAGACTGTGACCCTTTCGGCACTGCAGACTGTCCAACTTTCTGGAAAGTTATTACTTATTTTGACTAGAGGGGAAAAGAAAGTACAACCATGCTGGGAGGTAAAAGAAATAGGTTCTTTAGTTATTTTTTTTGACTCTATTTTTTTATTGCTATACTGTGGGTTGAAAGTAGGTCCTTGTACATACTAGGCAAGTGCTTTACTACTGAGCTATATCCGCAGCCCTAATTTTTTATTTTTAATGTCACAGCATTTCTCCAAATTCTTAAATGTTTTTTAAAGGATTTATTTATTATGTATACACTGTTCTGCCTGTATATGTCCCTGCAGGCCAGAAGAGGGCTCCAGATCTCATTAATGGTTCTTATGAGCCACCATGTGGGTACTGGGAATTGAATTCAGGACCTCCCGAAGAGCAGTCAGCGCTCCCAACCTCTGAGCCAAATCTCCAGCCCAAATTCTTAAATGTTTTAAACTTTTTTACTTGTTGTTAAAAATTGTTTTAATTTTAAGAGATTTTTTAATGATTTCAAGATTTATTTTTATTTTCAGTGTTTGAGTGTTTTGCCTGCTTTTTGTATGTGTGTGTGTATAATTTGAGTGTAGTGACCTTGGAGGTCAGGAGATGGTGTCTCATCCCTTTGGAGTTGGAATTATAGTTGATTGCAAGATGTCACATGGGTGCCAGAAACTAAACCCATGTCACATTCTGCGGGAATAGCCAGTGTTCTTAACTACAAAGCCGTCTCAAACTCTAGTCCCTTCAATTGTATTTTAAAGGGCACTCCTTCCTTGGTGTGGTAGGTGCTTTATTGTTTTGTTTTGTTCATTTGTTTGTTTAAAGGATAGGATCTCATTAATTCAGGAAGAGCTTTGTAGGTAGCCAAAGACTACTCCTTGAACTACTAATCCTTCTGTCCATTTCCCGATTGCTTAGATTGTAGGCCTGTTTTACCATTCACACACACACACATACCCCAATACCTGTTTTTGGTGAGGGGTGGGATGGGGAAGGTGTGGGGGAGTCCATGACAGGGTTTACAGCTCTGACTGTTCTGGAACTTACTTTGTAGACCAGGCTGGCCCAGAACTCTGGGAGATCTGCCTGCCTCTGCCACCCGAGTTCTGGAATTAAAGGCATAAGACGCCACCAACCAGCTCTCTTTCCCTTTTGTGATGTGAATTATGTGTTGCCTAGACTAGCCATGATCCCCTATACATAGAACATCTAGCCTTGAAATGCATATTCATACAGTTTCCTGAGTTGATGGAGCTACTGATGTACACCACTGCTCCCAGCCTTTTGAAGCAGGACTTTTTTCCATAATATTTGAGTCATTAGGTTTGATTAAAACACACAGGAACTTTTATTTGTTAATTTAACTAAGAAATACTTACTTAGTGCCTATGCTACACTCCAAGCTCTGTGGCTGAGAGGATAGAATTATAAGGGTGTTGACTCTTCCTTTATTGAGTTTGTAGAGAAGTGGATAAATGAATGGGTATTTCTGTATAGTGTGAGTAAATAACCATTTGATTACTTAGGAAAGAACTTGGGAGGTATCTTCACTTCCTGATTTCATAAAGCTTCCCTCTCCCCTGCTCTTGCTCTTCCTTCGGCCTTGCCTTCTTCCCATTACAGTATTGCAAGTATCCTAGGCTAGCTCGTAACTTGATATGAAACTGAGGGTAACCTTGACTTTTTAACCCTTCTTCTACCTCCTGAGCACTGGAATCACAGGTTTGCACCTGGTTTGTACTGTGCTTGGGATGGATCTTGTGCAGAATACAAGGCAAGCAGTCTGCCAACAGAGCTATACCCCAAACCTCATTTCATCAGATTTCTGGAGGAGGAATAGAAGTTAGCATGTGACTATGATCCCAGGGATATGACTTTATTATTTGTATAGGAGACTTTATGTTTTACAATAAGAGAAATAGAATAAAAGTACAGAAAGACAGATAAATGTGGATCAAATTTTTGTCAATACACATCTGGGTATGCTTTACATAAGTATATAAACTAAAACTTCAAGTTTATTAGTATCTGGGAACCATTATATACAGATACTGTATGGGGATTAAAAAATAGTCATGTAGGTGAAAATTTTATTTTATTGACTAGCCATTATGTTTACTGTAGTAAAATTCTAGTGATATCAGGGGAAGAGGTTGGGTACACTCAAAGAAGGGAAGTTTACCATAAGGGAGGGTAGAAAGGTAGGGTGTGAATCTGAATAAGAGGGTATGTCTATAAAAAAAGCACTGAACCAGGTTCTTTTGGAATGAGAAGAGAATGTTGATTGTAAGATATGGGTCAAGATTTTCACTGAGTTTTTTTGTCATGGACTTATGAACTCCTGGAAAAACGGCATTTTAGTGAAGAAAAAAAAACAGTGGAAGTCTAGTTATTGAAATACAGCTATCAGAATAGTTAACCATATTTGTGACTTGTAAGATTTGTGTGTGTGTGTGTGTGTGTGTGTGTTGGCCAAGTGGTGGTGGCACAGGACTTTAATCCCAGCACTTAGGAGGCAAAGGCAGGTGCATCTCTGTGAGTTGGAGACCAGCTTGGTCTACAAAGCAAGTTCCAGGACAGCCAGGGTTATTGCACAGAGCAGCCTTGCTTCACAAGGGGTGGAAGGAGCCAAATGAGAGGGGAGGAGGTGGGGGGAGCGAGCGAGCAAGCGAGCGCGCGCATGTGTGTGTGCATGAGTACCTGATGCTGGCTTAGAATTTACAATCCTCCATCTCCTGAGTGCTAAAAATTAAAGACATTGCAAGAAAATTTGTTATAGTTTGGGCCACTAGCTTAGGAAAATGAAAGGTTCTTTTGTAGTAAACTCCATGGATCTTTTCCAGTCCTTGGACTCTAGGTTAAGTACAACTGGCCTAAGGGAGGATGGTTTGAGGTTTGAGAATGGTGGTGAAGGGAATGTTTCTCGTTTCTCTTGAAATGTATTTAAGGTTCATTCCAAGTTGTTTTTTAAAAAAGAATTTGGGGTATTCATGTTAGCAGTGAGTGTTCCTGAAAAATAGTAATTAGGAAAATACCTGATAATTGGTTCCTGGTTTTTTTTTCCCCCATTTACTTGAACTTTTAGTTTCTGGGTTCATGGAGCTAGAATGCAGTAAAAATTTTCATAGTTACTGGCAGTCAGTGAAATCAGTGATAAAATCAAAGTAAGGAGTCCTGTAACTGTTAATTCTGCTGAGCTAACAACTCTGGCTCCTCACTTTAGCAGCAGTAATGCATAGATGACATTGTTAGCAAAATACACTTTCAGTAGGTTACTATAAGGCATGCTGCTTCAGGTCACATTTATGGTTGGAATGAGGTTTTTTAGTAAGCTTGTTTTCATCATATTTGTAACAGAGAAGAGAGCTGATTGACTCACTCAGTGTCCACTTCCACTTACTAACATATCCTTTTAGTGATTTAAAGAGTTTCCCTAGAAGTGTTTTTTTTGGGGGGGTGGGGGAAGGGGTTGAGATGTAGCCCTGACTGCCCTCATAATTCCTGGTCTTCCCACCTCAGACTTTCTAGTGATCATGATTACAAGTGTGCACCAACATTCCTTATTTCACATATTAAATACAGCTGGAAGGCTAGTTGGAATCTGTACCATTTGTTGCCATTCCATATTTCATAACTGTTTTGAATAGTTGTCCCATTGATATAAATGTCCACTGGCAAGGAAATAATACCTAGTATATTTAAGATTAAAAAAATTGAATTTGGGTGAAATTTTGCTAATTTAAGTGCTGTTATGTTTTGTTCCTATTCATGATAAATAAGATACAGAAGGAAGTTTCTTTCTGTATTTAAGGTGTCTCAACAAGCAGCAAAGTGTATTCCAGCAATGGTGTGTCCTGAACTGACAGAACAAATCCGGAGAGAAATAGCTGCTTCTCTTCACCAGAGAAAGGGAGATTTTGCTTGCTATTTTCTGACTGACCTTGTAACATTTACATTGCCCGCAGGTAACCCCAAAATTTATTATGAAAAGCAGTCTCTGTTTTCTTACAGTTACTTTTTTATGTAGAGGTAAAAATGTTTTTGTGAGAAAGCAAATAAGTTGGGTTTTTAACATTTTTATATTTTATGTGTATAGTGTTTTGCCTGCATGTATATCTGGCACCTGGCACCCATGGAGGCCAGAAAAAGATATTAGATCCCTGGAACTGGAGTTAGAGACAGTGGTGACCTGCCATATAAATGCTGAGGATCAAGTCTGTGTCCTCTGGAAAAGCAGCCAGTGCCCATAACTGCTGAGCTGTCTCACTAGCCCCATAAGTTAGGATCTTAAGATTTGACTGTTCTGTTTCTGTGTGAAGTCACTCATGCAAGAACTGTTTCTAAGCAAATACTTTGATAGTTAGAAGACAGTAAATGATTTTTGTTATTGTTGTTGGCTTTAGTTTAATTTGAAGTAAGTTCTCTGTAGTTCATGTTATCTAGAACTTGCACAGATCTCTTGTTTCATCCACATGAGTACTGGGATTATAGGTATGAAGCTACCATTTTCCATTTCTTATGTGTCCTTTT
The DNA here is from genome assembly GCA_028555095.1 of Dicrostonyx torquatus. NCBI lineage: Eukaryota > Metazoa > Chordata > Mammalia > Rodentia > Cricetidae > Dicrostonyx > Dicrostonyx torquatus. The sequence continues at coordinate 1,132,652 of JAQHUG010000016.1, read as the reverse complement.
CTTGAGACAGAATCTCATTGTGTAATTCTGACTGGGCCTTGACCTTGCTATGTAGACCAGGCTAGCCTTGAACTCATATCTCCCTCTTGAGTACTGGGATTAAAGGAATATGTCACCACATCTGGCATATTAAAAGCAAATATATATATACACACACACACACACACATATACATACACACAGACATACATATATATTACCCATTCATTTTCTCCTTTTACTTAAGAATATTCTTTTGCTGGGCGGTGGTGGTGCACGCCTTTAATTCCAGCACTCGGGAGGCAGAGGCAGGCGGATCTCTGTGAGTTCCAGACCAGCCTGGTCTACAAGAGCTAGTTCCAGGACAGGCTCCAAAGCCACAGAGAAACCCTGTCTTGAAAAGCAAAGACAAACAAACAAAAAGAATATTCTTTAGTTTCCTGTTTCTAATTTTCATGTCTTTCTGTTTTGAAACTATATATACCCATTGGCTACTACTAAGAATTGGGATACATACTTAAATATATACACACACACACACACACACACACACAGGTTATTTGAATTAAAAATAATGGAACCTTTGAGTATGTCACTGTTTTTCATCCATTAATTTCTGCTGTATTTATGAAGCATTTGTTAATGTTTTAAATTTTCTCATAGTTGAAAACGTCTGGAGACTGCCTTTTGTGAATTGATATTGAATAAATACAACAAAGAACTTTTTCTTTTTTCAAGTAAAGGTTCTATCTGATACCCAAGTGTTTTCAATCTTTTGTAATCAGAAGTATTTATATGTGGGAAGGGTTAATAATGAAGCTTTTGTTTGTTTGGTTTTTTTTTTGAGACGGTTTCTCTATACCTCTGGCTGTCACGAAACTTGATCTGTAGATCAGGCTGGCCTCAACTCACAGATATCATCCTGCCTCTGCCTCCTGAGTGCTGGATTAAAGGTTTGTGCCACCATGCCTGGCTAATGAAGCCTTTTAGAATCAGTAAATTCCATATAATATAATTGTATATTAAGCTCATCTCAAGGTGTTAACTTAAAAAATCATTATTATATTTTCTTATTGTGTACATGTGCTAGTCATGGTATGTTGTTGAGGTTAGAGTACTACTTACTTGAATTGGTTCTCTCCTTCCATAATATGGGTCTTGGGGATTTGAACTCAGATAATCAGACTTGGTAGCATGTGACTTCCTTCTAAGCCATCTTGCCAAACCATACATAGGTTGTTTCTTGTTTCGTTTTTTAAAGAATTGAAAATACCATTTAAAAAATTAAACTTAAAAAAACAGAAAAAAACTTTAAAATAAAAAAATATATTTAATGTATAAGTATGAATGTTTTCCTTGCATGTGCCTGGTGCCCTCAGAGGTCAGAAGAGGGCATCAGTTTCCTTGGAGCTGGAGTTAAGGATGACTATAATCCATCATGTAGGTGCTGTGACTTGAACCTAGGGTCTTTTGCAAGAACAACCAGTTGTCTTAATCATTGAGCCACCCCTCACCCCCCAGGGACTTTTAAGGGTAATGCTTTTTATACAGTAGAGTGCTCTATTAAGTAACCAAATAGAACCTAGAATACTTGAGGAAGGTTACGAAAATATTGTGTGTCAAAGTGCATGGCTCATTAATTTTTATGAGAAAATTCTTAAATTTGCAAAGAACAGGTTTAAGACTGACAGTGGTAGTACACACCTTTAATCTCAGTACTTAGGAGGCAGAGTTCAGCAGATCTCTTGAGTTCAAGGCTAGTTGGTCTACAGAACAAGTTGTAGGACAGACGGGTACACAGAGAAACCCTATCTCAAAAACCTGGGGAGGGGGGAAGGTTTCTGCAAAAAAGCATCCCATAAGAAGAAAAAGAACAGCCGGGCGATGGTGGTGCACACCTTTAATCCCAGCACTCGGGAGGCAGAGGCAGGCGGATCTTTATGAGTTCGAGACCAGCCTGGTCTACAAGAGCTAGTTCCAGCACAGGCTCCAAAGCCACAGAGAAACCCTGTCTCGAAAAACCAAAAAAAAAAAAAAAAAAAAAAAAGAACAAATAAAAATCTATAAGTATTTTACACATTATTTTTTATATTAACTTTAAGAATATTAGTAATGAAACTCAGTAAGGAAATTATTTATCTGTAGAGAGTCATGTTATATACAACATTAAACATAGATATCTGACAGCTTCAGTAGAAAAGAGGTGTTTATATTAGAAGCTAGCATTTAAATTAAGTTATTAAATATGAGAACTGCTTTTAAGCCTGAGTTTTCTGTGCAGATATTGAAGATTTGCCTCCAACAGTTCAAGAAAAATTATTTGATGAGGTGCTTGATAGAGATGTTCAAAAAGGTAAGTAAATGATGAATAGTATAATTTACCCTTTATCAAATCAGTTACCTGTTTCATTTTTATTTTATAATTTATTTATTATGTATACAGTGTTCTGCTTGCATGTATGCCTGCAAGTCAGAAGAGGCCACCAAATCTCATTATAGATGTGAGCCACTGTGTGGTTGCTGGGAATTGAACTCAGGACCTCTGGAAGAGCGGCCAGTGAAGTGCTCTTAGACTCTGAGCAATCTCTCGTCATTTTTTTTTTTATAGCGTAGGAAGTGGTTTATTTTGTAGTTGTCTTGCCTTGTTTTAAATTAAAAAAGTAGAGTCCTTAAGAGCAGTGTCATAGTAGTCTCATATGCAAGGTCCTGGATTTGACCTGCAACCCTGAAACCAACAGTGCAAAACAGAAAAGACACCCACAGCCTTTGACTGCGATAGAGTGAACAAATATATAAATTATTTAAAACTTCAAAACCTTTGTTTTCTACTATTTACTCTAGAATGAATATATTTTTGTATTAAATATTTTTGTTAAAAAAGATTGTAAAGGATTTGAAAGTTAAATACTCCAGAACCATAATATGCTTAACATTTTTAGAAAGTTTACATTAATAAATTACATATAAACTTATATGTAGATGATATTATCAGCCCACTAAATACTTTATAATTGCGTAGGCATGAAAATGAACGTATTATTTAAATTCCTTCTAGAGCTAGAGGAAGAATCTCCAATTATAAACTGGTCTTTGGAGTTGGCTACACGTTTGGACAGTCGATTGTATGCACTTTGGAACCGGACTGCCGGAGATTGTTTACTTGACTCAGTACTACAAGCTACCTGGGGCATTTATGACAAAGACTCGGTGCTTCGGAAAGCCCTGCATGACAGCCTGCATGACTGTTCACATTGGTGAGCTGGGACCCTTCCCTGTTTCAGTTTAGAATTGCTTTTTCTGGGTCATTTCTTTATAGTAGTGGGTTACTTTTCTACTCATATATAATTTTCTTTTTAATGTGTATAGGCATGTCAGGACTGTGTGTGTCTGGTACACAAGGAACCCAGACTATTGGATTCCTTGGATCAGTTTGAGCTGTCATGTGGGTACTAGGAATTGCACCCAGGTCCTCTAAAAGAGCAGCAAGTACTTTTAACTATTAAGCCATCTCAGCTAGACAGTGGTAGTACTCATCCTTAATCCCAGCACTTGGAACACAGAGGCAGGTGGATCTCTGAGTTCAAGGATAGCTTGGTATATATAGTGGGTTCCAGGGCAGCCAGGGTTACATAGAAAAACCCTATCTTGAAAAACAACAAAAAAACTCAACCAACCAAAAAAAACTATTGAACCATCTCTCTAGCCTGTCTTAAATTAAAAAAATTTAAAAAGCTTTATTTTTAATGAGGGCAGGAGTGGGGAGGGAAAAAGAGAGAAAGGCGGGGAGAGAAAGAATGTGTGTCTGCCTATACAGTGGGGTGTGGTTGGTTGGATTTTGTGATGGCAGGGTTTTTCTTTGTGTGTGTGTGTGTGTGTGTGTGTGTGTTGTGTGTGTGTTGTGTGTTTAAATAGGTCTGTATAGGTCTGCCTTGTAAGTTTAATGTGATTGCGTGTGTGTGTGTGTGTGTGTGTGTGTGTGTGTTTAAATAGGTCTGCCTTGTAAGTTTAATGTGATTGCCCTGTAAGGTGGGTAGATTTTCTGGTGCTGATGAAATTTAGCTTCTTAGCTGGAAAGCCAAATCTGAACTGTGGTAAATCTACCACCTTGCAAAATCTGCTTTGAGAATCAGCCTGGATCAGGGCATAGTGGTACACCTGTAACCCCAGCACCTTGAATGGAAGTGACAGGAAGACTGAGTTCAAGGCCACCTTTCAGCTGTGTATGAAGACCCTGTCTCAAAAATTTTTGCCCCATATAAAATCAAACACATCACCCAAGGCAGCTTAGGACTTTGATAGTAACTGACTTACCTCATATGACTGAAAATAAATTGTGAATTTTAGTAGTTGATTTATTCCTTTCCCTAATTGTGAAGCTTTTATTTTTAACTCTTTAATTTTTAAAAACATTTGAGGCTAATAATAGTAGCTTTGGGACTTATTCTGCCTGTTTCTTAATATTAACAAGTGATCTTCTGATATTTATATTTTAACTGGACTGAGTCAAGTTCTGTTAGTCTAGTGCAAGGGTGGGAAGAGGTAAGAAGAGCACAGAAATGAGCTAGGCAGGTGCATTTCATTTGAATAAGACAGCATGAGATGTTTAGTATTGTGTCATTGCAGCAGAACTCTCAAGTAGTCTTGATTCTAATGGGTGCTTTAAGGTGAAAACCTGGAGCTATTACGTGCACAGGACTCCTGATATAAATCATGCCTTGATGCCATCTTTCAGAATCTGCCATCCGATACCTTTGCTTGGTGTTTTAGAGTTCATATTGAAAGCTGAGTTGAAAGCACAGATTATAGATTCTCCTTCTGCTAGCGTCTTGGAAACAGGACGGAGATAAAAGATTATAATGGACTGCTCTTGATTTGGGGTTCAGTGACTAGTTTGCTCTTTAAACTCAACACCATGACTGTTACATGGCAAAATGAGACTGGAGGACAAACTTGGTTCCTGATCTAGGTCAGGAGAGGAGGGGCCAACCTAACACTTGGATAGCTCTCCCTCTTTAAAGCTGTTCTTTACGGAGTTGCTAATTTGCATAGTCCAAATCAACCAGGGGAGATTGTCTTCAGTCCTTTAAAATTCCTAGTGAGATGAGGCTGGAGAGATGGCTCAATGGTTAAGAGCACTGGCTGCCTTTCCAGAGGACCTGGGTTCAAACACTCCCAGCACCCACATGGCAGCGCACAACTGTCTGTAACTCAGTTTGAATCAGTAATCTAACACCTTCACACCAATGTGCTTAAAAATTCCTAGTGAGAGCCTAGAAAGCAATGTTCTATTATGTGACTTGTATCACTTTTTGGTTAGGCTGTTTTTATGTCTTTATGTATTTGTAGCTGTGCAGTTCTATTGGATACCTGTGATCTGATCTGGTTAATAATCTCAAGACTAAATAGGCAGTATTATCCTTGCTTTTATCTTACTTTCCTGTTATTTCAAACAAATAACCCGGTGTTGTGTGATGGATTTTCCTGAGGAGACAACACCTGTCTACTCACTTCAGAAAAGGAGCCCACAACATAACAAAGGACAGTCCAGCTTGATGAACCAAAGAGTTTTATTGGGGTGGGGGGAGGGTTATTTTTAGGACTATGGGTGAGGAATTACTTATAGGACCAGACATGACCAAAACCTGTTTCATGAGGGGCCTGCTCGTTGGGGTTACTGTCCTGCCCGGTACCCCACAGCTGGCAAGCCCCAAAGAAAATCACATAGAGGTCTCCATAACATTATAAACTGATTGGCCCATTAGCTCAGGCTTCTTACTAGCTCTTATAACTTATATTAACCCATTGTTCTTACCTATGTTAGCCACATGGCCGGTACCTTTTCTTAGTCGGGTAGCTCACATCCTGGTGGACTGGGCAGGAGTGCAGAGAGAGCTTCCTGCTTCCCAGAATTCTCCTGTTCTCACCTACTTACTGTTTGGTTTTCCTGCCTGGCCAATCAGCATTTATTTAAAACATGAGTGACAGAGTACAGAATTGTCCCCCACCAAAAACCCAGCTCAGCATGGGTGTCAGCTCATGGACATGAAGCCTGAAGCACACTACACAGCCTATAGGCAACTCAACAGGTCTTTTCCAGGAGGCTCAGTTGGTCTGAGCCTCTTACAGCAGTTTGCTTGGTCTCTGCTTCTTACAGGCAACTGGGCTTGTCTAAATCTTCTCTTAGCAGTCTTTACTGATTATATACTCTTGAGAGACAGGGCCTAATGAATCTTAGTCAGTTTGAGGGACTTTCTGAAGCTATTTTGAATTAACTACCTGTCCTAATAGCTTCCCAATAGTATTTCACCTCTCCTTAGAACATCCTTGTAGTTTCACCTACCTGGTTTTATATTCCCTCCAAAAATGAAAGGTCGTTCATCACAGAGGAAAGTGCTGCCCAGCATCTAGACAAAAGCAATTTGAAGTGTTTATTTGGTTCATAATTCCAGATTAAAGTTCATCACTGTAGGAAAGTCAGGGTGGCAGGAGCTTGAAGCAACAGGTCACATTATTCATAGTCAAGAGCAGAGAACAATGAAACTGCACACATGCTAAGTACTCATCTCTTTCTGCACTCTGTACAGTCCTGCTGTCCTGCCCAGGGAAGAGTCTTCCCAACCCAGTTAACACAATATATAATTCCATATAGGCCAGCATTGAGGATCCCTCATTGAGTGAGACTTCCTTTCCAGGAAATTATAGATTGTGTACAATGGGCAATTAAAACTATTAATTATTCCATTGAAATGTCTATCCAGTTTCTCAGGAACAAATAGGGGCAATTGGTCAATAAACAGAAAAATTATTACAGATCTTTTAGAGTCATTACTGTTTATTTGGTAGTCATTTTGAGTTAGTTATGTTTTTCAGTGTAGACTGATGCAAATGCTGTTGGAAGTATAGATGCATATATGGCTATGCCCTCTCTGGATACATATAGTTTATACTGGGCTGCATGAATATTACAGTCAAATTGCTAAAAAGCAAGACTAAAATATCTAGAAATTCCAACTCGTAATACATTTTCTAAAACAGTAGCTTTACTGAAGTACTTTTTGCCCTCAATGTTTAAAGGATTGTTCACTGCTTATTATTTAATTTATAGATGTAAATCCACCACCGCAACAGAATTATAGAGGATTTATCACCTCAAAAGAGAATTCATATCTCTTTTTAAAATTTCCTTCTTCTCAAACTCCAGCTGCAGGGAATTATTAATCTACTTTTTATACCTGTATTTTTCTCTTTTTTGAATATTTCATATAAATGGAATCTCAAAATAATGTGGTCTATGTCTAAAGTATATTCCATAGTATAGACAAATATTTTTATTCATCTGTTTAACAATGGAAGGAGATTAGGTTGTTTTCAGGTTGGCTCTTGTAGATAGTTCTGCTAGGATATGTACATGCCTCTGTGGAACAGTATATTTTTGTTTGCTTGTGTAGATACCCAGGAATAAAATTGTTGGGGTATATAGTAAATCTATATTTAACGTTTTAAGAAATGGCCAAACTATATTTTAAATTCCCATCAACATATATATTATATGAAGAGCACACTTTTTTCACATCCTCACCAATACTTTATTGTTCTGATTATACTCATTCTTGTGCACGTGATAGTGCTATCTTCATGGTCACTTGATTTGTATTTATTTCATGGTTGATGGTACGGAATGTTTTTTCATGTACTTAGTGATCATAAATATTTGGTGAAATCTCTCATTTCCCTGCTTTTTCTAATGCCTTGGTGTTTGGTGCTCATGACTTCAGGCATGCTAAGCAAATCTCCTACCAAGCTAGGCCCCAGCATTCCTTGTATGCTCAATCTTCAAGAGTTGTGTTTTCTGCTGTAGATATACTTTATGTTCCAAGTCCCTCTTTAGATACATGATCTGTGAATATTTTCTTTCATCCATGACTTTCATTTTCTGACTAATGATATCTTTGAGGGACAGAAGTCTTTTTTTTTTTTTTTTTGGTTTATCGAGATAGGGTTTAGTCATTATTAAATGAAAATTTATTTATTTTGTGTGTATGGGCATTTTGCTGCATGCATGTCTGTATACCACATGCATGCTTGGATGCCAGAAGAGGGTGTTAGATCTCCCAGGACTAGAATTACAGATGGTTATGATGGGGTGCAGAGGATCCCATCTGGATACTCTGGAAGAGCAGCCAATGTTCTTAACCATTCAGCCCACTCTAGTCCTAAAGTCAAGGTTTTTGTTTTTGTTTGGTTTTTCGAACATGGTTTCTCTGGGTAGCTTTGGAACCTGTCCTGGAACTTTTTCTATAGACCAGACTGGCCTCGAACTCTGCCTTGCCTCTGACTCCTGAGTGTTGGGATTAAAGGCATGTGCCACTATCACTCATCAAGTCATGGTTTTAATAAGTCTTGTTTGTCGCTATTTTTTAATTATACATGCTATTGTAGTCATGGCTAACATCTTTTGTAGTTGGTCTGTGCTGGTTAGTGTTTTGTCAGCTTGATACAAGACAGAGTTATTTCAATTGAGAATTTCATTGAAAGAATGTCCCTGCCAGAGTGTCCTGTGGACAAGGCTGTGAGGCATTTTCTTGATTAGAGATTAATACGGGTGGGCCCAGCTTACTTGAGGCAGTGCCACCTCTGGGCAGGTGCTTTTGGATGCAATAAGAAAACAGACTGAAGCTGGGTGGTGGTGGTGGTACACATCCCAGCACTTGGGAGGCAGAGGCAGGTGGATTTCTGTGAGTTCGAGGCCAGTCTGGTTTACAAGAGCTAATTCCAGGACAGGCTCCAAAGTTACAAAGCAACCCTGTCTCGAAGCCGCCCCCCTCGCCCCCCACAAAATTAGACTGAGCAAGCCAGTAGGCCTTAATGCTCATTGGCTTCTGCCTTGGTTCCTGACTTGTTTCCATCTGGGAAACCCCACTCCCACCCCGGATAAAATGTGGCAGAGAGTTAAAAGATGAAGGAAACCCTTTCCTTCCCAAGTCATCTTTGGCCATGGTGTTTATCACAGCAATAGAAACCCAAAACTCAAACTAAGACAAGGTCACAAAGATGTGATCCTCTTTAGGATTTTTATCTTTAGGATTTTAGTTTTAATTTTTGGAATTTAGGGCTTTGATCCTTTTATCATGACCTAACTTAGTTCTGTAGAAATCTAATTGTACAGTTTACTGAAAAGATTGTTCTCTATAACTTACTTTTTTCTAGACTCTTGTTTTTTCCTGTCAGAAGTGTGAATCCTTTGACTTAGTACTTGTATGAAAGAGACCTATACCTTTTTAAAATTATTTTTTCTGATGTAAACTTTAGGATCTGTTTAACAATTTTTACAAAAAGCCAGCCAGGATTTTGATTGTAATTCCATCAAATGTGTGTGGCAAGAATATTGTCAGGTTTGATAGTATTGAATCCTCGAATCCATGGACAGGGATTTAAATTTTTAGATATTAATCTAAACTCGCATGGTGCAGCTTGGTTATACATTAGGTGTAGGTTGTCCTTATAAGCCCACTAGATTCAGGTATTGAGAATTTTGTCTTGGGCTGGGACCCATGGCGGAAGGAAAGAACTAACTCCTGAAAGTGTTTTTTTGACTTTATATACTACGGTTCTATATACTCACACACATCAGATGACACTCACATACATCAGATGACACGCACACACACAAATAGATATAAATTTTGAACGAAATTTCTAACTATACATCTTCACTTTGAAAAAAAATTTTTTTCTTAAGCTTAGCAAAACTGTATATTCATTGCCCTTCAAACATTCAAATGGAATTCTGTGAACACTAAGCAATTGTGAAAGAGAAGTGCTTATATTTCTTTTTAAAAATATTATGTTAGGGGCTGAAGAGATGGCTCAGAGGTTAAGAACACTGACTGGTCTTCCAGAGGTCCTGAGTTCGGTTTTCACGACATGGTGGCTCACAACCATCTGTAATGAGATCTGGTGCCCTCTTCTGGCCTGCAGGCAAACATGCAGACAGAACACTGTATACATAATTTATATATAAAAAACTTCCTAGAATGTTTTAAAAATTAAAAAAATCAAAATGTTATGTTAGGTTTTAGATATAAAAATGCTTAAAGCTTAATTTTTAGACTTATTTTTCATTTTATGTATGAGTGTTTTCTTACATGTACGTCCATGCGGCACATGTGTACCTGGTCCCCACAATGGTCAGAAGAAGTCATGGGATTCCCCCTGGAACTGGTGCTACAGACAGTTGTGAGATGCTGTGTGGGTTATAGGAATTGAACTTAGATCTTCTGCAAAAGTACTCTTACCCACTGAGCCTGAAAAAATTTTAATCAATTAAGGATTAAATCTCTGGTGTGTTATACTTTAGAAACTGTGAAGTTTATAAGCTTAATTTTTGCAGAACCTTTTATTAAATTAAAGATATGGTAAACTTTTTGCTGCTGCAGATTTTCTTGTCTTTTCCTCTCCCTCACTCCCCCTCCAGAATTTAAATGTATTGGAGGAAAATGTGATCAGTCGAATTTAAATGTCTTTTTTTAAAAATATTTATTTATTTACTATGTATACAATATTCTGTCTGTGTGTATGTCTGCAGGCCAGAAGAGGGCACAAGATCTCATTACAGATGGTTGTGAGTCATCATGTGGTTGCTGGGAATTGAACTCAGGACCTTTGGAAGAGCAGGCAATGCTCTTACCCTCTGAGCCATTTCTCCAGCCCCTCTTTTCTTTACTTCAGAGGTTTTTTTTTTTTTTTGTAGGCTGCATGATAATTTAGTGAAATTTCTGCTTGCCTAGTTTATCTTATGAAAGCATTGTAAAGGATGTTAAATATAAAAAAGGAATTGTTTTTCTAATTAAGAGTAACTTTTTTGGATTAGTACATGATCATGAGATTTCATTGATATAAAGTTGGTGACATTTATAGTTTTGTTTTTCTGATATGGGAGTCTTATTACAGGCTAACCTAAACCTCTCTACATAGCTAATGATTCTTGAGCTCTTGAGTCCGCTATGTCTACCTCCCAAATGTTAGGATTACAGGTATATCCTACTAGAACTCGTGATCTTGATATTCTTAAGAACGTGCTGGAATATTTCAAGGCATTGTGTATACATATAGTGTTACATCACTGGAGAAATACGGTATCTTTGTGTTTAATACCGCAAATGACATTTTGAACACAGTCTTTGTTTTAGAGACAGACTCATTGCATAGTCCAGGCTGACTGTAAATTCTGTAGTGTTGAGATTATAGATGTAGTACAGCACCATGGCTGGCTTTAAGTGGTTTAGTTTATTAAACTAACAGATACTATTTATAGCAACAAAATTGTTTTCATCACTTGTTTATAGTGTTATAGATGCTGAATTTGATTCTGTTTGGAGATATGCTAAAGATGTCTGTTTCCAGAATGCAGGCATTACTTTCTTGACAGGAATTGCCAAAAAACAACAAAACCAAAACCAAAACCCTACACTAAAGATTTGGAGCGGTGCTGTTTCAGAGCTTACTTACCATGATTCCATTTGACATTTACTTGGTAGGTTTTACACGCGCTGGAAAGACTGGGAATCGTGGTATTCCCAGAGCTTTGGTTTACATTTTTCACTGAGAGAAGAACAATGGCAAGAAGACTGGGCATTTATACTCTCTCTAGCTAGTCAGGTAAGGTTGCGCCAAGCTTTGATTTTTTTTTTTTTTTTTTTTTCCCCTTGAGAGGTGATCCACATGCTCTTAAGTTGCTCAGTCAGTCTGATCAGACCATGCTGAAAGCAATGTGATGTGAAGGAAAGATGCTTTCCCTGCTGGCAGTCGTCAGTCAACTTGGGTTCAGAACTCTGCTGCTTAATTAAGGGTAACAGCTATCAAAAACAAAGACCTAACGATGACTTCTAGGCATGGTATAGCCCAGACTACTTCTTGTTCTTCCTTAATACTAGAGGCTTTATGCCTGTTCTACCTACCTCCACAGTAGTTCCAGTTGTTGGGATCAGGTAGGATGGAACTGAGCTGTCCAGCTTGGAGGAAGAATGACGTTATACTGTTCCCTCATGACTGCATTTATGTGTTAAGGGCAAAGTGCTTACACTGAACAAATAACCATTTGTTCAATCAGGTTAATTTGAACCTTGAGAAGGGACGTTCCTTCTGTTTGGGCAATTTGTGCAGGGTCCACAGTGAGCGACTAACTTATGAATAATGTACCACCTCATGGTCATGTGCTGTTAAGGGTGGCTAGAGTTGGGGAGGAGGGACCTAAGTTGGTGATACTGTCATTTGAATTTGTGCACAGTAAAGCTGTTTTCAGAACTTGGTTGTAGGTAGGACTTTCTCAGTAAATTTAAACGATGTCATTTTATGAAGTGTCCCTTGCTATCTGAACCTTTTTCTGGTATTGGAGAGTAAATCTAAGATTGGATAGCAAGGGATACCTTGAGATCACTGTTGATGAGTTTGGATATGAATGACACTTATGCATAAAAATTCGAGGATGCTATTATAATTCTGTTGGACTTTGCAATTTGGGGAGTCAATCTCTGTGACAAGGTTTTCTTCTGGATTGAGGTTGAGATAGTATTGTTTTTTATATAGCAGTTTTCCAGGACTGGTAATAAATGCTTTAAAGAGAAACTGTCTTTTCTTTTTGTGGTCTGTACAGCCTGGAGCAAGTTTGGAACAGACACACATTTTTGTACTCGCACATATTCTTAGACGACCAATTATAGTTTATGGAGTAAAATACTATAAGAGTTTCCGGGGAGAAACTTTAGGATATACTCGGTTTCAAGGTAAGCCATTCCTCAAAAGCTCCCTAGTAGTCTTGTTTGTAGTTTCAAAGCACTCATTTATGTAGAAAAGGGTCAAGAGTAGCCCTGGGTTTCAGAAGGCAGAACAGTGGGAGTGGGGGTTGGGTGGTGGATAGGCACTTGCTCCTTATGCTCTTGTGCTTTTTTTCTAGGAGTTTATCTGCCTTTGTTGTGGGAACAGAGTTTTTGTTGGAAAAGTCCAATTGCTCTGGGCTATACAAGGGGCCACTTCTCTGCTTTGGTTGCCATGGAGAATGATGGGTATGGCAACCGAGGTGCTGGTGCTAATCTTAACACGGATGATGATGTCACCATTACATTTCTGCCTCTGGTTGACAGCGAGAGGAAGCTTCTCCATGTGCACTTCCTTTCTGCTCAGGAGGTGAGTAGCATGTTGTCACGTCAGGAACCAACCTCCTGTGCCTTCCAGTTTTTGTGAACTGTGATAGGAACTGCTTTTTTTCCCCCTGTAACCACCAGTCAGAAACTAAAACCAACCTGTTCAAAAATTGGAAAGGCAGCAGGCTAGTTATTGGACTTGTGTCTTAAATAGAGTTAGAAGGAGCATGTCATGGCTTTGATAGACTTCTACAATTTTCTGGGGGGTGGTGGTGGTGGGAGACAGGGTTTCTCTGTGTACCCCTGGCTCATCCTGGAACTCTTATAGACTAGGCTGGCCTTGTCTACCAAGTGCTGTTATTAAAGGAGTGCACCACCATGCCCAGTAGAGATTTTTTTTTTAAAAGGTATTGTGAAGAGACTGGGTTGAGAGGGCATGGGGCAAGATGAGGGGGAGACACGACCCTCATGCTTTATAGAACTTTGTCCTCTGAGCAAGCTAGGGAGTCCAGAAACATAGGGATCTATGGGAAAGGCAGCAGTATAAACCAGGCAGTGAGGATATATAAAATAATACCCAGAAAGCACACATATTTAAAAAAATTGTTTATTTTATATTCTAGTAATGACTGACCACAAAACAGTACAGTACCAAGGAAAAGAATTATAGACTATAACTTGTACAATTTTAGCCCAAATGTAATTTACCCAAGAAACTTACCTTGTTATGCCTGAGGCTCATACCTTTCTTGGTACTTTCTACAAGGGTCATGTCAAATAAATGACTTTCTAGGGTGTTTGCTCTAACCCAGTTTTTGGGTGGAGGCTATTTCCTTATTTAATTGTAAACACACACACACACACACACACACACACACACACACACACACACACACAAAAAAAAACCCCAAACTCACGGTTTTTAATGATAAACTAACAAAAGGTTCAAGTTAGGGTGCAATGGTTGTCCGCTTTTTCATTATCACTGAAGCTTCAGGTTATTTTTACCAAGTATTTGACCTGCTGTGTTAACTTTGCCTTTTCATTTTCCTCTAAAAGCTAGGAAATGAGGAGCAGCAAGAGAAACTACTCAGAGAATGGTTGGACTGCTGTGTGACTGAGGGGGGAGTTCTAGTGGCTATGCAGAAAAGCTCTCGGAGGAGAAACCATCCATTGGTCACACAAATGGTAGAAAAATGGCTTGACCGCTATAGACAGATCCGGCCTTGTACATCCCTTTCTGATGGAGAGGAAGATGAGGATGAGGAGGATGAATGAAAAGAAACACACCTAAGGAGCAAAAAGACCAATACCATTCAGACCTGAGATGTTCTCAAAATTAGTGTGGTATTCTAAGCAGAATATACAGCATGGAGTGAGCCACACCCTGCAGGATCTGGTCCCAACTATCTTTCTGCTCAATGCCCACTGGAGATAACTGCATGAGGAGATGGAGAACTTTGGTTGAACCACAGTTTGTTTTACAAACAAAAAACCCCCTCACCAAACCCTAATTTTATTGACAGAACTTTTTCTTTTAAATTGTAAATCTGTCTATGAATGTAAAGCATGTGGTTGTATAAGAAGTCATGTACTAGGAAAATGCACCAGCATCTTCATGTTACTGAGAACATTTCCACAGCATGGGCACTCATAAAAGCACATGGCAGATAACCTCGTTAAAATATTCTCATTAGAACCAACGTAAAAGACCCGTTTTCCAGTGTTTCAGAGATTTGGAAACTTTGTACAAATTATCCACGGCAAGATGAAAATAAACAAGCCTTTATTTTTATTAATAATTTAGTTCCTGTTGTGCCCAATAAAATAAAAATCAAATCCTTAGGAACAAACTGCAAGAAAAACTAGCAATTTTTTTTGAGTGAACTTTACATAGAAATTGTCTCGTTTTGATTTCTGTTTTAAGTTTCCTGATTTATCCCATTCATTATTTAAATATTTATTTGTCTGGATGAGTGCCCTGTAAAGGGGATTCTTACTCGACTCTGGGCAGGTGCGTTTGTGCGCTTATTCCCTGGAGGGATGGAATAGAAACAGGCGCACTTGCCACTGGGTGGACTGTGTGACAGTCACTTGAACTCAAACCTGTTCTGCTCCCAGGTGGCCATGCAGAGGGTCTTCAAAACTGTCCTGTCTTTATTGTCACCTCTGCTCTAAAGCAAATGCTGTATTAAGGGCATGCCTTTGCTTAGGCTGATTGGGACTACAGTTCAGCGCAAACAGAATAAAGATTTTTAAATGCAGTAAGGTGGTCAATGCATTGAATCATCAATTTCTCTGTGTAGTTCAAGAATTTTTGCATGTTGGTTAGTTGTAGCCATTATTTAAACTTAAAACTATAATCTTAGAAAAACTTTATGGACTTATTTGACCACTTCAGGTATGTATTACTGGGTAAGCATTTCTGACCTATCTCAGGAACACAACACATAATGTCCTGCTAAGCACTTAAGACTGACGTGGCAAGCAGTTGCTACAATAGCAAATACACACACTTCCCCCCTTAACTGAAAAGGCTGTGAAACCTTTTAATCTTTTCTGATGAGATGGTATTGAAATATACACAACCTTCAGTTTGCTGGAATACTAAAAAGAGAAAAATACGAGCTGTTAGGTCTTTAGTTCTTTCCCTTGTGAACACTCAATAAGGAGGTGTTCCCAGGTAATTGATGCTGCATGCCAAAACTGGGAAGGTAGTCTTCATAGCCAGTGACCCATATAAATGAACTGTGGTATCAAAAATGGTAAATGTTACTGTTCCAGTGGTCAGTGTTTTCCTAGAAATTGACTATTTGGTTTTCATTTTGGTCAGTGAATGATAACCAAGTCTATATAAGGCTGCTATTCTGTGTACTGCAGCATCTGTAATAGCTGTTTTTCATGAGGCAGAGATCCAGTTAAGCAAAACCTCCTCTTCCAAATGAAGCAAGAGACTAGAGGGGAAAACTGGTCTCCAGGTGGATTTACTTTGCACCCAAATGTTGTGGTGCAGAGTCAGGCTCAAGACTGACCCTTGTCCCATGTAACTGTGGTTTCATGAGTGTCCTTTCCTAAGTTCCCTCTGTATTTATTTATGACCAGCGACTCTGACCACATATAATTTGATGGGTATCACATTCTTCCCTGTGGGAAAGAATAAGAGATGGCTCCATTTCTTAGGCTCAAGAAGGGAATGGGACTTTATGCTGTTTCTTTCTGTAGCAGACTGGCTGGCTGTGAAAGGCCAACACATTTGGAAAATCAGTGCTATGTTAAGCTCTTGAACTAAACCAACAGCCATAATTATTGTCCCCCCCAAAAAAGTGTGTACATTTGTCAAAGATTAAACGTGGCTGGGTGACAGGTGTAGGTATCTTCAGACTGACTCTGAGCAGTAATGCTTTTATAACTGTGTGGACTTTGGTTCTTTTTCTAGGCTACAACAAGTACTTTGTTTTTATTCTGATGTTCTTTGGAGTCAGTTTATATATAATCATTTCTAAGGACTGTTTGAACAACCATGATCTAATTAAACAAAACCTAGGCACATCATGGATTCAGATTTGACTTCTTCTGTTTTTAACTTTTTGGCATACTATGCCAGACATAAAGATTAATACTGCCGTGTAGACAATTGGGACCGCTTTTTCATCCATACTTCATCGTCCATGGTTTTGACAAGACACATGATTGTCAAGGGTGTGTTCTTACTACCTTTCTGCTTTCCACATGCGGTCATTTCATAGGGAAGTTAGGATGGGGAAGGACCCTCCAGAAAGAAGTCTGAGGGAGTATAAAACTTGGACTTGTGGGACTTAAAAGCATTGAATGCTATTTTAAAATGTTAGAATTTGTAAGTTCTCAGTGTGTGGCCACAGTGATAATTATTTTGTAACCCCCAAAAAAGCACTCACATCTTACTTTTGGACATATTAAAGTCAAAAATTTAAAAATCAACCAGTTTGTATTTACTTCACTCTAAAGCACTGCCTCATCTTTAGGATAGCCTGCCTAATTTGGACTTCTGTGAGGTCAGACACTGTCACCACAAGAGTTGGAAACTGGTTGACCATGTGATGACATCTCAAGGGCTAACTTTTTATATAGGTGAGATGTACTTAAATGTCAGGACTTAACAGAAATTTTAATTATTTTTTATTGAAAACTGCACTGAACGCTAAATGTCCACCTTTACAATAAACAAATACAGTAACGGTAACTCACACTAAAACAAAACATACTTCTGATAGCCATTATTTTTCTGTTTGGGACAATTTTAAAGTTTTTCTTTTGTCACAAAAACAGGAATGTACCTATACAAAGGCTCGAAATAGGCCATCTTAAAAACAAAAAGGCAATGATTCACAAAAGACTATGAATAGAACATGTAACTAGCTGATACAAATCTAATAGGATTTGTTAAAATCAGTCACATCTAATAGCACATCTGAAGTGTTCTTGTATAAAATATCACGTGAAGAAAAGAATTTATCAATGTCTAAAAAAGTGGGTTTGTTCATAGACAATCTGACAAGTTACCATAAAAAGTGTTTCCTGAGACATAAGGAAATGCAACATTATTCTTCTTGAACCCTTCTCGTCCAAGACTTTCCACTCAATAAAATAGCTGAGGATCTGAAACTGAGAAAATATATTTGAGTACAAACAGCTTGTGAAACTTTTTTTTCTTTTTGTTCTTTTACTTTTTTTTTCTTTTTGTTTTTTGTATCATCAGAGGGTTTTACTGAACTCACAACCAGCTTTGCCTGCTCAGAGTTGAGACACTTCTGTACAGGAGCTACTTCTTCAATCCTGTGCATGTGGACAGATGTCTGCACAGGCACACAATGTCTTCCCCATCTTGTCAAAATTAATCTTCCTACTGGAAAAGGAGGCAACCAGCCCCTGTAGACCAAAGGGACTAGTCTTGCTGGGGAATTCCTCAATATTTTTTTTAATTAATATTTGGAGCGTTTGATGCAACATTCGAGAGCAAGTTGCTCAGGACTTGCTGTGCCCAAGGGACTGATGAAGGAAAGCTCTATTTATTCTTTGTGATTTGATGCACAGATGAAAAACTTAACACACAATAACAGAAGTTGGTCGTTAATAAATCACGTCCTAGTCTTTCCACACTTCGAGAAGCAGATACCATCTTCGGTATCCTAGCTCTTGCAGCTTTAACACTGTATCAGTGATGTCCAGGATCGGTTTTAAAGACCACCAAATTCCTTTCCTTAGTTCGTCTGTTTGCTACTGTCTCTTGGTCCCAAGTTTATTTGAATTACTTCAGCATTCTCTGCTATTGCTCGTTGGGGTGCTCTCGATTGTCCCCATGTTTTGTGGGCTGATTGGGGGAGGGAGCTTGGGAAGGATGTGCCACTGTGGGGAGGTTGTGAGTCACCGGGATGCCTCCAGGGATGATTCCTTCCATAGCTGCAGGAAGCCCTCCTGGAGCCACCCCAACGATGCCTGGTGGATACCTGAGGAGCACAGGGAAACAAGGCCTTAAATCCAGGCTAGATTTATCAAAATTCTTAGCTTTTCCCCACTTCCAATCAGATAGCACAAAATGTTTGTTATGGTTTTGCGGCATTTAGACCACAGGAAGGTATCTGCACATACTAATTACTAACATTTGTGGATTTTGCTTAAAAGAACAACAACCCTAGAAATACCAAAGCTCTCTGTACAGGTTGGACTTAAGGTCACTTTTGGAAAATGCCAGCTAAGTGAGGTAACCATGACTGATTTCCCTGCAGATTTCACAAAGTTCTCCAAGTTCTATGGGCTAAAGGTTTGCTTTCTCCCTAAATTCCTAAGTCCTCATCTCTAAAGTACTACTAAATGGGAGAGTGGCCAGTCTGTCTCCTCTACAGCCACCATGGCTTTTCCTCAGGCTTCTGCTTCCAGAACTGAGAAAACCATGTGGCTTGTTAGCCACTGAAGAAACTAATGTGATGGTTGAAGTCACAAGACAGTGGTTCCCAAGGCTGTTTGGTCCTGTGTCTCTCTGAATGTGTAGACATGAGGCACTATGTGCATGAGGATAAGCTGCTTACAGAGCATGCTTACAGAGCTACAATGTGAATCAAGGCACAAACTCAGGAGACCCATGCTTTAGTAACTGAGGTAACAAGGATGGCATCTCACACCTCTCCAGGCCTTTGTTTAGTCAAAAGCCTTCTAAGCTCTGACCCTTTGCAATCCATGGAAGGTTCCAGAGGACCCAAAAGTCTTACTAGTTAAAAGAACTGAGAGGGGCTCTTAGGGGTAGGCACGAGCATGAATGAACAAGGGTTCATGGTGCTGTAATGTGCACAACTGACAAAGTCCATATGAGGTCAGAGGCTAAGATTGCCCTGGGCTGGTGGCTCACCAGACTCAAGGCAGGGACACATTGAGGTTTTCATAAGGCTAACCTGGATTAGAGTGGGACACCCTCAGATAGACGAATATACAGATCCATGTGATGTATAAGCATATACATAGCTTCTTCAGAGCTTTCTCACATATATACAAGCCAGATCCTTTCCTTCCCCAACTTGTTCAAGTACTAGGAATAGAACAGGTGACAATGTCCTGCCATTATTTCTAGCTGTTCTGGTTGGAAGTGGGAATTGCATTACAGTGCATAGATCAGCCATGATAAAGGATCATTTGGCTCCAGATGGAAATGTTGCCAAATGTTCACAGAGGCAGGCTGTAACTTCTTTCCCTTCTATGAAGCTAGCATATGGTAGAGGGAGATCCTGAGAAACCCCACAAATGACACTTGCTTCCTTTAAGTGCACCTGTTCCATATTAGGCTTTCTTTGGTCAGAAGAATCAAACCCGAATGTGGAATCATTAACACTTTCCTTCAGATTTGGTCTCATTATTCAGGAGGAAGCTCAGTTTGCAGGGGCCTTTAGTGGGGTTATCACCTTTAACTGGACAACTACTATGGAGCTTCTCGTGTCCCCGTCTCCTATACTTCCTGCATGGAGTTTGCTGGGCTGGCCATGGAGCTATGAGTGTATATATAATCCCAATACCCAAGAGGCTAAGGAAGGAAGGTCACAGGTTTGAAGCCGGTTTGGGTAACACAAATATACTGTTTAAAAAACAGACCTAACAAAAACCAGCTCCTCCCTCCAAAACACCCTGGAGAAGTCATTTATTCCAGGGATTTAAGGTTCTGAAAACAGTACTGAAAGGGCTAATCTAAGGACCCAGGTTACATCAACTACCCAGGTCTGGGCTTTTCTTGCCTCCTTTACTCCCTAAGGCCATGATACTACCAGGCCCAGAAAACTTCAGTCCTCCTTCTCACCTGTATGTGGCACCATTGAGCTCGGGATGAATTGCTTGCTGGTCAATGACTGACCAAGGAGCTGAAGTAACGAAGAATTCTTTGTTGACACAGTTTCGCAAGCTTTCTGGGATGCGACCTGGAGTAAGCGGGTTATGATTAATTATACATATTATTTTACAAGCATGTGTTTAGTGTTGTGTGTGCACCATGGCACATGCCTGGCAGTCAGAGGACGACTCTGGGGGGTTCTTGTGATTAAACTCAGCTTGGAAACACGTTCCTTTAGCAGCTTGAGCTATACATATATTTAGGCCCTTCTACCTAAGCCACTAGGGGGCCTTCTTCCTGTCTGTCTTCTGCTACCCTCTGTAATTGAAATTTAGTTCTTAGTTCATACAAAAACTAATTCAGCAGATACTTTTACCCAGCAAGACTAGAGACAATGGCACCATATTAAGAGGGGGTAGAGGCAGCTCACCTGTGATTGCTCGGCGGATCTCAGTGGCAGCTGCTTCCCTCATCTCTAGTGATGCTTGTTCACTGTACCAGGCTGTGTGTGGCGTGCAGATGAGATTTGGTGCATCTTTTAGTGGGCCCTGAGCGAAGCTGGGTGAATGGAAATGTATTCAGTAAAAAAAATGGGAGAAGTTTAATACAATTACTACTCATTATGGGAGGCCCTGAGGTCATTCGAAACAGGAGCTGTGTATGTTAGCAGAGAGCAGGGAAGCCCTGTGTCAGATTTCATTACAAAGGGAATTGCTGAGCAAGTCACCATAACTGAGAGCAGGTGTGCCAGACAGGAAGGAAAAAAAAAAAAGGCCACTTAGGGGATCCCTTCCAGTCAGAATGAACACTCCTCCAGTTTGGTCTACAGATCAAAGACACCGCCATCTTGCTCTTTTGCCACAGTCCTAACATCCTCTGGGGATCTTTTCACAACACTGCAGCGTCTCAACAGTGAGTCCACTGTGCATCACCCGCAGAATTTCCTACCCAGGTTACTTGTGCTGCAAAGTGCGTCAATTCCAAGTGCTGGGTCGGGTTCCTAGTAGGAAGCTAGAAGCATACACAGCCACACACATACCTAAAGGGCTCAGATTCGTGCACATCGAGGGCTGCTCCTCGTATCCTCCCCTCTTTGAGGGCCTGAGCTAAGGCTTTCTCATCCACCAGACCTCCTCGGGCTGCGTTCACAAGGAATGCTCCTTGCCTCATCTGCAGAAGGAAAGGAACTGGTCATAGAGCGGGAATCTCTGAAACAGGTTTAAAATAAATGTATGAGTGGCAGTTCAGGGAAAGGGGCTGGGAAGAAATGGAGGCCAGGTTGTTTCCCTTCTTCACGGAGCTACGGGGTATGGAAGGTTGGAGCTGTGCCAGTCAAGTCATTTGGTTGCCTGAAGGGATGGATGGGAGCCCAGCTGGGCCATACCCCCATTACTGCTTTGTCCCAGGGACACTTCTCTGCACACCACTGTGCCCATCCCTTCTTGTGCCCAGGGCAGGTGCTGGTAAACTCTGTCAGAGTGTAAGCTAGGTCCGACAAATCTGCTTTCCAGTTACCTGCTTAATAGTGAAGTCGTTGATTAGGTGGTGGTTATGCTCATTCAGGTTGCAGTGCAGGGAGACACAGTCGCTCTGATACAGCAAGTCCTGTAGGGTGTAGACCCTTTGCACGCCCAGAGACCGCTCTATCCCATCCTGTAAGTAGGGGTCATAAAATATGACGCTGAATCCAAAGGCCTTGGCTCGAACAGCAACTGCCTGCCCCGTGCGACCTGTGCAGAGACAGAATATTCAGGTGAGTAAGGCCTGCGGATCCTGTGTGCTGTCCCCCTACTCCACCCAGTGCTGAGATATTATCGTGCTTGCTGGGCAAGTGTTACCAAGTTACCATGCCAAGGTGGCTTTTAAAAAATACTTTAAAATTTTATGTCTGTGCTGGCTAGTCTTATGTTAACTTGACACAAGCTAGAGTTATCTGAAGGGAGGGAACATTTTCAATTGAGAAAATGACTCCATTAAGATCCAGCTGTAAGGTATTTTCTTAATTAGTGATTGATGGGGGAGAGAGGGAGAGAGAGAGAGAAAGAGAAAAAGAGAAAGAAAGAAAGAAGGAAAGAAAAAGAAAAAAAAACTGAGAGCAGTGCAGATGATGGAGACCTGGCTTTAATCAGTGCTGTTTGCTACTTTGAATGAAGTCAGCTGTGATGAACAAGAAATCACTGACATGAACCCTTTGCTTTATCAGGAAAACTGATGCTGGTTACCTATAGCTAAGAAATGAGCGGTGATTTCGAGACCAGCATCATGAAGGTGAAATCTTCTGGGAAGTGTTTCCTAAGAGTCAGCACACAGAAGTTGTGCTCTAGAAGTGACCAGGGTCATATCTCACACCGGCAGTTTAGACTTGGCATTGTGAGAGGCTCGTGTGCAGAAGGGGTCATGCAGAGTTGAGGTTAGTGAGACTATGAGAGACTGTCGGGGAAAGCCCAGCTGCAGTAGAAAACCCCAGCATTTTGGAGATGCCAATACCATGGGACAGCCACCAAGAGCAGCGGCAACTTGATACAGGCTGGAGTTAGAGGTGTCATGAGCTGCCCAGTGCCGGTGCTGGGAGCCACACCTGGGCCTGTTCCGCTGAAGGAGCAGCACACATGCTTAGCTGCTGAGCCACCTTTCCAGCCCCAAAGGAGTCTTTTACCCAGTTAGAATGTTCTAATGGATGTCATGTGCCCTTTCCTCAGGTCCAGACACCACCAATATGCTCTCTCATCTTTGTTTATGTGGCAGGCTTCTGAACATGCCTATCATTCCTTGATGCTCTCAGAATGTGAATGTAACTGTTTCTAGCCTAAGGTCTGTTGGATTTGCCTTTACGGAGTATGATGGTCTAAACACCATTGCCCTAAGGCCTGATGGATTCTGAAGCCCAGCCCCAGCACCGGGTCCAGGACTCTCCGTATTATAAAGGATGTCAGACAGCAGGACAGGAAAGCGCTCCAAACCCCACAGTGGCCATTCTCTTGCTCAGTCACTGATCCTGACAGCACTTCCTGTTTTATGACAGTTTTTTTCCCCTCAGAAACAAAATGGTTTGAGGGATGTTAGATTGGAATTCAACTAGGCAGACTACAAAGTATATACCTCATCTAAAACCCTGTTCAAGTCAGATGCAGGGGTGCACGCCTTTAATCCCTGCACCTGGAAGGCAGAGGCAGGCAGATCTCTGAGTTTAAGACCAGCCTGGTCTACAGAGTGAATGCCAAGGACAGCCAGAGCTGTGTAGTGAGACACAAAAACAAACAAAATCAAGTCAGGTGGTGGTGGTGCACACCTTTAATCCCAGCAGAGGCAGGTGGAGCTCTGAGTTCAAGGTCAGTTACAGTTTAGCCTCCAAAGCTAAACAGAAACCCTGTCTCAAAAACTAAAACCAGACCGGGTGGTAGACACATTTAATCCCAGCACTCGGGAGGCAGAGGCAGGTAGATCTGTGTGAGTTCAAGGCTAGCCTAGTCTACAAGAGCAAGTTCCAGGACAGGCCCTAAGGTTACAATCAAACCCTGTCTTGAAAAACCAAAATCAACCCCCTAAAAAACCACCAAAAAAACCCAAAACAAAACAAAAAAATAAAAAGCAAAACCAGAATCAAACAAAAACAAAAAAACCCATTCAGATGTGTGGGCAGGGTTTGGTGGGACAGCTCAGTGGGTGAAGAATTCTTCATGGGAGGTACACACCCACATAAAAATGTTTTGAAAATGAGGAAGGTTAGAAGGGAAGATGCACATTTACATTTAATCTGGTAGCCTTCTCTTTCTCTCTGTGACGTGTGCTCTAAGTGGGAAGTGTAATGAGGCCACTCTTAACAGAGAGGGACAGGACAGCTGCGGTGTCAATGTCATCTCCCTTAATGTCACTGAGGACACAGCTGACCAGGAGCTGGACTAGCCACGTGTACGTGTGGCAGAGGAGCAAGCAGGCCTGGACAGTGGAAGGAGGCAGGGAGCGTGGCAGACATCCTTGACATGGGGACCCAGGACCCCAGCATGTGGCCCATACCCAACAAGTCCTTCTCCTAACTGGGAGAGTGGCCTCAGATATACTGTGATCTGAAGCCTGTGAAGGTACAGGGCCACTGAAGGTGGCAGAGGTGCCTGGATCAGCAAATCAGATCTTAACACACCATGCTGACTCAGCCATTCTTGGTGGGAGTGTGTTCCATCAATCATACAGAACTTCTCACTGCCTTCTACCCTGACCCAGAGTGCTTCTGCCCAAAACGCCACCAACATCGCAGTCCCCGTAGATGAAAGCCCAAGGGCAACGGGCCGCATATAAAATAGCAGTTCACAGACAAGTGTGGCCCTGTGCAAAAGCGACACAGTGTAATAAAGCACATTTTCTTCAATGTATCTAAACCCTTGTTTGTTAAATTAAAAACAAAAGCAAACAGTAATAGGCAAATATCTTGACAACTTTTTTCAATATGATTCAGTCCCAGCTTTGGGCTCCCCTGCTGCTTTTCAACAGAGCTAAGGAGGATGTTCTTGGTCCCCACCAGGCTGGCAGCAGCTTTGGTCAGCTGCAAACTGCCTTCCTCCTGTCTGTCCACTACAGTTTGGGAGATGGGGAGGTGGGCATGCAGCCCTAGCCCTGCTCAGGCAGCCAAAGAGACTACAGCAGCCATGAAGGTAGGGGAGCCAGGAGGAGGGCGTGGGAAAGTGTAAACACAGCACTCAGCCTAACTACATTCAAGTACAGCACATGTGCTATATCTGAAGGCCCCAGAATGTGGGGGTGGGGGGGACACTTCCCACCAGTTGGCTGCCAGCTCAGAGCTGCCCACAGGCTCTACAGCCTGATCAGAGACCATCCCAGGTCCCAAGAAGGGCTTCCAAGAGCAGGTGGCCAGTTAAGAGGCCCAGGAAGGACAGGCGGGTACCAGCATAGCGCATCGTAGTGCTCATACACGGTCCCTACATTTCTGAAGGGGAACACCACGGAGGTGTCCCCAGCATCTCATCGCTAGAACCCAGAGGCTGGGGGTGGGGTGCTCTGCAGCGCCATGAACAACCCTGGAGTCACCCAACAAATCCTTGCTCTTTCCAAACTGCCTCTCCAAAGCCCCGACCCTCAGCCAGCTTTGAGCTAAAGGCGATACAAATTGGGAAATTTTCTGGAAGCCAGAATCAAACAATCCTGTGTGTTCCTCATGGGGCCTCTGAGTCCCTGCTTCCACCGCATGCTCTAGTTACAGAGCCAGAAATGGAGGCAGAGAAGCCAAACAGTTCCCTGAAGGTTATGGCGTTAGGAAAGTGGTGGCAACCCGCTAAGGGCACTATTGGAGCCTGTGTGGATAACAACAGTGCCTCGTGTCTACCTCCTAAGCCTGTGTCTATCACTGCTTAAACTTTCCTTGGTCCCTTACCACACTTGCTGGAGACTCCAAGGGCCTCTGCTCAAGTATCTCCATGGCAACAACCAGGTCCGAAAGATCACGTCGTGTCCCATTCTCACAAGAGATTTCCAAGCCCACAGCCTGGCATTACCCTCAGGCTTGAATCTTTAAGGGACTTCACGTTACTGCTGTGGGGTATCATCTGTATTCAAGAGCCTTCAGGACCTATGACCCAGGTTGCCAGCTCAACCACTAGTGACACACATTATACAGACAAACCCTTCCTCTGCCTCAAGGTTTCCCAAGTGCATGCCTTCCCAGTGACAGCAGAGGGTGCACTCCTGCTGTGCCACGGACCAGCAACACAGACACAGTCTTGTAGAACAGGCCCAGATCTCACCTCCAGCAAGTTCTGATTCTTCTTGACCCCTGCCGCCCACCCCTACCCTGCACGCACCACTCCTTCTCAAGAGGCACATACCAAAGCCGATGAGGCCCAGTGTTTCCCCTCGGATGCGAGCAGCTCCTGAGGCAACCTCACGGATCTGTTCCACACTTTGTACCCGTGTGCCTTCTCGTAGGGCTTGGTACAGCCACGTGTTCCGACGATACAGATTGAGGATGTGGCAGACAGTGGAATCGGCTGTCTCCTCCACTGCAGCGGATGGGATGTTGCAAACAGCAATCCCTGAAAGGGGAATGGCCAAGTCCAGAGGTGAGCAAAGCCCCAGGATTCCCAAGGCCCCTGCTTAGAAATGGAGTACTCCAGGGTCCAGGGCTGGGGCAAGGGTTCGGGAGGTCATCTCTTTTGCTCAGGAGCCCTCGCCACTAAACCCAAACCCAACATGGCTTTTAGGTTTAAGTCTTAGCTCACACTAGTCCAACTCTTCTTTCCAGCCCTGGTCTGAGGTCCAAAGAGCCCTGGAGTAGGCAGAAAGCAATTGGGAGCTTCAGCCCCAGCTCTACCCTGGCAGGACTGAAGGGTGGAGGAACCTGAAACCAGACTCTTTTTCCAGGCTCATTCTGGAGCTATATGGGTCAGAAACTGGATGCACCTTACATACCCTAATGTAAACACTAACACCCTACTCACTATTAACTGTTTACACACGCAAGTCAAACATGCTGACACACACCACTAACCCTAACTCTGAAGGCTGGAAGTCAGGAGGATCTCAATTTGAGAGTTATCCATGGTCCTAAAAGCTTGTGGTTTATCAGATTCTGGCAGAAAACAGGAGGCAACTAGGGGAACTTGCTAATGAGCCTTTGGCCTGAGGGCAGCTGAGGCCACCTTCTACTCCTCAGAGAGCACATGGGAACCATCAGGAGGGGGTCAGGAGGGGTGTGGGCACTGACTTCTCTTGAGCAGAGGGTACTGAGAAAGGACAGTAGCTTTCCTGCCACTCTTCAGGCCAAGTGAAGGGCCCAGATCTTAGGAGAAAGCAGAGACCCTGAGAAGAATGTGAAGCCCTAAGCAGGCTCAAAAGTGGCCTGGATCTTACCAGACAGGGAGCTCTCTAAGCAGTGGGACAGGCATTTGGTCACCCTGTTGCTACAGGTGCCATCTGGACAGCAAGGTGCAGCTACCTTCAAGGTGGCCTCGGGCTCAGTTAGCTTTCCAAGACCAGGGAAAAGGACGATAATCAGCAAGACAGGGAGGGAAGAGTCCCCTAAATAGCCTTAGATCTGTGGTGTTATGTCTCACCCCGCTACCATGGCTTCCCTGGGGTCCAGCAATGAGTGACTGTCTCACAGGACAACAGACAGCATGATCAGGTCATCCTTGCTGCCTGGCTG
This sequence comes from Dicrostonyx torquatus, assembly GCA_028555095.1. Classification (NCBI taxonomy): domain Eukaryota; kingdom Metazoa; phylum Chordata; class Mammalia; order Rodentia; family Cricetidae; genus Dicrostonyx; species Dicrostonyx torquatus. Next base: position 1,105,036 of record JAQHUG010000016.1, on the reverse strand, counting down.
CAGAGGGCTCTCCTATAGGCATTTGCTAAGGGACCTCGGTTATGGGAACTATCTTTCTTATGAGATGAACAGAGGGGCCCCCGTTCATCTGGAATGACTCAGCACAGGATCTCAGGCTATTATTAGATTGGAATGACACTTAAGAAACCTTAGGCACTAGAGACAATTTCCAGTCCTCTGAGGAAAAGCCCTGTGGAAGGTAGTCAGAGTCTGCTGTGAGCCCCGCAGTGGCTCGGTGCTGTCACAGCTTAGCTGACCAGTGACAAGCAGTGCAGTCCCCATACGATAAAGGCAGGGGGAGAGTTCTGTATAAAGATTGCTCAATCCAAACCACAGTGTGGATAAGTAGCTCCGGCTCTAGCACCCACGTGCAGAGAGAGGCAGAACCCACACCTGTAAGCAAGTGTGATTATAAAGGGGCACTATTAATAACTGGACAATAAGAGGGACCATCTTGCCGTTGATCACTGAGGTGGTGAGTGCAGAAGAGTTCTGTGGACACGTCCTCCCCAGTAACCTTCAGTGCCAATTCCCATACGGTTCTGACGTCCACAGAACAAGACCAGCTTAAGTTTTCAATGAGGATATGAAGGAGGCACTATAAGCGGCTCCAAAGAGCTGAACAACCTTCTGAGGAGAGACCAAGGGTGCACCTCTACTTGTCTTATGCATGTTCTCTGCAGTACCGGGGTCAAAAATGGGTTTCTGAGCCTGCCTCATCCTTAAGAGCTGCCTCTGTGTCAAGCCGATGCTGGGCTGCACCTATGGTTCACAAGAGCCCTCTGCTCTCGTTACCTGCTAGGTCCACTGTAGACTGTGCCCTTCTAGAAACAGAGCACACCGGCCACCTGCCATTCTGGTCTGACTACCCCAAGGGGTCTGCAGGCTGGCTGGTAGGGGTCATATGTACTGAGAGATAAAGGACACTTTATCGGAGGAAAGGTCATTCTCTAGCAGCTGTCTTCTGAGCAGGCACCCCAATCACAGTGGATCACGACAGTGACAGTCAGTGCTAACACTCACGTTCCATTTGCCCTTTTTTTTTTTTTTTCTTCCTTTTTTTGGTTTTTCGAGACAGGGTTTCTCTGTGGCTTTGGAGCCTGCGCTGGAACTAGCTCTTGTAGACCAGGCTGGTCTCTGCCTCCCGAGTGCTGGGATTAAAGGCGTGCGCCACCACCGCCCGGCTCCATTTGCACTTTTCAAAGTTCTGGGCTACAGCACTCTGAGAAAAGGCTCCTTTCTTTCTGGTCCCAGGCAGTCTGTTTCTTGGGCTGGAGAGGGGTTGACCACGGACAGAAACTGTGTGTAAGGGGCCATGGGCTAGTGTGTCTTCCTAACTCAGTGAATTCAGCTGACAGATATATATTCTTTTTTTTAATTAATTAATTAATTTATTATGTATACAATATTCTGTCTGTGTGTATGCCTGCAGGCCAGAGGAGGGCACCAGACCTCATTATAGATGGTTGTGAGCCACCATGTGGTTGCTGGGAATTGAACTCAGGACCTTTGGAAGAGCAGGCAATGCTCTTAACCTCTGAGCCATCTCTCCAGCCCCTCAGATATATATTCTCTTTTGCTTGTATGTTTGTTTGTTTTCTAGGGTTTCTCTATGTAACCTGGAATTTGCTTTGTAAGACCAGGCTGGCCTTGAACTCACAGAGATCCACCTGCTTCTGCCTCCTAGAGTGCTGGGATTAAAGGTGTGCACCTCTACCACCCAGCTCAGATATATGCATGCTCACGGCTCTAAAACTTTTCTCCTTTTAAAGACAGTATCTCACTAGGAGCTACGGTTAGCCTCAAACTTGCTATGCAAACCAGGGTGACCTCAAACTCAGAGATCTGCCTGCCTCTTCCTCCCATGCTGGGATTAAAGGTGCACACCACCACACTGGATAGTGTTTATTTTTTAATTATTAAACTGAAGTTTCACATCTGTCACACCAAGTTTCTTTGCTGCCACAGAGGGGCTCATAGGAGCTGTAACTAGCAATGAACATGGCTGGCCAGGCTGGGGGCATAGGAAGCCACCATTACCCAGGACCCTGGACTGAATTTGACTGCTTTTCCTTTACCTGAGATGTCTACCTTCCCCTGTGAGGCTGTCCCAAATATACTGGTACTGCCAGGGTATAGCTCCTTTGCCCCATACCCTGGGGCTCAGGCCAGTAACTGCTGCCCTAAATGTAAAGAAATGAAAACTAAAACGAGCGGGCTCAGACTGTGAAGGGAAGTCAGATCGTATCAGGGCTGCCTCAGCAGCCAGCATGGTGGGCACATCCCTGGGCAATGGGCAGAGCTGTCAAGTCTAGCTTCAGGCCTGCTGCAGAGATGACTGTGTGAGGCATTGTACACACCTGGCCTTACTGTCTGAGGAAGATTTCCAGGAGCCCTTGCAGCAAGGCAACAGCAGGTAGCAGGCCCAGGCCCATGCTCTGGCAGCCATCAGCACTTGGGTTTCCAGTTCCTCTGAAGTATTTCAAATTTATAAGCCTCATGAATAAAGAGGTGGCACACTTCAGGAAGAGACCAAATACCCTGACTCTGAGGCCTCTCCCAATGACCACTCTAAGCACAGGCTCAGTGTCTTGGGCCTCTGCCGACAGTGTACAGCAATTCTCAGGGGTGGACAGAGAGTCCCCTGTGCCATTCAGGTATTCCACCTTCCTGCTTGGCTTCCTACCCACCTCCTGTGGTTTCCTCTGGGAAGCCCCCGGGCACGGGGAGGTGGGTAATGATCTGTTTGTTTTGGTTTGTTCTGTGAGAGGAATTCACTTGTCTGCTTATCTTGTCAAGACCTTCCAGTCCCTGAATCTGCTTGGATCTCTAAGGCTGGGCAAAGCATGGAGATGTGGAAACACGAGCCTCCCTCAGAAAGCAGCCGCAAGGACAGCTGCCCTGCGTTCGTCCTTCTGCCCATTCCCTGCCCACCGAGCACAGCTCTGTGACTCACCGAGCTCACCAGCAGCCTTGATGTCCACGTTATCATAGCCACTGCCAATTCGCACGATCACTCGCAGGGCCTTGAACTTCTCCAGGTCTTCCCTGGTGAGGGTGATAGTGTGGTACATCATGGCACCCACAGCCTCATTCAATACCTGTGGGCAGGGACATGAGTCATGGTCAGAGCCCCTGGGTACCCACAGAGCTTTTGTGAGCAGAATTATAAGATGGGGACATGGTGGAGTAAGTGCCCGAGGGTGGCACAGCGGGCTAGGGGCATCAGGATCTCCAAACGTGGCATTCCTGTGTATGACAATGTTTAATGACATCAGTTTGCCTGGAGAGACCCAAGTGGGGTGGAGTGTCACCCACCTTCTCATGGATTTCCTGAGTGGACTGTGCATCACAGAAGGCCACAGTGGCCAGGTCCTTCAGGATAGGCATTTCCACAGTACAGTCTCTGCCATCCAGCAGTGCCACGAGGGGGCGGGGGTGCAGGGGGCCGTTCATGATCTGGGGGCGGATACCTGTAAGGAGAGAGGAAAAGCGTGGTGAGCACAGTGTGGGGAGGACATGGGGGGGACACCCTGACCATCTCAGTGGTCAACGTCAAGTCGAGGCAAGCAGAGAGTACACAAGCCTGGTGGACACGGCACAGCATCGCCAGCTAAGGGAGCTGGGTGTAGGGGTGGTGGCGACGTTCCTAGATCGCAGGTTTAATGACTATAGGTGACGTGCAAGGCTCTGATGTGAACTCACTTCACTCTAAGACCCAGAGGAGCAATGGTGTGGCTCACTTGAATTTGCCCCATTAAGTAAAACTCTGGGCCAGTGAGATGGCTCAATGGGTAAAAGCACTTGCTACCAAACCTGAAACCTCAGTTTAACTGACTCCCACAGTGTAGAAAGAGAGAACCCACCCCAAAAAATTGTCCCATGGTTTTTACAAGTGAATATACACACAGAAAGTCTCAGTCTCTCTCTCTCTCTCTCTCTCTCTCACACACACACACACACACACACACACGTGAAAAAAACCAAAACAAAACAGGCACCACTTTAATAAATAAAAATAAAGGCAGCATGACGCTAACTGTCTTCTAGATCAAACCCAAGGTCCCAAGACTGAGGCCACACAGCAGGCTTGTTCAGCTACAAAGGCCACAGGCCCATTGCCTTGCCTCCCTGTATACGCTGGGTCCCCAAACAGGAGCAAAGGCAGAGGTGCCTTTGTTCTGAAAGAACGTCCCAGAGAACTCCTAAGGAAAGCAGGCAGTCCTAGCCTGCCACCCTGGGAAGCCAAGCTGTGTGCAGAGGCTTGGGAGAACAAATCTCCAAAAGGAACACAGCTTAGGCGGGCTGGTCACTTCCCCACGAGGCCATTATGGAAATGGGACAGGGATGGCCCTAGTCCATCACTATGGTACCCAAGGGCATATTATTCTCTGCTGAAGTCTGCTGGTCCTGCAGGATGCATCCCAGCTCGGGCACTGTTCTTCTCAACTGTCTATACAGTGGACAGGGCAGATTCTGACTCCCACAGTGTTGTGAGCTGCACCACACTGAGCTGCCATGTTGTATGCCACCTTTTTGGGGTGACTTCTGCTGTGACCCTAGCTGCAGCAGGTTCGTACGTTTCATGGGTGTGAGAATTAAAAATGTTAGATAGGTGGAACAGAGATAAGAAAGAGTCACAGAGACACAGGATAGTATAGGGAGGGCCACTCCAAATACGGAATGCTGAATTTTTCTTTTGACTTCTGAGTTCCCGTGTTTAATTTTCCATACACTTTTATACCCCAATACAGAAGGGGGAAGAAGGCAAAAGACTGCTTTAACATCATACAAAGGACAACTGGAACAGACATCAAGCCAAACGCCATACACCATGTAGAGGGAGGTCTCTGGCCAGGGTTGTTGCCTCTCCCTCCTCGTGCTGAGGCTTGGGCAGTCCAGGCCATTATTTGAAGCTGGGCTATTATCTCCTTCCTCCTAGTCAGTCAACCTCTCTCACACAGGTTGTCCAAGGTATGGTAGGTTATGGCAGCTCCTACTGCCAGGGGAACACGGACTGTTGGAGCCACATGGCCTTCATGTGACCATTAAGGTACCTGAAGTGGGAGCCTTTTGCACAGGCATGCTCACTGTCAGGCTCCACCTCTTTCCTGTTGAGCATTTCCTTGACTGATGATTGATGTGGGTGGAGGGCCCAGCTCACTACAGGCTGGAGCACCACCGGGCTGGTGGTCCTGGATGCTATGAAGAAGGCAGGCTCAGTTCATGGGAGCAAGCCAGCAAGCAGCATTCTTCTATGGCTTTTGCTTGAGTTCCTGCCCTGGTTTCCCTCAGCAATGGACTGTGATCTCAAGAGTTTTGAGTGAAAATAAACCCTCCCCCCCCAAGTTGTTTATAGTTATGTTTCTTCACAGCAACTGAACCCCAAAGCCAACCATCCCAACCAAAGCGCCGCTGTCTTTGAACTGCTTGCTAGGGGCCTGGGCAAGCAGGATCCTCTTGTATCACACAGGCTCATGAAGCTAGTCACACCCTGTAATGAGCAGCTGAGAAAGGACGCGCTCTCGTGAGAACATCTTCCCCCAGGACCCTCACCGCCATTCCATGAGGTGATAGCCTCACACTATACCTGCAAAGTCAGGACAGACAGTGAGCCCAGGGCAGAGAGAATGTTTCCATCCTGATCTTACAAGAATAAGCCACAATGACAGGGAATCATGAATCATCTCAGACAGAAGTGGCCAGATTATGATGCATTCCTGCCGTGCACCTACTACCTGCCTCAGACTGATGGACACAGCAGGGTGCCTGAGTGGTCCCACTTGCAATGGCAAGGTAGTGAACAGGGTACACTCCAAGTCTTCACTGGCCCATGGGTTGGTTCTATATGAAAACAACTGGCCTCAATATTCCCTCCACCCTTAGACGGTCCAGGTGAGATCCCCGGAGATGGCCACTGTCACAGGTCAGAGAAGGGGAAGTGAGGTGACGGTGGTTCATATATTCATCCTGTCAATCAGTTCCAGAGCGCCATCTGCTAACCACATGCACACTCGAGCTGAGGTACAGAAGATCCTGATACAAGCCTGCCTTCTTTTTACGAAGAAAAGGGGTAAAATGGCCAAATTCCAAAAACATGGGTTGAGGGTCTAGCAGTTTCAGATCACACAGATCAGAACTCCTTCCCCAGTCCTCCCAGGAAGCTTAGCTTTGGAGTTGGCTAGTAGGGTGGTTGAACTGTACTGAGCCAGAAGTTCGGGTTTTAAGTAAGTACTGATTTATCCCACCTTGCCAAGGAACAAGGCAGAGATCTAAAGCCATCCAGTACAACTGGAGTGGCTGAGAGCCACCATTTAAGATGTCCATCCACAGTACCAGAGCATGCCATCTGTTACCCAGGTAACAGACTCCAGGTTGCCTAGTGATCAGTTCCCTCCTGATTGGTTTTCTTTTTCTTTGGTGAATCCCATCCTTTGTTCTTCTCCTTGGCTGAGAGGGTCCACAGTACCCTCAGGACACCTTAGTCAAGGCCTGAGATATGAATCCCAGTGGAGAAACCTCTGATAGCAAAGTAAAAGGAGGGGAGGGGCAACAGAGACCTGTTAGCTAGGGAAGGATTCTGAAAGGAGGTGGCAGGGTAGGTAGCAGTGACAGCATGGAGCCTGGCACAGAGTAGCCGCGGACCAGCTCTATAGGAACTACCTGGTACTGAGTATGGGGGGGTGGGGGCGGGAACCTGTCCACTGCATATTGGGGACCACAAAAATCAGAGCTTAGAGCCCCGATGGTCTCAATACACAATCAGCTCCCAGCAGGCCTCTCTCCCGCCTCTTTCAGCAGTTCGGACAAACTGTGCCCTTTATAGGTGCACGGGTGCATCTAAGTGTAAAGCACATAACACACATATGATCCTCATAGATGGGGATCAGTCTTCAGGTTGGGCCCTGGCCTGGAACCATGGCTCATTTCTTCAGTAGCTATGGGAATTTGGGAAGGAAGCCCAAGGCACAGTACTCAGTGAGGATTCCTTCCAAAATGGAGTTTAGGATCCCAGCTACCAGACACTGCTCGCAGCTTTTCCACATAGCCAAACCCTAAGACCGACAAGGGCCTGGCAATGCCGCCATCATTCCCAGCCTCCCACTCACTGGGGAAAAACCTGGTAAGAAGGTGTTCAGTAACTATGCAAAATAATTATGTGTCCCTCTGCCATCCCCTCCACAGACTTGCCAACAATTAGGATTGTTATGGGAACAGAAGCAGTGTCTCGTTATGATATGGCTACTTTCCAGTGGGATCTAACCCTCCTGGCCCGGCATAGTTTCTTCATTTCTAGAAAGCAAGGTGAGAAACCAGAACAAAGATGTGACGCGTGTGAGTGTGTATACCAGAGGCTTGGGTTTTACAATGCAAAATCAAAACTGAGGCCCAGGTTAGGGTGGGGTCAAGGGTCAAACAAGCTCCAACATGTGGCTCAGCCTTAAAGCACCCAGCATATGACTGAGTGGAGAGGAAGATGCCTCTCTTGTCCTGCCAACACACCTGCCAGTGTAGGGATACACACAGCAGCAGGAGATACTGGGAGCAGTAGAGCCTGCAACATCTGGAGTAGACAAGAGGACCCTGCTCCTTGCTGGGAAGCCTGGGAGAAACTTAAAGGCAACCGTTCAGATGGGATGTCTTGCTAAGAGTCACTACTTTACATCACGCCCTCTGAGAGGTCAGAGAATACCACTGTGATTAGGAAGCTCAGCTGTTGTTGACACAGCAGCAGGACCCACAAGGCCTGCTGAGATCTCCCTGCCAGGCGCTAGTGACCTTGACTCCTCTTATAATGAGGAAAAGGAGCATGAAGGTCAATGTTTACCCACCAGGTAAATAAGGTGAGCAGGGCTATGTGGGGACAGTCCCAGGAGGATGCAAGGACCAGCAATAAGGCACAACGACAGCTGCTCTGGGGCGGTGGCCTGCTGAGAAGATCCCATAATCTCCTCAAACCTGAGGACTAAGCTGTGCAGGATTCTTAGACTTTAAAATGCCTAGGATGAAGACTCACTGGCTGAGAGGTCACCAGTACTTCTAGATAGAATAATGCTGGGGAATAAACACTAATAAATGCATCCCGGAAGGGCAAGGCCCCATGAACAAGCAGAGATGGTTGATAAAGGACTGGCCCACTGCTACTGTATAAGCCCCGGGGAGCTAGCTTGTCACCAGGCTTTCCCAGGAGAAACTGAGGCCTTCTTAACTCAGGAGCTAGAGCACTCTCTGGGTGAGACTCTAGGAGGGCCACAAGAATGTCCCACTAAGCAGGTTGGTTTGCTTAACTCATCTTGTATCTTAGCGGGTTTCAGCTCAAGTGAAAAGTGTCCAGGCCCTCACAATCAGTCACCAGGTGCATGCAGATTGCTGCTCCAAATGCCTGGGTCATCCATCAGCTGTGGGCCCTGCAGGCTTCCTGTGACTGCAGCTAACCCTGTTTGTGTTTGGGTGTGATGCCTTGCAGACTGAAAGTACAGTCCCCTACACTGACAGGAACACTGTTGTGTTTCCAGCCCAGCAACAGGAGAACAAACTCAGACTAAGACTACCCAGCCTTCACAAAGAGACCAGCATCTGCTGTTACTTCAATTGGCTTTGCCCAGAACCCCGTGACAGACATCTCTGCAGCTTGTCCAGAGTGTGTGAACAAGGAAAACAATATGTACTTTCTCTTTCCATAACAGCCTCGCCTGTGTGCGAATCTGGGACTGGGGCTCTGTCACCCGCCAGTCTCCAGCAGCTGTGGAAGCTCCAAAATGAAATGTCTCCTAACGAACTCCTTGTCACGAGAAGCCAGCCAGTACCGAGCATATCTCTGCCGACCACAGACTCGAAGTGGGTCCCTGAAGAACGTTACCAGAAACTGACCAGGAAGGTATGTCAAAACGCACAGCCAAGGAAGGGCACAGGCTCCGCAGGTGTTTTTGCTAAGATGGGCTCCATCTCCTATTTCCCTGGTAGCTGCCTCACCGGGGTAGTCCTTGAGCACCAATGACAAAAGACAGGCCAGAAGGGTGAAGCCCTGGGCAGTGGGCGTGTGGACCCAGTTATCTCTAATGAGTGAGATGCTCAGTCATGGACTTTCCCACTCCCCAGCATGGCATTCAGGGCCCTGGAGACCCCTCATCTGTCCTCTGGGAAGAACATTTGTCTATGAGCCTATAGTTGGCTTCTCCTACAACCTTGCTGAGATCCCGTCACAGTCCCTCACATCCAAACCTGCGCTGCCTCAGCCTCTTGCACATATGGCTGTGACACCCAGCTCGCAGCTGCAGAATAAAATCCAGGACTTGGCCAGAGATGAATCTTCAAATCTTAAATGCACAAACCTCAAGTTAGAAGGGGGTGCTTCCTGGTAACTAGCTACCAGACCTCGATAACTTCCTGTTCAAGGCTGGACACTAAATCAATGCGCGGGTCCTGCTGACTTACTTTGCCTGCTCAGCTCCTGTGACCCCTGTGAGGTCAAGATATGGATATCTAGGCTGTGTTCCTCCAGGAGTTGTGGTTACCAGTACCCATAGCTTTTAAATCAAGGCCTGACTGTCAAGGTCATGGGGCTGGGTGCTGGAAAGACCATGGAGAGTGCCTTCCTCTGCTGTGCAGCCACACATGGTGGAGGAAAGAGCTGCTATGTGCAGCTCTAGGGTCCCCCGGGTACCTCCCCAGGGGCATGGCCTCCATCCCCATGTACAGTACATTCAATCTTAAGGGAATCAGACTATTTACAGAATGTACTTCCCCAGACCTAGGGTCTGGCATAAAGGTAGAGAATAGTAAGCCAGTCCCTAGCCACTTTTCCATTACTGGTTTTCAATATATGTTAACAACAACAAAATCCTTTGATTTTTGAGACTGGTCTCGCTATATAGCCCAGGCTAGCCTGGAACTTGCTATATAGCTCAATGTGGCCTCACACTTGCTATCCCAGAGTGCTACGATTGCAGACACGTACACCCACACCCAGCTGTTCAACACTGTAGTGAAATCAGACATCCACAAGCCGGGACGTGCAAGAAACAGTGCCCTGTACCATGGTTACAACTATATACATGACAAGACCTACCTCCACCCCGCTCTAAACGCCTGCATGACTGATGCTAAAAGCAGGTTGTTTTTCCAATGCAGAAAGTGAGCTCAAAGGGCATGCTGAATTCTCTCGAAGTCAGAGAAGGGCTTGATTCAGTTCTCCTGACTCTAGAGGTAGAGTGAGCAGCTGGGGCTCACAGGGCTGGACCAGTCCCCATTCATAGGCACTGCAACAGTGACCTAAACACCAGGCTGGGCCAGGGACGAATCCAAGAAAACACATCAAGCCTTCTAGACAGAATACCAAAGCACCTCGCTCTATTGCTGCCTTGGCTGGGAAGGTTGGTCTTCAGTGTCTGCACTCACTGAGCAGACCCACCCATCAACCAAAGACATGAGCTGGAGACTCCCTAGTCAAGAACTGCACAGGGCCAAGGCAGGGTTGGCGCCTCCCGGGGGGGGGGGCGCGGGAAGGGGGGGCCTTAAGCTTTGAGGTCAAAGAAAAAAACTATCACGATAGTGGCCATCACCCAATGTCATTCTGTGGGGGGGCCGCGGGAAGGGGGGCCTTAAGCTTTAAGGTCAAAGAAAAAAACTCTCACAATAGTGGCCGTCACCCAATGTCATTCTGTAGCACCAAGGACTCTAAACTTCCTTAGATTTGACAAGATGTCTGAGACCTATGCCTGGGGCTTGGCGGCTGGTGTCCGTCCCGTCCCCCCCCCCCCCCCCCCCCCCCCCCCCC
>JAQHUG010000016.1:982629-1094229 GCA_028555095.1 Dicrostonyx torquatus | reverse complement strand
CATGGGGCTGGGTGCTGGAAAGACCATGGAGAGTGTGTGTGTGTGTGTCTTTCTCTGCAGGAACAGCCTTGAGGTGGCCTGTGGCTGGCGTCTCAGATGCCCTGAGCTTTGCATGCACGACCCACGGGCCAGACACGGTGTGATAAAACCATGTGAGAGCAAGGGACTCTTTGGTTTCTGCCAAGACACTGACTCAGAGGAACTCCTCCCAGAAAGCCTCAGGCAGAGAGAGAACCACACTTCAGCCGTAATGAGCAAGGTCAGGAGGGCCAGGGAGCAGACTGGCCCACTTTGGGGCCTCCCATAGTCACCCACCAATAGCCTAGGTAGGGTGACCCTTCCACATAGTAACTGGTAAAAGAACATGACGAAGGAGGGCAACAGAGGATAGAACCCAAAGTGAGTCCCTGTCAATCAAAGCTCCCAGAGTATCTCTGCTAGTAATTCCCTTTGGCACGTGGGGTTTGCTTCTGCGCATCTGTTTCTTCCACTTTCAATCAGGCCAGGGAAGAAAAACATGCTCCAGCTCCCTCCAACGCACCAGCTGAGTCTTCTAGAGAAAGAGCAGCCTGGGACTTGTGTCCCAAGACAGCTCTCTCCCCTTTCCTGTCTCGAGAGCTACCAGATTTTGATGAATGGAACCATGCACAAGCAGGTCAAGTAAATAGGAAACCACTCTTGCAAGCGAGCTAGTGGGACAGAGAGAACCATACACCTCTGCAGAGGCCAGGGGAGAATCGGCACAGTAGACCAGCTCTGCTGAGGACAGAAGGCAAGAACCACCAAAGACTGTCCCCTGAGTACAGCCTATGCCCTGTGTTGCCCGGGAGCCAGGACACCTGGATGTATCAGAGGCACATCCTTCTTGGCCTTAAAAGAAATCCAAGGACACAAAATTCCAGTTTCCCAAGTCACCCATGCAGCTAGAACCTGGTGGCTTTACTCTGGTCTCCAGCCGTGCAGCCCTGGATGCTTATAAGGTGCATCCTGACAGGATGTGAGTAGTTCTCAGATGCTAAAACTGTGCCCATGGCAACAGAGAGGATACCAGATGGGAACAGAAACCTGCCTGAAGAATCTGGAAGTGGACAGGACCCACACGGGAACATAGATAAGAGCCCATAGGTAGTTCGAGAACATCAGAGGCCTATCTGTCCTATCTCACCCTGATGTCAAGGTCTCCTGAGACAGTTTTCACTATTTGGTCCTAACTGGTCTGGAACTAAATAGCCCAGACTAGGACAGAACTTAATGGCCTTCATGCTCAAGACTCTCCTACTGAAGGCTGAGAGTGCCTACTGCGTTCAAATACCTGGGGTCCCCATACTCAACACAGGGGCTCAATCCAAGCTAGTGGATAAAGGGAAAGAGGAAGCCTTGGCCAGCCTAAGGGATCTGTGAAGACATCCAGTTCTCTTTTAGCACCTGCAGGCCCTTTTGTACAAAACCTAGCAGGCAGCAGCAACCGGGATAGCTAAGGCTTGAGTACCCCATGCGTGCACATTGCAAGGGCACATTGAGAGCCACAGCTCACACATGCCCAAGGACTAGCTGTGGGCACTCTGTGTCCACTGGAACCAAGCAGCCTCATCCCTGGGAATGAAATACACGTTACCTTGCCCCTCCAAAGGGGGCTGGTGCCTGGCAGACCTGGCTTAATACTCTCTCCACATCACCAAGGCCAAATGCCAATAAGCACAGATATTACTGTCATTTTGAAGCTAGGGCAGCTCCTGAGGGCCAGCAGAAGAGAGGGCCCTGTCTGTTCAACTTTCTTCATTCTGCATGAGATTTTAAAACCCACAAAGAAGGTGACTCTTGAGGACCTGTGAGGCCAGCAGGCAGACTTCCCCAAGTGTGGAAGTTGGTCAGGGTTCCCCACCCCCTCCTTTCCAAAGTCACTTTTTCTAAGTGTTCCAGGTTCAAATCCCCACATACAGAGAAACACTAGAACACACCAAGTCACATTTCTCCCGCTCCTGTATTAAAGGCATCTGACAGAAAAGTCCTTAAGCAGGGCAAGTGGCTAGGACACGAGGCCAGCTTTGAAAGGTATAGATACAGGAAGATGGACCACAGAACTTTGCACTCAATTCTCCAGACCAGAGTTCCAGCCTGGACATTGAGGAACTTCAGAGGCAGCCACTCTCCAGGGCCCAAAACTGTATAGAAGAGTCAGGAAGCTTCAAATGGAATTGATAAGCTTAAATGAAAACAACAAGATAATAAAAATATAGGCAGCTGCTCTAACAGGGAAGGCCAATATGCAACAGGAGCAGGGTTATAACAAAGTATAATCTTTTTTTTTTTTTTTTTGGTTTTTCTGTAGCTTTGGAGCTTATCCCGGAACTAGCTCTTGTAGACCAGGCTGGTCTCGAACTCACAGAGATCCGCCTGTCTCTGCCTCCCGAGTGCTGGGATTAAAGGTGTGCGCCACCATCGCCCGGCTCACAAAGTATAATCTTTACCCTAAAGCCAGCAATCCCTTAGCTCGGCAGTCAAGAGGACACAGCAGGGCCTCATTTAGAAGAAGCTCCCCAGCAATAAAAGCTCTTGGTCCAGTCCTCAGTGCAATGTTAGGAAGGTCCCAGCATCTTCTGTTGCTCCTTGCGTGCAGGTTCAGCGGGAATGGTCTCTGTGTTCTGGACTGCCTGTTCCCCAGCTTCATACTTTTTTTTCCCCTTTGTCTTTTTAACCTTGTCCTTGTTATAGTTGCTGATAGCTTGGTCCTTGGTCCTCTAGGGATCAAAGAATAGTTTGCATTCCATTTAACCAAAGGAGAATGCTCTGAGCTGTAAGGATGAAAATTCCTCAGCTCATACAGAGAAAAGAGTTTGGTCACGTGGCCAGAGCAGCTCAGGGCCAAGTGTAGCCCTGACTCAGGCACCAGACAGGGACTGGCCAAACACACAACAGGGGACTATGGAGGGTTCTCCTTGTGCTTACTCTACCTAAGAGAGGTGAGTGGGTCCAACCTGGAACTTTGGAACTTCAAGGAGGCCATGCCCAGTGTCCTTACAACCAAAGAGCCCATCCTCAGCATACAGGAAGAGCTTCAAAGACACAGACATTTGAGGGAATCACGGGAGCCCTGTGGAAGCGGTCCCCAACATTGATTCCGATTTCTATCAGGATCATATGTTCCCATGGCATTAGAATCCAGGCAATGGCACACTACCACTGGATAAATAGCCATAGATTTTTCCAACTGACCTTAAGAATCTTTAGTAACAGCCCTGGCAACAAGATACTAAAATGGAGCCTTCAGAGGCTTCATCAGTGCACCTACATTAAGAAAAATAAGCAGGGAATCTGGAAGGTGGGTGTGGTTATGTGAGACTACGTTTTGAAAGAAACGGAACCCTGGGCCTAGCCTTGGGCTGAGCGTGGGCAAGCTGTGCTTTGCTGGACTCAGGGAAGACGGGTTGGAAAATGCTTGTTGTCATGCTGGTGTTTGCTTGATGCTCCTTGGCATCTGGTACAGAGAGGCTCAGCCTCTTGGCCACGGGTGACAACACGTGACAGCCACTGGGTCAGTCGCCATGTCAGTACAGGATGGAGAGCCGACCCACCAGGTGCCATCCCTCATGAAGCTCTCTGCCCAGAAGCCCTAATCCTGTGCATCTGGCTGCCTTGCCTTGCTGTTCTGAACTGCCTGGTTGATGGGGAGGGGGCAGGCCTGGCAAGTAGAAGCCGACTGTGTACACACACCTAACAAAGCAAACACTGGTATCCACACTGTGTCTAAAGAGCCAAACGAGACCCCTAAAAAAATCCCTCAAACAATGCTCCTGCAAGCATTTGACATCACCTCACCATCACAGCGGGAAGAACAGGGAGTGGGGGTGGGAAGAGAGGAGAATCAACTACTTCCTAGGCATTCCAGGACCTCCACACTGGGCGGAAACAAACAGTTTGGTGAAATCAAAATGAAGAATCAGTGAAGCTGACCCTGCCACTAATGGGTAACATACACGGCTCTACCTCAAGATCGGAGGTTGCCATCTGGGCCCAGAGGCAACGCAGGCTGCCCATCAATGTGCCTTGGGTCTCTGACGCTTTTCCCTTGGTCTAAGGCTGTGCTCTCTGGGACTTGGCACCTCTGCCTGAAGCCATGCCTACAGACACACCATGAAGTCTCCCGCTGCCTTCGGCATACCCAGATCTGGCTGCAGACTCCATGAAACAAACCTGTCACCCAAATGCCATTCATACAGCGGAGAAGCAGCCAGAAGCCGAGGCCCTGCCCCCCAGCCCCGACAGGGTAGTCATAATGCCACACAGAATGTACGATAAGGAACAAGGATGACAACTGCTGCTCTGGGATAGATCATTTGACAGAAAAATTTATTTGCTGGCAGACTTCCGACTGCAGGCTTGCTCGGCACTGGCTCGCTGCCATGCAGATGAAATAAAAATCAATATCCTTGGGTCTGTAAAACAGTGTGTCAACAATCACACTCCAAACAACTTATATAACGTCCCTCACCCCGTACCCGGATAGCAGCGAGTGTTTTTGTTCAAATGCAGCACAAAATAAACAGAAGGGGGGGGGGGGAGACAGCAATTCTGCAGGACCTCCTCCTTCAGCAAAACCTTTCCAGGACTTCAATGAGGAGATAATCTTTCTGTGATTATGACCAAACCCTTCCGTTGCTTAGCAACACATAATTAAGGAATATGTTTTCAGATCCGCTTTGCAAGCCCAGCCATTATCAGATGAAATTACTGGAGCAACAAATGTCATCGCCATGCAAATTAGTTGGTTGCAAAGAAAGAATGTTGGGCTGAGAGAGAAAGAAGGCATAGGCCCTCAAACTTATCAACTCCGCTCCTGGCACACATTTCAAAGACAAAGTATATAATCAGACTTTTAAAAAAAAAAAAGGGTATAGCGTTTGTTATTTCCCTGTCCTATACACTAGATATTTTTTAAATGTATCTTACAACTTTTCGAGGGCTCGGTAGTTAAGAGCACTTGCTACTCATGCAGAGGATCTGGGTTCAACTCCTAGCACCGAGATCGGGCAGCTAACTTCCACCTGGAACTCTAGTCCCAGGGCATTCAATGCCCTCCTTCTGGCTCCTGGGAGTCCTGGCACATACAGCACGCAGGCACTCATACATAGACGCAAAACAAAACAGAAATTAATATAAAAAAGTGATTTTCCAAATTATTTATGTTGGAGGGTAAAGGTGAGAAGAAAACTGACTGACCTTTGCAGTCAAGACTCTAGGGTTAAACACACTGTTCAGAGGACGGCCATCAAGAACTTCCACCATAGCATCCAATGAAAAGCACGCAGCGAGCCAATCACGCCTGGCTTCTGCTTTGACTGGTTTCACCTAGCTTCTAGCCCTTCAATGTGGCAACAGTATCTTCCCGACAAACAAGCAGAATTCCCAACCATATTTTATAAAATGAGAGGCTAAATCTGGTTTGTTTTTTTTTTTTTTCAAATGGTTCTAAGGGATTTCAACATGTTGCTTTGTTTAGCCCACAACTGTGGAAACAGACCCGTTCTTATCGGCAGTAGAGAATCTCTGCCTTTGATACAGTGTGCTGGCCTTGCAGAGGGGTGCTGGCTACACTGCCAGGCACTTTTACCAGAAAATTATCCACACAATTTATAGGAGACGTTCTATCAGACACTCTTGACTTTTCCAAAGTTACCCAACGGAACTAGAGAACCACCTGTCTTTTGTATAAAAATGGGTTAGACTCTCAGAACAGTTTCTTGGGAAAGCAGCTATGTTTCACCATCAGGAGAGAAAATCTGCAAACTGGGGCTTAACCTGCCACATAAATCTGCAGAACTCAAGGATAGCCCATGGGAGAAGGGAATTGACCCCAGCACCCACCCTGGTGCTTTGTTAGGGTTGGGGGGCAGGGTACAGACAGAAACATTATCTGCACTTTCAGCAGGACCAGTGGGAACAAACTAGTCCCTTCTCAACTATACCCTCCCCCTGACCCCTTGGAACTCCCAGACAAAAAGGGTAAGTTACTTGGTTCTGGAGTTAGCATAGTTGAAACGATGATGGGGGCCCCTGTCCGCCGGGCCACCTTCTGGTACGGAGAATGAGGTGTGTGGAGGCTCTGGCTCACTGGTGGCAGGGCAGATGGCTCCATTGAGGCTGCTCCAGGCTTCCGTAGGAGCTGGGGGCTGCCGTGGGGGCTGGGCAGTGGAGAAGCAGTCATACTGCGCTCCCTCTTCAGCAATTCCATGGGCACCGTGTACGAGGTGGAGTAGGCTGTTCTGGGACTTGAGTGAAGGGGGACAGAGGGGCCTGGATTAGTCAAGGCCACCCCAGCTTGTGAAGAGTATGAGGGAGCCAGCCGTGCTGTTAGGGCACAAGGGGTAGGAGAGTTATACCCAGAGTTGGAGGGTAAGCGCGGGGGTTGGGCCCCCACCACTGGGGCAGAGTAAGTAGCTGCTGTCTCCAGGAGGTGCTGGGAAGGTGCGCTGGAGGGGCGGCGAGCTAGATCCCCAGCTCGGGAAGATGAAGTCGGCAGAGGTCCAGAGGGGTGAAACTGCAGGCCTGTGGTACCCAGTGAGGCCAAGTCATTGG
This sequence comes from Dicrostonyx torquatus, assembly GCA_028555095.1. Classification (NCBI taxonomy): domain Eukaryota; kingdom Metazoa; phylum Chordata; class Mammalia; order Rodentia; family Cricetidae; genus Dicrostonyx; species Dicrostonyx torquatus. The sequence goes on along the minus strand of JAQHUG010000016.1, from coordinate 1,087,656 downwards.
ACTCGGACAGCAGTTCACTTCGGTGGCTGAAGCTACTGGACCGAGTGCGGGGTGGAGGGCCTGTCCGATCCTGTCTCCGAAACTGCATCTCTGTCCTGAAGCTGTTGGCTAGGCGGCTCAGGACACGGGCCTGGCCCAGGTTGGGTGCCACAGACTTGATGTCAGCATCCTCCAGGGTGGCCAAGACGGCCGGGGAGTCAAAGCCTTGCTGTAATAGGGCTGCCAGAGTGGCCTCTGCTACACCCTCTGCCCGCAACAGGGCCAGAAACTCAGGGTGCACAGTCCTCTTGCTCCCAGGCCCCTGGAACATAGACAAGTCAGCTTCATAATTCTCGCAAGTCAGCTTTGAGTGGATGTTTTCCGGGGCAGGCCCATAGCCTCTATTCAGGGAACCTGGGGCTACCCTTGTGCTGTTCTCCGCAGGAGCAGCTGGGCTGGGGTCCACAACCAGGCATGTTGGGGCCACCTGTCTGGCAGGGGTAGAGTCAACAGTTCTTTCACAGACATCATTGTAGACTTGACTGGGGGTCGGGGAGTACATGGGTACCTCCGTCCCTAACCTTGGATTAGGCTGTTCCCTTCCATACCTCCCAGGAGATGGAGCCCTGCCATGTGTCCTTTGCCCATGCGAGACGGTTTTACCCCCAGGTTCCCGGTACAGGAAACCAGTATCCTGCAGAGCAGGTAACTGGCCTTGTACCTGTTCCCATGGCACTCTGCTGCCGAGCACTCCGTAGCTGGGCACCGGCCTGCTGGCTCCTGGGTCCAGATAGAAAGGAGGTTCCTTGGGTACCCTGGTGCCCCTGGATGGGTCGCCATAGTCATCTTGTGGCAGCATGGAGCCACGGCCAGACATCACTGCCTGTCTGCTGTCGTAGAAAGCGAAGTCAGGCCCAAAGCCCTTTCTTGATGAGAGTGAGTTATAGAACGCTTCTCTGGATAGGTAAGGCTCTGTGTCCTGTGCGCAGTGGCTTAGCAGCTCACACCAGGTCCCTTCTCCAGGGCTATACGGCAGAGAACTTCTCCTCCCTGGAGGCCCAGCATTCTCCCAAGGGACCTCATACCAGCCAGCAGCATCCCAGCTCTGAGAACGACCAATATTGATATGCCTGCTGGGAACCGGCATTGGCAGAGCAAATGGCTACAGCAAAGGCGCGGGGAGGAAGCCTTTCTTTATAAATCTTCAATTACATACATCAAAACCAGACCCGGCCACACGCGAGCCCTTCCGAGACGGCAGGAACAAACAACTGGGGGTTTCTGTTTCAAGGTACGACTTAAATTATTAATCCTCTGAAACCTTAGTAGGCAAAAAGCAGACTCACGGTAACTTTGCCTCACTCCTCAACAGTAGCCTGCAAGGTCTGTCCTGTGCGTCTAGCCCGGACAGGAGGCTGGACTCCAGCCTGCTGGGCCCCCTTTCCGGTGGCTGTGCTCACATGGTCCTCAGCTCTTGCAGCATGAGGATTAGGAGCTAAATAAAACCCCTAAAGCTTTTGTTCCATGTGACATCTCAGACTGATTAAGCCGGCTGCCTGCTTTAGCCAGGCCTAACAGGCAGCTGGGAAAGATCCCACGTGGCTTCTCCCCTGAGTCTGAACTCCTTCCATCTCTTGCCCTGCTTTTTTTTTTTTTTTTATTTCTCTTGGGGGAGCTCCTGACCAGGCCCTCTCCGCTGATAGCAGGAGAAACAAACTAGGACTGCTTAGCTGTCCATCCAGTCCTAATCCCAGTGCACACGACATTAATCCACAGCGCAGCTAGAACAGATCAAATGGAGGCGCACGGGAGAGCTGTGCGGCTGACTCCAGAATGAGGGGTGTTCTGAGAAGCAGGCCTCTAAGTCCCCAGCTTTTAGGTTACACTGATCAAATCCTCACTGTAAGATCATAAGACAGATTCTTTCATTCCACCAGGGAAGAAGATAAAGTGTGGGTTAAGACCTGGAATTCATCAGTGTAAGACAACAAGGGCCAGGCTGAGCCAAGGGTCGGCCACCAAGGAAGAAAACTAGGGAACATTTCCCTTCTCACTCTGTGGGGCATGTGCAGAGCCCCAATCCTCGCAGCCCCCCCCAACCTCTATGTCACAAAAGTAAACCAAGGAGGTGATCAAGAAGTATATTTGAATGAGATAATATAACTATATGCAGGCACGAGACCAAAGGCTTCCTTCACCCATTTCTCCCTCAATCTAAGATTTAACTGGAACCTTCAACTAGATAAATACCAGCCGTTTAAATGAAAAAGTCCATATGTGAACTTCCTGTGGGGTAGGAGTCTGGGTAAAGTACCATTTCTATGAAGCGGGTTTATGGGTGCCACCCTACCTATGCCCAGTCAATCATATCAAATTCTGAGAACCACTGATGCTCCCTAAGGAGTTCTTATCCCTCCAAACATGCCCAGAGCAGCTGTGACCAATGCTAGACCGACCACGTGACCCAAAGACTACAGACCATCGTGTTAATACCAATGCCCCCATTCCTGACCTAAATGTCATACTTGGTGATGAAGAGACCTGTTCCGACTCCCCATTTCCTAGAACTCAGTGGAGAAGCCAGTGAAGAGCTGGAAAGGGCAAAGACTGCATAGCATCCAGATTCCCACAAATGAAAAATAGGCCTTCTATGGACACTGTCTGGAACCGATCCACAGCACACTTTGGGATAACAGGCAGAGGTAAGGACAGGGTAACACACCTAAGCCAGGATTTATGACTCCTGACTGCTAAGCAGGTTTACTGAGAATATGACATACCAAAAAATAAAAAAAAAAAAAATAGCCAGCAAACAGTGCAACGCTAGGGACAGGCACCACACACACCAGCTCACTGCAGTAAATAGTACTTAACAGTCTGTCAGGGTCCAGGGAAGATAAGCTGGGGAGGCTTGTCACACAGGGTCTGTAGCCTTCAGAGGAAACAACTGCTCGGTGCTTGGGCATCAGCCTCCATGGTGACATGATACAGCAGTAACTCCAAGAGGCTCGACCTGTGGTACGGCCTGGCTCCTCCAGGCATAACTAGAATAATCTGGTCTGAGAACTAGCCCCTACCCTACTGGAGGGGGGTGGGGGGAGAAGAGGGGTGTCAGCCGAGCTCAAGATGTCTTACCAGTTTACTGCCAGGACTTTTGTAATGGTCAAGTTGAGAAAACTGCTAACTGGGGAATTTGCCAGAAACCAGCAAGGACTCTTAGGCAGCCCCTCCCCCAGTGTGAAGGCGTGATCACAAGGGCGGGCGGGGCCCCAGTGGAAGACAGGCTCAGTCCTGGTGTCCCCACTGCTGGAGAACCAGGAGGCCCAGATTCTGTTCTCAACAACCTCCAGCTGGTTCTGTTTGGAAGCCAACCAAACTCACAAAGCCTGGGCTCTGCAGCTCACCAAATATTATGACAGATGTTTCCTTCTGTGAGAGAAACACCTGTACAGGGACACGGGCTTTTCCAAGCACTATGGAGGTTGCCCCATCCCCACCCCCACAGCATTTGAGAAAGTACTGATTACTTGAGCAATCTGCCTAAAAGGGGCAGGATGAGTCCGGTTTCTGAGAGGCGATGAGTTTCATGGGTATAACTTTTTAACCGTACACAAATCCCCTCCATAGAATATCATATAAAGTAAAAGCATGATGCTTGCTGGGCAGTGATAACCTTTAATCCCAGCACTTGGAAGGCAGAAGGCGGCACATCTGTGAGTTTGAGGTCAGCCTGGTCTACAGGCTCCAAAGCTACAGAGACAACCCCCCCAAAAGAACAAAAAGCAAAAAACCATGATGTCTAAATAAGAAACAAGCCATGCTCTGGACAAAAGAGTTCAGTGTGGTTAAGAGCACTTGCTGCTCTTCCAGTGGTCTGAGTTCGATTCCCAACAACAACGTGGTGGTTCACAACCATCTATAGTGTGATCTGATACCCTCTTCTGGCATAAAAGACATCCACGTAGATAAACCACTTGTATACATAAGATAAATAAAATCTTTTTTAAAAAGGTAAAGAAAAGAGTTCAATGTGAAAAAGAACAGAACTTGCCAACTTAGGGCTTCAAGGAGTGTTTGCTGGAAGTTTGTTCTTGAATTCTGTGCAACATGGAACGTGATTCAGAAGCTCAGGGAAAACTGGCAGATGAGGGTCAAGGCACCCCACAGGCAGTCCTCAAAAGAATCTCCCTCCTCAAGGCATCTCATAACCAGTCAGATGTGCAAACACTTTAAGACTCTCAGAAGGCTGACTGAGATCTGCCAAGGAGACAAGATCTAGCCGTGCGTGCAGCAATGTCAAGGCCATTTGGAGATAAAGGTCAGTTAGCCCTTGTCAGGTCCCCGTGCAGGTCACTGCCCACCTGGTGGCATGATGCATCTGGGTAGCTCTCACCAGCTGGTGCCAGCCTGGAGCACTGTGGAGCGACCTGCGGTATGGTGGAGGCCTGGTGGTCCTCTCACACCTGGCCATCAAAGCTCAGAAAGACACAACAGAGCTGAGGGAAATGGGGTCTCCTTGTCACCACTGGATACCAGGATGACGCCATGGCCATGGTCTCCTACGGCCAGCAGCTTCCCAGGGTTGCCTTCCAGCTGAGACAGAGTCAAAAACAAGCCCACGCCATGCCTACTTCCTACTTTTCAATGTGGACAGACTTGGCCTCTGTGGGAAAAACAAGCAAAAAAAACCCTTCTTTTGTGTAGATCAGTAATCTATAGTTTGGGTTGAAATGCAGCTCTCTAACTTGTGTGTGGAGTGGCCTTTTCTCTTGTGAAAAATGTCCTTTACATCTTAAAATGTAAGGTGTTACTCTACAATGCACTTTGAAAATAGCCACAGGACACGTTGCGGGGTTTGAGGCCGCTGCTATTCAAATGACAGAAGTGTAGGAACAGAACTGTGGACCAAGTCAGTTTAGCTGTCAAGGACAAAGCACATAGCTTTCAACACGGTAGCATTCTCTCTACTTACAGGCCTGGGAGCATAATCACCCTGCTCCAGGCAGACAACAGGAGGGGGAGGCAGAATTGGTGTACAGGCAGGGCATGGGCTGCAAAGATCTTCCATTGACCCGGAAGAATGAGTGTCCACCCTCTTTGTGGATCTTGGGAGAATCTGCTTCTCATGCTCTAGGAGCCAGTGGGAAGGGAAGAAGCAACATGGTTTACATGGGCCTCTCCAACCCGGCTGTGGAAAATGGAGCCAACACTTGCTCCAGCCTCCAAGGGGCACACGGAAGAAGGGCACGGGGTGTGGAGAGCCACCATGCACAAGCGCATGCCACATTCACGGACTCTTTCGCAGCCTAGTGCTGGGTGTTGCTAGACAGAAAAAAGAAGCCACAGAATCAGAAAGGCACACGGACGCTCTCTGTAGACAGAAGGAACAGGAACACAGTCAAAGCAGGTAAGCTCATTAGCAAGAGATCCAGTCACTACTCAGAGCAAGTAAACAGGCTGAGCAGTATGACGTAAGCTGAACTGCAGAGGTTTTGATGCATACCCTAACACTTGCAGCTTCTGAAAGGGAAGAAGGGCAAGATGCAGCGGGTCAAGTGTGTCTTGGACTTCTGATTCACCACAGTCCATAATCTGTACAAAATCACTGTCCTAAATATGACCAAGAAGAAGGAAATGAAACCAGGCTGGGAAGATGACCAGGTGGCTGTAAAGCACCATCGGGGAGCCTGAGCTTAAGTAGCAATGGAACCTGGGGATGGTGAAAGCAGCAGTCAAAGACTAAACCAGAAAAAACAGCAGAGCATCCCCTGCCAGAGTCTCCAATGGCACCACACATCCTAAGCCTCAGGGAACCTAAGCATCCCACATTCAACTGGAGATGTGATGAGCACAGACAGCCATCCAGGAACAAACCGACAGGTACAAAGGGAGAGTTGCATTTGTAGTGGACAAATGATTAAGGGAGAGTGAATTTGGCACCTTGATTCTCAGCAGCCAAGTGAAGTCCTGGGCAGAGAAGACTATGCACCTATTCCCCAGGTGTCAGTGAACAGGCAGGGTCACTGCTCCAATTCATTTGCTCAAGTAAGGCAAAACGAGATTTTTATCGCATGCAGACTACGGCTTGGCTTTCCTGTCCGAGTATTTCTTCACAATGCCAAGCATTATCTGAAACATTTGTTTGTATTGTAGAGTTTTGAGCCACATCTAGTTGACTATTGTATATTTATTTACACAGTTAAAGTAATTGCAGCTAATCACTTAATTAAGGGAAATGTGCATAATTGCCTGATCTCAACATATAATTAAAATGTATAGCAACATTATGAATCCCATTTTTATGACGTAGGTTTTGGGGGGGCTTCAAAAGACAGTGTATTAAAATTGATCAGGAGAACCTGTGGACAGTAGGGTTTGGTCCTAGGCAAAACTGAACAAGTCACAAATGCATAACACATTCAATTAAAAAAGGACAGGTCAAAGAAACCAAACAGCATCTTCGATGTGAAAATCCAAACAAGGAAAGCAAACAGAGAACAAAATGATCCTGGTCCTGGCCCTTGTATGGGTGGCGTGGACCTCCCAGGCAAGACCGGCAGCGGGAGAAGTTCCATCGGCTGACCCACACTAGCCAGGCCCCCAGCTGGGGTTAGCCATTTTGCTACTCAGGCTCCCTCAACAACCCAGAAGCATCTTAAGGATGCAAAGACCACACAAGCGCCTTCCTGGGTGAAGGCTGTGCTGATGTGCTTCGCAACACCATCAGGTCCAACTCAGGAGTGGAAAAGCACTGACCATGAAGGCAGGCTACCCCACATCTGCAGCACCTGCTCTGTGGCCTTCTTGGTGACCAAGCCATGCTTCTTTCTTTTCTCCCGTGCTCCTGAGACTATTGGGGGGGAGGGGGGAGGATGCTGACCACAACTTTTACATAAAAGCAGTTCATGCCACTTCCTTGTATTTAGTTATTTATGTATTTGTGCTGCTTATCATAACTCAGCTGGTACCGTTCTTGGAACCGCTTTCCACATTTCCAAAGAAACACTTGAACACAACAAAGTAAAATAAATAAATTAAAAAACACAATGAAATACCTGCTTCATTATACTGTTTTCCAAATAGCATCCTCAACAGCTATAGGAAAAAGGGTGCATCCAGGGTGTGATTCTACCCTAAGCCATTGTGAGAAGACCTAACAAAGGTCATGGGCGAAGCAGCAGTGGAGTGCTGCAGTTCTCCAAACCCAAACCTGGGTTAGCTCTGCACGGTCTGTGACCCACAAATATTTGGGGGAAACCAAAGTAGCACTGGCATGATCGAATAGGGAATTCAAATCCACCCGTTAGTACAATCCACAAATGGAGTGCGTCAATTATGTCAGCAAACCAGAGAGAAGAAAGCCAGCGCCTAAATTATACATCAGAGGGAAAGCAGGTTGCAATCTAGGGATGAACAGCCCATGTGATCAAAGGCAGTTCCATAATTATTCCATACAACGTACTCCAGGATTGTCTGAGAGCCGGCATCAAGAAAACCAGCCGAGAACAAATTACAGATATCAAAAAGGGTCGATTACAAAAGCACATTCAAATCTGGCTTTTAAGTTAGCCTGAAAGATTTTATTATTCCAGTTGATTTGGATGGAGTCCCAACGACTTTGGCTGCCCCCTCAACATGGAGCAGAGATGTTCTCTGAGTGTGTATGTGAGTGAGGTGGCCCACAGACCAAATCTGGGTATAAAGAAATACGGAGTTTCTGGACATTGTACCTGGCATTTACTCTGAGCAGAACACACAGGTATCCCAGAGACAGACTGGAAAGGGCCAACAGGTTTTAGTGGAGAGTTCTGGAGGAAGAATCCTCACAGGGAAGAAGCTAAGATTTTATCTGACCTGCTCCCATGGCACGGAGAGAGTCTTACCCAACTCCGGCAAGGGATCCCAGAATCAGGTAGATGGGCAGCAGGTGTGTGATTGAAGGCAGTTCTCCAAACCCAGAACACATGTGTGCATTCAATTAAAAACAAAACAAAACCAGACATGGTGGCACACACGGAAAAACCCAGTACTAAAGAAGCTGAGGCAAGAGGATCGCTCAAGGACAGCCTGGTACACACAGCAAAACCTGATTTTAAAAACCAGCAAGCCAACCAGCCCACCCACCCAACAGGGAGGAATTATCCATAAAGTACTGGATAATTGGAAAGGGCAGAATAGTTTTACAGGCTCTCTGGAAATCTATGCTAAAGAGACAGGCTGAGAAGGCAAAGCTATGTGTGCTGTGTAGCAGCTATACAAGACCTGAACTCTGGGAATTGCTAAAGAAAGAAGAGTTGGAACCAGGCACAAATCATCAGCAAGTAAAATGGGTGCTACCTATTCAGACTGCTGAACGCGTGGCTAGGACATTCAGTTCACACCTGTAATAGTTGTGACTTCCTTAGACCTTGGGCAAACAGGATCACAGATGAAGGGCTACACCTGGCAAACTTTGAAACACAACTGCTCCTGGTTCTGCAAAACCGTGCACATGTGGAGGAAGATGCACCTGAACTTTCGGTTACAAAGCAGCCCTGGTGACAGACACAGGGACGCGTGAGAGTGTGGTGGATGATGGTCAGGACAGAGGACATGATCAATGGCTGGCCCAAGTCTGTTCCAGTGGGTCGCAGAAGCACCTCACTCCTGTTCTTGTTTCTCATTTGTCACCTGTAGCGGGGGAGTTCTGGGTGGAATCTTACAGGATGCTAACCTTGCCAAGTCGACTCACTGAGGCTTTCTGGAGAGAAGATTTAGCAACCAACCTCCATGAAGCCCCTTTCTGCTAGAAGTTCAAGTCAGTTTCTACAATCAGGTGAGTTCAGACTGTAGACTGTTCTGTGAAGTCCCAAATCTTCCATTTCTGTCACAACAATGCCACCCAAGTCTATAAAAGGCCAGTATTTGAGTCTCTTCAGACTAAAGAGACACGACACCCAAAGGCAGTGTATAACCCTGGATGGCTACACACAAATGGACATGATAAAAACAGACCCATGTGGAAGACACAACTGTGTAATCTGCATCGGATGGTATCTTAGGGGATGATCACGCTATTGTGGTTATGTAGGAAACTATCCTAACAGGAGACACATGCCATGGGGTGGTGACAGGAAACCACGGCCATCTACAAGCTTGTTTCAGATGCTTCTGGAAGCAATTCACACAGCAAACTAGACACAGACGCGCGCACACACACACACACACACACACACACACACACACACACTCACACCCTTATAACTCATAAAAGGCAATCAAATGTTCCGTTAGGAAATGCAGCTGAAAAAAAAAAAGTACAGGCATTCATGACACTAGCCTGTCAATCTTTTTGTAGGGTTTAAAACGTGTTGTCAGATACCAAAAGCAGAAATTTAATGTTTACTTTTAAAAGTCAGTTAAATGCAAAGTTCCATAAAATAAACTATAGCAGAAGCCAAGGGACACGGTTGGGTTGGGTAGGGGGTGGGATTCTTGCATACTCTGCACAGCGCTCAAGGGCTGTCTCAAGTAGAGTGGCTTTGATGTCCCCATCCCATGTGGCTTGAGCTACATCTATTTAAAGGACAAGCAATTCCATATGGATGGCTGCAGGGGAAAGAGCATGGGGGCGCGTGTGCTCGCCTGGGAGCTGGTAGGGCAGCTATTGCTTGTGCGCCCTGTGACAGGCTCGATAGGGAACGCACCTACCACACCAGGCACCAAGGCTAGCCCTGCGCACACACTCCCAAGAACCCCTAGACAGGGTTAATCCTGAAGCACTGATTCTGGGCTGACATAGTTGCAGGCTCGGGGTTCTTTGCTACTAATTAGGAAATGACAGTGCTTAATCAATGCTTCAGAGTTTTATCCCCAGGTTTCCATTAGATTTTAATTATGTTTATTTTCCTTTCATGAATAAAACACTTCCAGACATTTTCAAAGATACCGAGGACTTGAAAACATCAAGAGGGGCAAGAGTGGGCTCCTCAAAACTATCTTGGAATTCATTGTTGTAAATATCTTAATGGAAAACAGATAAAGTCTAGAAACTTCAGGAAGTTAAAAAAGCTGGTCCTGATATGTGGTGTCTTTCATATGCAAAATAGCCCTAGGTATATGAAAGCAAGGCACCTCACAGCCTACAGCCCTCCCTTACTTTCTGCCCAACCCCCCACACAAGACAGACCCTATGGAAAGGCCAAGGACTTGCCAAGGATGTGGTGTGGCCAATGCCTCAGAAGGTAAGGCAGGAAGGGAATCTGGAGTGGTCAGGCCAAGCTATCTCAAATGAGTAGGACGGAGAGGATCTGCGTGAGGGGCTGCGTGTCTTTCATGAAAACCCGCCAGCCATGCTGGCTCTTACCTTCACAAATTCTGTCCAATCGCTGTCGCTTGACTCTGTGCTTATCCACAAGGGCCATTCTTTATCGAACTTTGCAACTCTCTGATTCAAAAGGCAAAGCAGTCCGCTAAGAACTTAGGGGAACTCGCAGGAGTCTGCGTGCATTGCGCCACTATGAACCCTGAAACAAGGAGAAAAGAATCCTTAACTCTCCGGAGACCTCCAGGACACAAGGTCATTCATGACTTCCTGCCACTTTCTAAGAGGGGACCTGCTGCTCTGACATGTGGGGCTTGCTCTCCTCCCGAAACACGGGAGGGGGCTGCTTCATGAGCCTACACAAACTCCTGCTTTCTACCTTGGATCCGTCAGAAAGCAAGCGGGCAGAGAGGGCCTTTGCCACACACGCTGCTGAAAACAGCAAATGGCAGTGCTTCTCAGAGGGCTTCTCAGCTATGGACACCAATTACAAAACAACCTCAATTATTATTTCAACTCCAAGGCCAGAGACCAAGAGAAAGCTGGCTGGATCTGCCATTTGTTTCTTTGAGCCACAGAAGTGCTACTCCTCCACGGAAACAGCCTCACAGACAACTCTGGACACTGGGCTGCGGGTCCTATGGCATGGGGTGCCCGTGCACCACTGTGACTATCATCCCAGACGCGCCCTCTGGCCTCCACTAGAGTGCTTCCTTTTCATGATGGACTCGCAGGGGCCAGGCACCAAAACCACAACGTAGCACACAGCACAACAACAACGCAAGCTCCCTGCTACACTGTGTAAAAATGAGCTTGCCCATGCCATCTTCTAGAACCTTCCTTTAAACTCAGAGGGGGCTGCAGATGGCTGACTTTGCATTTAATCTCGTATTCCTGGACTGGTAGTTCTGGTTGAGCCTTTCCTGATGACTCGGGATCCAGGAGAGGAAGGGCCTGAACCGCATTTGCCCTGATCCAAAGGAACCCCTCTTTAAGCTCAGAAGTCTTTCCTTCAGAGGTCGGTCAGTCACTGCGAGAATAGCAGAGACTCGTTCACTGGTCTCCTACTCTTCACTGCAAAACTTCAAAACCAGCATTGCTTTAAATCGAACAACAAAACGCACATGAGAGAGAGAGAGAGAGAGAGAGAGAGAGAGAGAGAGAGAGAGAGAGAGAGAGTTAGCTATCAGTCGAATTATGCAGAGAAAGGAGGACAGAAAACGAAAGGCTCAAGGGTTAAAAGTGAGCTCTCTGGTGCTATGCAGGCATCGGTTATGCTGAGTGCTAAGAGTTACTTTATCAAAGGTCCAGGGCTGGTCTGACTAGTAGAAAAGTAAGCAAGATCTTGGTAATTAATGGCTAATTTCCCAGCAATGTGGCTGGTAAGGCAGCCTAAAGATTTATAGCAATAATTACATGAGTTTGAGGGAGAGGGGGAGATAGGAAAAAGTTTCTAACTATATAAATAATGACCACAGTATCCAAAAGACACCCGACTCTTCTAACACAGGCAGCTGCCTAGAACAAGCCAGTCACTACATGGACAGCTTATAGAACTCTTGGTGTCATTGTTGCTGGGCTCGTTCATAAAGGTAGCCATGTGAGCAAGCACCTAACTCAAGGAAAATAGAGATGGCACAGAAGGACCAGGACCTATGAACACCAGCCACAAATGCATATAGGAAACATGACCCAAGCCCACACTCACATCTGAGAGCCTGGGATAGTTCTTTTACTTTACTGAGGCTGAGGCTCTGATGTCCATACCACAGTGTGGCACCTCCTGGGAAAGACACAATCCTCATTATCTACCCCATCCAAAAGCCGAGTTAATATTAGCGAAGTGCTATGGAGATGAAAAATGCCAGCGTTCTCATCGGCCACAAGATGGGCTTCGCACCCTCCTCCTCCAGTGAGGCGTAATCATTCTTTTTGCTTTCCTTTGAATTTTAATTTGTATAATTAGATGGCTTCTTGAAAAATTGATAAGCTGAATCTTATTCGTGCAATCAGAGATCAGCCAACAGCTTACACAAACGTCTGTATCTTGCAACCGGGAGTGGTTCCCATGCCTGCCTTCTCTGAGGCTCTTCTGTGAGGTCCAGTGCATACCGACCGGGTGGAGATACCCACCCACCACATCAGCAGAGCAGAGAGATTTGTGGGCCAGCTAGTTAAAGTGTTGCCCAGACTGGGGGCATTGACAACAGACAGCTACCACCCCCTCCCACAACACTGCCTTTAAAATAGAGTATGAAATAAACATTTTTCTTCTTTTCCCTTCCAAGAAGCAAGCTATTTATGAAGACTAACATAGCCACTGTACAAACATTAGACACAAAACATGCCTTATAATAGAGCTATGCATGGTGGCTTCAGGCTTGTATCATACCAGTAACGCCCACACTGCACTACCTATACTGGCTCTGGGCTCCCAGGCATCCATCACAGATAGCCCTCTTGGGTTTGCTATGAAAACCAAGCTTGTCCTTAATTTTATGTCAGTCTTCATTCCCAAGTCATAACCTTCCAGCCAAAGGAGTTTGTCACAGTCATCTGCTGATATCATCGGTCAAGATGTTCAAGAATACAAAAGTACACACAAGGAATAAAAAGAAGCGGAAATGCTGTGAGTCTATTCTTTCTTTGCTGAAATTACAACTTGAATCACAGCCGGAGGAAAGCCGGAGGCGGGCTGGGGTTCTAGAACTCCGATACAGAGTGACCTGATGAGGGCTGTCCTGGAGGCTTAGGCTCCTTGCCTGTGGAGCACAACAGGCATTCCTTGTATGCCACCCACATCTAAGACAGACAGGGGAAATCTAGAAGAACTTATCTCGCCAGCCCTGGGCTTGCTCTTGACACTTTTTACAAAGTTACAATAGTACATCTGGCCTAAGTCAGAGAGCAAATGCCAGTAAAGTTCAGTCAAGAGGAAGTGGGGTTAGGCAGTGGTGGCGCACACCTTTAATCCCAGCACTCAGAAGGCAGAGGCAGGTAGATCTCTGTGAGTTCGAGGCCAGCCTGGTCTATGCAGAGTTAATTCCAGGACAACTAATGCTGTTGTACATAGAAACCCTGTCGTGCTCATGTGTGAAGTGTGTGTGTGTGTTCTTTTCATGGAGGAGGCAGCAGCATGAATCAATGCCTCACAGGAGGGAACCAAAGGAACACCAGGCCAAATCCCAACCCAGAGAGTAAAGTAACCTGAAAACTGTATTTGATCAAAGTGAAATTTAACTTACAGTAGTCCTCCCAAAATAAGGTGTTTCCCACAGCTTCAGTTACCCTGAATCTATAAGCCCTAAACATTTACTAAACTTAAAGTTTCAAATTGTACATGAATCTAAACAGCAAGATAAAGTCTTATGCCAACCTGCAGCATCTGGCTAGGGCTGAAACCATCCTGTTGTCAAGTGTATCCACACTGTATATGCCATCTGACCACTCAGTAACTAGTTTTTTTTGGTTTTTATTGTGTGTACAATGCTCTGTCTGCATGTATGCCTGCAGGCCAGAAGAGGGCACCACATCTCATTACAGATGGCTGTGAGTCACCATGTGGTTGCTGGGAATCTAACTCAGGACCTCTGGAAGAGCTGCCAGAGTGCTCTTAACCTCGGAGCCATCTCTCCAGACTTCAGTAACTAGGTTTTGGTATCCAGTTGTTTACAGTGCTGAAATCCATGTGTTTCAGTAACAATTTTGCTCAATGGTGAAAGAGCAAGAATTACAAAGTTGGCAATTTGGTTATACCAAAGAAAAGCCAAAGAAGTTACTCCTCTGGCAGAAGGTGAGTGTTGGTGCTTATCACAGGTGTGTATGTGTTAAGAGGAAAAACACATTTTCTATAATAAGATCTGGAATTCTCTACTCTTCTGGCCCAGAAATACACAGCCCTGAAAGAAGTGGGTAATAACAAAAGTAAGCCAAAGAGACGTTTAGATAACAAAGCTTGCATGGGACACTGTTTCATGGCGGTGTCAAAGAGATTCAAGAAAAGGACAAAAATGAAAGACCAACACATTTTAAAAATATCCACTCTGAAACTAAACTATAAAAAGAAAACCATCCAGGATTAATGGCAAAAGAAACCACTTGTTCTTCAAAGTCTAGGTTTGGGCAGGTAAGCATTTTCCACCAATTGCCACCAATGGCTACCTGTTGGCCAAACCAAGCCACCACGCAGTTGTACCACAAGAACTCCAGGGACTCTGTGTCTCCATTCTACTTCACACTCTACAGAGACCGGATGGAGCAAGTCGACTGCAGAGCAAGTGTGCATCTTCAACATTGTCTCTCAGAACAAAAACGCCGTTTCCAGAACCCATTTAACATCACAGATGTGTATACACAAGAGTTCAAAGTATTAGTATCATTGCAGTTAAGTGGACACACCTTCTTGTTAATCACAAACCAGGTGCAGACTTAAAAGCTCCGTGCTGAGATCTTGTTTTATGCAGAAAAAGGAAGCCATTGATACTATATCTGTACCTCAGCAAAGCCATTCCATGGGCTTCACTTAGGCGCCAAGCACAACCAAAGACGGCGAACAAAAATTACTCAGTTTGCTAGGAAATTACAAATCAATTTCTAAAATAATTCCCATGGACAGAATGTTTGTGTTCCCTAAATCCTTTCATGTTGGAAGTAGTTCCTCACTAGGCACCATTTTCTGGAGCCTTCTGAGTGCCCGTAGCCTGGATTGACTGCCAATGGTGAGAAAGGATTGTCACTCCCAGAGCACATAGTAGATTCATTATTCTGCAAATGTCCCCCTTCCTTTCTCTTTCTAGTGTGGGTGAGGGGGTGAGAAGAGAAAGCCTCCCTTTCCCAGAGTCCTCCATTGAGGCCCTAAAGGTAACTAACCTACAAGAGCCCTTTGTGAGACACACAGAGTTCACGGAGTCCCGGGGACAGGCCAGTACAGTAAGAACAGAGCAGTTTCCTTTTCTCCAGACAGCCCAATGTTGGGTGACCGGGTCCATCGCTAGTCATATAACCCCAACAGGTTACACACCATTCTCTACCCCCAAAAGCACAAGTGCCTGCAATGCACACACAGGCAGCCGTGGTTCAGCCACAGCCTCTTTCCAATCTGAGCAGTCTCAGAATGTACAGACATGGGGGTTTAGAAAGGTAACACATTGCTTTTATTGCCTTTTACTTGCCTGTTCTCTGGCTGACTGTGACAATTACATACCAAAAAAATAAAAGACAAAAATCTCATACCATCACCAGACTATTCCAGATGTAAAAATGAAATATACTGTGAATAATTTAGTGGCTAGATTCTGCCATGGTCAGAGTTTCATAGAATCTGGAGGGCACTCAGTGACTCAAGGCTGGCCTCTATTAACTTTTATGTGACCCTAGGTTTGTGCTGCAGCAGAAGCTAGGAAAACACTGTGCCATGGAAAATCCACCAGGCCAAAGGCTTCCCCAGTCCAGGAAGAGGTGCTTTAACTTTAAAACCATGATTTCCCTATAAGAAGGAAGTGGCATGATCCCGCTTTGTGCTGGAATTCTTGGTCCGTACACATACATTTCCCAGTATTAAATGTAAGCAAGCTTCAAGACTTCTGAATATTTCACTTGCTAAAAGTGATACCCAAGGCACAAGGATTAGGCAGAGAGGATTTTTAATGTTCCTAATTGGTTGTTTTTATTTCGGTCATGTTGGGAATCTACTGTGTGTCTTCACGTTCTACAGAAGCGCTCTAGAATTTTCACACATTTAATTTAAAAACCCTTGTCCTCCAAATATGCCTTGAAAATATCAGAGAGGATAAAAGCAAACAAGCAAACGTCCACTCAAATTAAGAGGCAGAGAAATGATGGCTTGTGCTCCAGCGGCTTAGTCCGAGGAGTCTCTAACTAGTCCCTCAACCCGGGTGTGGGATACGTGCTCCCTAGCTAAGGAGCCTGGCCAAACAATGTAATGGGATCAGCAAGCTCACATTCTATGGGACAGAATAGCTCATATCAGGTGACATATTTAATGCACGACACGGTGCAGAATGTTTTCATTTGAACAAGTAGAGGATGCCACCAATCTCAGAATGTCTGCAGAGGGGTCAACATACAGCTGCTGGAAGGAGACGTTGGGTCAGAACCCCAAAGATCACTGAGGGCAGAGTCCACAGCCCATGACAAAAATGCACACACCACAATGTAACTCCCAGGTCCAGTGCTGTGTACAAACACTGGGTGGATGGCCAGCAGCAGCCTGACCGAGGAGTTGGGTGACAGTGAGACCCAGCAGTCCACATATGTAGCTTTGAGAAAAGCATGGAGATTACAGGCTACACACATGAGGCTATTTACTAAATTACAACAAACTAGATAACAAAGTTATATATTAAAATATATTGTGAACACAAATCATTATAATCAAATAAACAAATACTTGGGTTTATTCTTAAATGTTGAACCATTTGTCTATGGTAATATTAGTTCTAATATAACTTTGATTTGGCTCAACTGAATACTTATGAATTACATCTGTATTTAAATATATATGAAAGGCAATTTTATAAGGTTACAAATTACAATGGTAAAATTTTAAAAAAAGAAACAAACAAACAACAAAAAAAAAAAACCCTGCCCAACTTGGTAGTATATTGTCCCTTAAGAGATCCCAAGGGCTTACTTCTTGATTTTTGAGGTCCAAAACACATGTCCTAATACTTGCATCTTATTGCCTATACCTGCTTATCAGAAAAGCAATGGAAAAGAAGACATGCTCTCACCCCCACTCCTGCCCTGTGTCAACAACCTCTGTCTTGCTGGGAGCAAGGACAGCCTAAAAGAAGCATAGTGCCCAGCAATGTAGCTCTTCAGCCAGCAGAGGGCACTGCTCACCCTGCCTGGCCACCCCAGGCTGCAAAGGCTGGGTAGTTTTGCCTGGGTCTAGATGTAGACTCCACTAAGAACCCAGAGAAAATACTGTCAGCTACCCTTGAAGGAAAGGCCTGAGCACTGCATGTCTTAGGAAGCAAGTGAAACTGGAGGTACCTGGCCTCCCTCCTAGCCATGAATGAACGCTGAAGGGTGGGAATGTGACTAGGAAAGAAGAGAATGCTGTGTCAAGCCCTCCCACTCGGGAACCAAGGCTGACAAAGGTGGTCGTTCACAAGGAGCAACAAATGAGGTTCCGGACACGATGTGTGGGGTTTTGACCGACAGAGGAAAAGCACATTTCCATTATGCTTGCAATTCTCATTCAAAGATGTGTGAACCACGGTGATGGTTGAGGGAACCGTGACAGTGGCAGGATCTATAAGTCAGGACAGTGGAGGTGTGAGGCTGTGCAGTTCTGCGAAAGCCTGGTAAGATTTTCCATCAAACTGAAACTTGGGGCTGGAGGAAGATGTGCACAAGTGAGCAATTGTTCCTTCACCCTAAGGTCCCTTTTCTGTAAGACTTCAGAGTCAATCCCCAGCCCCACCCCAAGCAGACACTAAGTAGGGAAAGGAACTTCCCATTTTAAAAAAATGATATTTTATTAGTTTATTTTGGGGAGGAGCATATACCACTAGTATATGTGAAAGTCAAAGAACAACTTCTCGGAGTTGGGTTCTCTTGTTCCAACTCCTGGGTTGAAAACTCCATGTCAACCCTGGGGGCAAGGACCTTTAGATACGGAATGTGGGATGGCCTTTTGTGTATGTGCTGCTTTTATTGGTTAATGAATAAAGCTGTTTTGGCCAATGGCTTAGCAGAGTGAAGTTGGGCGGGAAATCTGGGGAGAAAGGGAGAATGAACAGGCAGAGTCAGGGAGACACCATGTAGCAGCCAGAACTGTACTGGTGGGCCACAGCCTTGTGGTGATACACTAATAGAAATGAGTTAATTGGGCTGGAGAGATGGCTCAGTGGTTAAGAGCATTGCCTGCTCTTCCAAAGGTCCTGAGTTCAATTCCCGGCAACCACATGGTGGCTCACAACCATTTGTAATGAGGTCTGGTGCCCTCTTCTGGCCTGCAGACATACACACAAACAGAATATTGTACACATAATAAATAAATATTTTTTTTAAAAAAGAAAAGAAATGAGTTAATTCAAGATGTAAGAGCTAGGTAGGAATATGACTGAGTCATTGGCCAAACAGTGTTGTAATTAATATAGTCTCTGTGTGATTATTCGGGTCTGGGCAGTCTCTGGTTACAGTACTAAGCTACCTCACTGCCCTAGATTTCCCGATCTTACATAGGGAGGAATGAGGCTAGCTGAGCTTCCACCTGCCAACCTAACTCACCAGCTTTTCCAGTCGGGAGCCCCCAGTGATGAAGGAAAGGGATTGCTTAACCCAGTGATGTTTCAGGAGGGACATGTCTCAACCAACCCCATATTCTCCATAGGACAACTATCTTCTCTGACCATTACTTCAAACACAGTTGCTGTGGCAATGGGATGCCATTTAGATGACACAATTGAAATGCTCTAAAATGTGGGTGATGCCACAAGGAACCCCAATTTCATCTCCAAAGGAAGAACTCCCATCTCCTCTGCCCCGGCTCTCATATCAAAAGAGTTGTTGGTGGCAATAACCAACTGATACACCTTTAATCCAGGCAAGGGTAGGTGGCTCTCAATTCAAGACCAGCCTGGCCTACAAAGCTGAGTTCTAGGACAACCAGGGCTGCATAGAGAAACAAGAAGGACCAAGTGGCATGATTCCAACCTTCAAGGAGCAGTCTTCAAGGTCCAGAGTAGCTGGGGTGACAGTTCTGTGACAGTAGGTTTCTTCAGAAAGGCAATGGCACTCAGTGAACCTATTAAAGGCTTTTTCTCTATTCTCTCCCTTATTCCAAAGGGACAAAAAGGGAACCCTCATCTTTGCTCCCCAGCGCAGTCTGCCCAGTAGCTACTATGTCACTCCAATGAAAGATGCCTACAGCCACCTTCCCAAGTTTCACCCAGGGTAGGGTCCATAGCCATGTGTGATTCCCAGAGTCCAGTGGCTGCCTGAAATCCCAAGGCCAGAGGAAAACCAAGTCTCTGATTCAGAGGACAGGAAGGAGTAAAGAAATGGCTGACATCCCAGGTGACCTGTGGGTGAGCATCTCAGAAGGTGGTACCATGTGAGAGGGTGGAAGGAAAGAGAGTGCTTCTCTCATCCCTCCCACCTGGCTCTGGAGTCAGTCTGGGGACTGGATACAGTGGGGAACTCTGAAGGAGGAACAATCAAAGTGGAAGTAGAAGCACAGTGTTAGTTTGGGGCAGCAGGGCACTGGTCAGAGGCCGCATCATGCCAGCAGAGGATCTGCTTCCTCTTAGGGGACCTTGATGAGGCTCCAGGGACAAGAACTCCCTGATCAATCCAGCTCTTGTTACAGGCTCTGCCAGACCAGAAGCCCATAGACACAAAGACATAGGGAAAGACAAAACCTGTATCTTAGCTTGATGACCAAACCCTTCCTCTGCCTGAGGCAGACTCCAATTTTCCTGTAAGTTGCAAAGAAACAAAACAAAACAAACAAACAGAAAAGTAAGCAAGATCCTGGGCTGGGAAAATGGCTCACAGGTTAAGAGCACTGTCTGTTTTAGAGAACAAAGGTTCAATTCCCAGCACTTGTATGGTGACTTAGCATTTGTGACTCCAATTCCATAGTATCCAACACCCTCTTCTGGCTTCTGCGGGCACCAGGCATGCATATACATATACATATACATACACACATCATATACATGTACACACATGAAATAATAATAAAGTCTTTTTTTTTCCGGTTTTTGAGACAGGGTTTCTCTGTAGCTTTGGAACCTGTCCTGGAACTAGCTCTTGTAGACCAGGCTGGTCTTTAACTCACAAAGATCCACCTGCCACTGCCTCTCGAGTGCTGGGATTAAAGGTGTGCACCACTACCGCCCGGCAATAAGTCTTTTTCTAAAATACAGAGATTCAAATTACTGGACCACCATAAAAGATCTGTATTATGGGATGACAAATTTGCACAACGTAGCCCTGCATTTCAAATAATTTTTACAAACTAAACTCTATTAAAAAAGAAAACCAAGACTCCTGATCCCAAGCCTGGCACTCACATGCTTTTGCAGTCTCTGCTCATAACTGGCATGAGAATCAGAATGGCCTATCACTTCAGACATCAGATGAAGACAACTGTGGTTTCAAGCATGGCTAGGATCTTGTTGGTACTACTGGAAGGTCACCAGCAATCAACCTTCAGCGAGGAACCGTGGTCAATATCCAGACTGCAGTAGCATGGAGAACACCCTAGCTGCAGGTACCCAGTTAAGCTGGGTAGAGTCTGACTCCCGGAAATGAAGCTGACAGCACTTTGTGGTTTAAATCTCTACACTGTGAGGTAATCTGTCACACCACAATAGATTAAGTAGCAGAACCCTTTATGCAGCCCATCAAATTTACTATAGTCACTGATGGAGTGCAGTTCAACCAGAGAGACAAAGCCACGGATCCATTTGTAATACCTGACGCCAAGCTCCAAGCACCCACAGGCTGGAGAACACTAACAAACCTACCAAAGGCTGTAAATCCCAGCTGCTTGTGCTGACATTAGGTCTGTGATACATCCACTCCATGAACTCCTGGGGTGAACTCCTTTCTGCTCACATCAGCGATACCCAGCAGCCCCAAGAGTGCAACGTCTGCTGCTATTTTCACTTAACCCCGGACACTTAGAATAAATTCGACGGCTACCCTCCACATGTACTAGGGCACCCTGGGGTCTCCACACTGACTCATGCACACCCATAAATCTGGAAGACATTAGAAAGATCTAGCAGAGCCTGGGCCCCACCTTAAGAACTTGTCTCCCAGCCCACCCTCTGCATGCTAATTCGCTGGGTAAACAGACCCTCCGACTTCCCTGAACTACAGCTATTAGCAATTGTGAGCTCCTAGAGTCAGAGCAGATACAGGTTAACATTCAAGGTAGCCTGCAAGCTTGCTGTCATAAATATGACCGTTCTTGGGATGGGAAACCATAGGTGTGAGGTTAGATGTGATGAAAGCCCTGCCCGAAACCCAGGATGAACGAAGAAGCAGGAAGGGCACTTTGTGGTCACGTGCACAAGGGTTCCCTTTGCCAAGTAACACAATCATGGGCTTCACCGCCGCTGGTGGGCTCTTTCCTGAGTTTTTAGAGGCATGGTATCCCTGAAGCCTGGTCCCTCTTACAAGCCACTAACTAAAACAGCTGGCTATCGTCAAACGGCCAGATTACTCACAGTCCCTGCTTTCCCCAGACCCCACCTCTCCCAGGACAGCTCTGTAGAAGCTTACTTGTGCAAAAGCCTGGAAGCAATCAATGGAGTGAGATCCAACCCCAGGGACAGGCTACTTCCCATGGAGCCCCACCCTATGGCTTAGAACCACTCAGAGACCATGCTCTCTAGAACCTGCTGGACTGGTTTGAAAAGGCTTTGGAGAGAAAAGACAAAGAAGGCCAGGGGTACACAGACCTGACAAGAGCAAGAGCTCTCTCTGAGGGACAGGACTGTGGGAAAAGGGGAAGCTCCCAGTGGTTGGATTGCCCTGTACAGGCAAACATTTTCTGCACATGTGCAGAGACAGTCCGAATGGTTCTGGGTGCTCGGTCACACATGTGCAGCAGTATACCACAGGCACCGTGCTGACGATCCTCACATCCGAGGCACCTACAGCACACAAGACCACCCAACACAATGATTGTCTGGGTCATCACCTCACTAGCCGAGTTCCCCTCCAAAATCTCAAGTGCCCACAAAGCATAGGCAACCCCAACCCATACCCCAGAGATCCTAAGACTAGCCTACTGACTTTAAGTTTGAGAGATTTACTTAATGAGTCTGGTGGTTCATTTTACAGGAAGGAAGGCTGAAAACCAACTGTCTGTCTTCTAAGTTTTGACACCTGGCTCGACAGGTGCGAGCCAAACTAACTCCTGAGGACTCAGGAACTCTAAGCTAAATTCCTGTAGGGCCCATAATCCCGGGTCACACCCCCACACATTGAGTTCAGGGAGTAGGGCCCATAATCCCGGGTCACACCCCCACACATTGAGTTCAGGGAGGTTTTTCTCCTGGCCCTTATCATATTCTGTGTTTGCCACTCTGTAGCTTACCCCATTGTGGGAAACAGCAGTAACCCTCTCTTCAGCTTAGGGAGTAGCATGCTACGAAACCCGGACCAGACGAGACCCAGTGGGGTAGAAGCCAAGCTGCTAAACTCAGAAGGCAAGGCAAATCAGAGGGAACTCAGGAAGGGTTAAATGGGTTTTAAGAACAAAATGGATGAAAATGGCTTCAATACAATTTGATGAGGTCAGCGAGTATGGAGGCCTAATGACAGTTGTAAGAAAAAACATCTGGCAATGTCAAAAGGTCAACAGGAAGTGAGTGGGGTTTACATGGCTCTGATTGGCTAGACTGATACTCCTGGAAAGAGACACACATGGCTTAACTTAGCCTAGAGGGCCAACAAAAACCCCTTTCAATTGTCCTCTGACCAGCTCCGCCTCTGGGGTTCCCTGTCTGGGACCCTGACAGGCAACAGTCTTCATTCACCCCCTCCCCCAAAAAAAACCACTGGGACTAAAATGCTTGGATGCAGTAGTCTTTGGAGTGTGGCAACTGGAAGGTGTGCCCTCCCTGTTGGGCTCGGGATCTCCAGCTTCATTTTGTCCTAGAACATGGTTGGGTCACCCCACTAGCACATGTTTCAATAAATCCATCCCCACAAAAACCAAAACAAGAGGTTCCTTTGGAATAACAGGAAGTCCTGGTACACCGCATGGCTTAAAATAGAGCTCACTGCATCTGCTGACAAAGCCCTAGTTTCAGAGCCAGCTCACCTCTCAGTGTTCTTGCAGGAACCCAGGCTAGCCCCCCCCAGGGCTCAGAGGGCCTGGTCTTTGTTACAATCAACCCCTGGCCCTTTTTGTTTCCTGTTCACAAGCCCCAAAACAGTCTCAAGGGAAGTCAGGCCAGCCCCACAGCAGGGATCAGGCCTGGCACTTTCCATAAACCATGATTCCCATTACGGGCCTTCTGTTATCAGTGACTGACTGTTCTCTCTGGAGTCTTTCGGTTTTTACATTAAACCTGGCTGAGAAAGACACAGGTCTCAGCTGGGCAGTGGGGCTGCACGCCTTTAATTCCAGCATTTGGGAGGCAGAGGCAGGTGGATCTTGAGTAAAGAGGACAGCCTGATCTATATAGTGAATTCCAGGATAGTCAAGGCTACAGACAGAAACCCTGTCTCAAGGAGAAAAAAAATAAATGAGAAGACACAGGTCTCCGTGGACAAAACTAGCATGCAGTTGGCAAAGCTGGGTACTTTGAAAGGCTATGCAGGAAGGGGGAAACGGCCTCCATTCTTCCCAAGGGTTCTCGCTTTAAGGGATGCAAGCACTAAGAAACCCCCAAAGAAATACGGAGATTCTCCCACTGATGGTCTGAACACTTCACATACAATGACTGGTCCCTTGCAAGATCCTCCTGTGCAGTACTTTGTATGCACAGCTGCCTGCGGCCCAACTGTCTAGTCTCTCAATGGGTCTTTCGCATTTATGTAGTGCTTTCAATTTTGGAGGAGGGGGCGGGGAGGAACAGGATCTCAGGTAAGCTAGGATGCCCCAAATTTAATCTGTTACCTTCAACTGACCCTCCTGAGTCCTGGAATTGCAGGCATGCAATTTATGCAGTACTGGGTGCATGTAGGGCACCCTACCAACTCGGCTACAATGCCAACCCTGCTGTCTTTTTTAAAGGACGGTGCTTCCTTTTCAACAATGTGAAACCAAGACACAACATACACAGAGGATGGATGATAGATGATGGATGGATAGATGGAAGATGACAGAATGCATGCACAATGCCAGACGCTGTCAGAAACTGACAGACACTAGTGGGTTCTTCTGCTGGCGTATACAGGAGGACAACTGCAGAAAGCTATACAATGGGTAACATTTAATTTCAGGCAAGTGGAAAACTGTTTCTAGCTATGTAGAGAGCACGGGCTGCAGGATGTAAGTCACAGCATTCAGAGGAAACTCGGACCTAAGAAGTGCCAGGATTTATTCTGATTCGCATCTACCCCTCTGGACGCGTAGGCAGAAGCTGGGTCAGATGCCATCATACCCTTCCCTACTGGGCAGTACACAAACTCAGCTTTACATTCAACCTTGACCTTGGGAACAAACACCTTGGGAGAGTTGGAGCACCGGGGTAGTGGCCAGTTTTTGTTTTTGTTTTTTTGGTCTGAGCTTGCTGAGGGGACAGGAAAGAATTGATGTATATCTGAGAGCTTGTGCAGGATTTGGCTTTGCTCATCTGTTGGACACCAAGACAAGAAAGAAGACAGACTCACCTTCAGGACTTACTTCACAATTTGGTGGGAGGTCAGGCAAGGCCCACTGCCTTGGGATCACCTCACCCAGGGGAGCCAAGACTCCAGACCTCCTCTTTGGAACTAAACTTGTAGGATGGGTGGATGGGAACCTGCCACCTGCGTCATTCTGGGTGAGCCACAGAGACTGTGGACGCATGTGCAGTGGATCCACGCAAGCATTCCCCACAGCGTTAATTTAAGGCACAAGGCGCTATTTTTACCCTCCATAGAAACACTGCCAAGGAAATCCACACAGGGAAACAAAGGCTGCACCTCTCCCGCTACTCCACTTCACACTTCCACCCAACAACTAACTCTTCACCCCACACTCCCCATCCTTTGTCTCAGGGTTTCACTGAAATCTAAGACAAGACAAGGTCGATGGGTGTTTTCAATGAAAACACCAATTCTCGCCCTGTTCTCCGTGGTACTCCTCCACCCGCTGCTGAGTGTGCCTAACAATCCTGGTCCTAGAGGAAATGCCTGTGCTTAGGCTTCAGCAGGGGACATTCCAGAGCCTCCATCTTACCTCTGCCCACAGGAGACTTCCATGGAGAGATGTTAAGATTACCACATGGGCAGACTGGGACCAGGAGAAAGCAAAAAGTGGTCTTAGAGTGACACATGAGTGTTATGGACAGGAGATAGAAAATCTGCTCAAGGAAAGGGAAGGGAAGGAGGAGATGTGTGACATAGGTGCATGATTTATGCTGTTCTGGAATCTTCTAGCTGGCCCAGGAGGTATGCCTGAGGGCACCTCACAGCCAGCCCCCATTAGACCCTGGCCTTGCAATGCTGGCCTCTTATTGGATTCCCGCAGAGGCAAACAACCCTGGTATGTACCATTTTATTTGTGCTCAAAACATCCTTCCTGGAGCTGACCCAACTAGCCGAGCGCACTGCACTGTTCTCAGAGAAGGTCTTGGCGGTGTCTGGGAATGCCTTGAGGAATCTCAACAGTTCACTATAGCAGCAAACATCTTTTTTCTCTGCTGAAAAAAAAAAGCCTTCTTTGGTGGCTCGGGGTGGAACTGCCCCTCTGCTGGAGCAGCTGGCAACAAGGACAGGCTCAGGGTACTCCCTGGGGGGCAGAGTGAGTGATTTTTTCCCCCACCCCAGCTCATTCAGTAACCAGGCTACTCTCAACCCTAACAGCCCGAGGGCAACAGGTGTGGCAGTAAGAACATTCCAGAGCCCAGAGAGTCCTGAGCTCCTCAAATGTACAAGAGTAGGTGTTATCCTTTTCACAATGGTAGAACCTGCTCAGTTATGTGGCCTAGGGATGGGAGTGGGGATAGGGACCCCCAAACCTAGGAGATCTGCCTGTGTCTATGCTCCAGCCTTCTCCCAGACATTACACTTCATTTATTTTAAATGCGAAGACAAAGGGCTTTACACCATTAGGGAAGCAAGAGCAAGTGAGCCTGCAACGGGACTCACAGGGAAGCGGTACAAAGGGGCTAGCTGAGTTCTAGAGAACAAGAAAGAGGGGTTCCCTGAACTTGGGGGGTAGAGGTCACAGATACTCAAGATTCATGTTGTGTAATTTAACCTTGTCATCTAATAATTTACAGCTATAGTGAGGCGGGCTGAGATCTGCAGGGAAGGAGGCTTTGGTATATTTGAATGCTTCCACAAACAAAATTGTCCATCTATGGGCTAGAGACAGGGATCTGTTGGTGAAGCACCTCCCTTACAAGCCAGGAGGACCAACACTGATTCTCAGAAGGGCCAGGTGTGGTCCCAGGATAACCTGTGGATTCCAAGGTCAGATAGCCGACCAGTATAGCCTGTTTGGTAAGTTTCAGGCCAATAAGAAACTTTATCTCAGGGGTGCGGATAGGAGGTGGGGGTGCCTAGGGGTGGTGCTTGAGGAACAAAACCTGAAAGGGTAAGAATCCTCTTGGCTCAAAACATATTCATGAACAAACATGAATGAACACACACACACACACACACACACACCTGTCCCCCCTCGAAATAAAACCACCTATCTGTGAAATGGAGAGAGTGTCATTGCTCGGTACAACTGCTAAGGAAGACCCTAGGAGCAGGCACAGCTCTCCGCACAGTGGAGCTTCTAGCAAAGTGACCTAAGCGTTCTGGTGGGGGATGCCCACGCTGAGCCTCAGGAAAGAGCTCACTGAGTACCCACGATCCTGCTGGGTCCCTGGAAAGATGGCTGAGTTCAGATGCCTTTCTGGACCAGGCCTCTGCAGAGCATGCTCAGTCCCTCCAGTAATGACCTGGGGAGCAGTGCTCAGCACTGGAACGCCTGTCCTGACAGGACCTAGGCTGCCATTGCCCACATAGCTCCAGAAAGCCCCACGAGCTAACAGCCAAACTCCTTTATACAAGGCTTGGTGAAAAGAGAATAATACTTACCCTATGCACATCTTACTGAGGAAATCTGCAAGCCACAGGAGTGTGCGTGTGCCACGAAGCAAAAGCCAAAGGAGTAAACTTTCATCACTCTCTGCCATGGAGCATACAAGGCCACAAGGGAGGCCACATCATGGAAACCCAGAAGCCCAGAAACCCGCAGGACATTCCTTACTCAAGAACTTCCTTCTGAGTTCTCAATAAGCACAAAGATGAGACAAAATGTTCATCCTCTGGCTTCTGTCCAGTAGGAAAACATTAATTGCCACATACAATTGCTGATTCCCAAATGAAGCTATACAATGTACCAACTCACAGAGAGCACAAACTCAATAGTAGTGGCTTAACTACATCATGACCTGAAATACTTTGGTGTTTTGGAGTGTCAAGTATTGTGAATTCATTCATTCATTTATTCACATAGGCAGGACAATCTCCCAAAGTAAACAGTCAGTGGCTAGGGCTTGCTTATGGGTTTGTCACAGGACTCTCAAAGCTAGATTCCTCTCAGAGCCTTCTCTGGCAAAACCCCCAAAGGTGGTGGATCCACGAGACCCATTTGCAAGAGCCACTGGCCACTCCCCAGGTGGTACACTCAGCCTGCACAGGGATGCTGTCCTCCAGTGACTCAATTCCTCAGCCTCAAACTGTATAAAGCTCACTGTTCCCTTTGTAGAGAAATCCAGTTCACTGCAATCACTTGTTTTATTTTCTACAAGGGCAATGACTATAAATATATTTTATTTATATAAATATAAATATCTAGATAAACCTGTTGGAGAGTAGGGCAGCACAGTCACTTCCTGAGCTATTCCCTTTATGCAGTCCTCTGCCCCCTTTCCTGTTAAGGCGTCAGAGGGCCATTCTTTCTCTAATGCAAACATGCCCAAGCATGGGCACGCGTGTTCCATTTCCCTCCCCCATTTCCAGTCATTGTGAAAGACTAGGAGCTACTATTCCCTGGTAGGTAGACCCTTCTTCAGCTGCTGACCCGATTCACAGTGCTAGTGATTTCTCTGCTGCTACCTGTTGAATTTCAGGCTTTTCCTGCCTTTAACCTGGCTGGGAAAAAGAACATGATCCAGATCCCTCCACTGTATCCCTTGGAACAAAACAACCACCTTCTTCCCAGTTTAGCAAATGCAAGCTTTTAGAGAGAACCGATTTTGCAAGGCCCTCTCAAAACCCAGACCTCAGAACGATGATACTAAAGGTTGTACTGGAGAAGACGTAGCTCTGGCTCCAAGCCAAGGAGACCAGTTGTGAGCTGGAGAATCTCACACTGAAGAGCTATGCTTTACAAAATTATGTTAATTAAAAGCACACCTATATTTACATATAGGAAGTAGGTGCCCATGCATGCTCGTCTACACGTAGAGGTCAGCAGTAAACTCATGGGAGTACATCTCCGTCCTTCGTGTGGGATTAAACTCAGGATTTTCAGACTTGATGGCAAGTATCTTTTCCCACTGAACCATCTAATCACCTCTTTTTAATTAAAGTTTTTATTACATTTATTTATTGTGTGGGGCTGTGTACCTGGAGGTCACAGAATAACTTGCCAAAGTCGGCTTTCTATCTTACCACGTGGGTCCAGGGAATCAAACTCAGTCAACAGTCTCAGTGGGCACCTCACATTCATTTACAGGGTCGCCCCACTGGCCCCAGGACCCTGTGATCCTCTTCTCAGCTGGGAACAATTTAATGTCTCCGCGGTCACATGTTATTAATCATGTGCTGTTTTTTTCCATCTCTTGGCCACTTCAATTTGTCCTTTTGTTAACCTCAACTCCCTTATGTCCATAGAATAGGGAGGTAAAGATTCTGCCTAGGGCCATAGGAAGCAAGACCTTTCTGGGTTGGCTGATTACCTCAAAGATGGTTTGTTTTCTTTCCTGGTGGAGTTTTACACTGCACCACTTCAGTTTCCTAAGGTTCCCCGTGCTGTTGGTTTTACTACTTAATGAGCAGGGACTATTACTGAGTGATGATCTCCAATGCACCTGCAGCTAACCAGCAATCGCTTTGCAGAGAACAACTGCCCCATGGTCTCCCTCCAGCATAACCTGGAGTCAGGCGGCTGCTTCAGACAGACAGAATCCCTGGCTGGGGGGGTCTTCAACTAGAACCCAAGGGAAGCAGTGAGGCCCACCCAATAAAGGCCCTGTTTACACTGTGATAATGAAGTACACTGCACTTCCTTGTGGTTGGTGTGCATTTCTGGATATGTGATGGGCTTTTAAATATTACAAAGAACCCCAGGAAAAGTCAACATTGTAAAGCCCTCACCTGGCTGCTTAGTCCCTTCCTCTCAAAGCAGATACTTCTGGCCAAACAGAGCAGGCTCCTGGGAGAGGGTTTGTTCCTATAGACCTGGGTCTTGGAGGGGAAGTGAGGACTCCAGACAAAGTAGAAACTCAGCTATCATAGTCCTTCATGCCACCCAAAGGGCCAAGGCTCTGGCGGAAGGATATCAGAACTTGTCCCAACCCCTCATTTCAGCTTCCATTACCATAGTGAAGGCAAGGCCCAGTGGCCACTCCTCTACCAAGCCTCAACGGCACATACATCCCTAATACCAACTTCAGAGTAAGACTCTGTAGAAAGTGGAGCTGTACACATGGGAACCAGCAGAAGTGTTTCAAAAGGTGCATGGGGAATGCCAGGTAGGCGACACAAGGTATACATACTTTAATGGGAAAGGAAAAAGCATGGAATCACACATGCAGGGATACCATTATGTGTGTGAAACCAGAAGGGATGGATAGCAGAGAGAGACTGGTAAGACAGGCAATGCTGATGACCCCCAGGCAGCATCTTTGCAATGAAAAGATTGAGTTAGATTGTCCAAGAGGGTCATAGTTACGCATTAGACATGACATTGTGCCCTGGCCACAAGATGCTGGGTATCATCTGAACCATTACATTTGGGAAGATCTACTTCACCAAGATTTCTTTCTTTCTCTTTGGTTTTTCGAGACAGGGTTTCTCTGTGGCTTTGGAGCCTGCGCTGGAACTAGCTCTTGTAGACCAGGCTGGTCTCGAACTCACAAAGATCCACCTGCCTCTGCCTCCCGAGTGCTGAGATTAAAGGCGTGTGCCACCACCGCCTGGCTCACCAAGATTTCTAAATGTGGTCCAACAAAGAGACCAGCGTAGCATTTGGCATCCCTCGGTTATTAATTCCTTGAGATGAACAGGATCCAGGACAGCGTGACTTAACCTTTTCCTATCAGCTCCCACAAACTTCCTTGGTGTCTGTAAAAAGAACTGGCCAATGACGAGACCAAGCTCCTAAAGCTCAAGCTGACCACAGGGCTTTAATGCAGACACAGCCCCTCTCAGTGGCACCAACACATCCCTGAGAATCTCTGTTACAGGGGCAACTTGGCATCAGCTGGCCAATTACTGAGTTTTTTCTCATAGAAAAACTGTCTCCTCTAAAGCCCACACCACTGCCCCGGCTAATCATGAGACCTCAGACAAAATACAGAACATCTAGAGGCTAAATGGCTATACTTCGGGGAACAGACACATGTTCACAAAAGCAGCAGGCCACTGAGAAATGCTACCTGTGGGAAACTGGGTGAAGAGAAATATTATTCATTGAGCCATCTTTAGCTCTTTTATAATTCTCAAACCATTCAAATCTTGCCATCTAGCTCTGAATGTGATGGCTGTCACGGTCTTGTTAGCCAACTTAGTTGAAAGAAGGCCCTGACTTTGTCCCTATGCTGGATCCAACATGAAGCCCGAAGATGAAGGCATCTTCCTTGCCCTCTGACTGTAGATACCTGTGCCTGCCCTCAAAGGCCAGCCCCTAAGTACTAGCTATCTGTAGGAGCTCAATGTGCATCCTATGAAAACATCTCCCAAGCCGGGCTTTCATCTGCCCATTTTACAGAAGGCTATCACTTCCCAAGTCTATCCTGTGGTGGCACCCAGCACCCCATACAACTGGAAGGTCCTCACCTCGGCTGGCACGTACAATAAGAAGCAGCCACGGGGAGAGGAAGATGCAACACTGCAGGTAAATTTTGTTGCCAGGCAATAAGCCCTGCTGACCCCAACTCCAGAGGATTCTGGGAAGGGTTAAGGTAGATCCAGAGTTCTGCTCCCATGACCAACTGTGGAGGCCAGGGCTCCTCTGACCAGATGGACTGTTTCTAGTTACCACTCATCTACAAGTCTTAAATCCAGGGGTATTGCTACTCACTTAAACCTAAGGAAAACATCAATTGACACAGAGGCCCATCCTCTTGCTCTCAAAATAGCAACATGCCAAAAGGAGGTGGGCAAGGTGGTGGAAGCCTGTAATCCCAGCTACTTGGGAGACTATTGTAGGAGAATAGCAAGTTCAAGGCCTTCTCAAATACAGGGACAGCTCAAATACGAGGTAACTCAGTGGTAGCGCTTGTCTAGCACGTGAGTGAGAGAGCCTAGGCCGAAAGCCGGTGTTAGAGCAGTGGACAATGAAATTGAGAATGTTCTTCCCCAAATGACAGGCTGCGGGCTGCAATGGAACAAGAAACAGCATGTTTGAGAGAGTTCCACTTAGGACGGACCCCGTGGGCTCTCAAATCCTGCCCAGCACACTGTGACCTTATGAGACCTTTAATCCTGTCTCTTGGGTCTACAGCTGGGGGATAAAGTTACAGGAAAGTACCAATATGCAGGAAGAGCCTGGAGCAGAGCACCACCGCCCCCAGACAGTTTTCTCACTGACTCCAGAGTGAGACTCCTACTCCAGTCACTTTGGTCACTGCCCGGTTCATGGAAGATCCCCCTGCAGCAGCTACTCCCTCCCCCTGAAACAGGAGGCAGAAGAGAAACCAAAGATGTGAAATTTATTTCCTTTTCCTCACAGCGCCCCCCACAGAGGAACTGAACCGTGCTTACAGAAAAGGCTACCTATATCGCCTTTAGTTATCAACAACGTGTGAAGGTTGTTTCATAACCGAAACAAACATGACAACAACTTAAGAGGCTAATAATGAGAAGACTAGGAGACACAGACACATGCCAGTTTCTCATTCCTTTTCCTGCCAAGTCTCAAACTGCCTTTTAAAAAAACAGTATTTAAAAAGAATCTTTAGGTTCTTCTTTCGTTTTTTTTTTTTGGGGGGGGGAAGGGTGTGGGGGGGAAGACAGGGTTTCTCTGCCGCTTTGGAGCCTGTCCTGGAAATCACTCTGTAGGCCAGGCTGGCCAGGAGCTCACAGAGCCTGTCTCTGCCTCCTGAGAAATGGGATTAAAGGTGTGTGCTGCCA
Organism: Dicrostonyx torquatus; assembly: GCA_028555095.1. NCBI lineage: Eukaryota > Metazoa > Chordata > Mammalia > Rodentia > Cricetidae > Dicrostonyx > Dicrostonyx torquatus. The sequence goes on along the minus strand of JAQHUG010000016.1, from coordinate 1,055,369 downwards.
CCGCCACCAGCTAGGTTGAGTTTCCTCCTACTGTCTACCTCAGCTCACTCTGTGCAGAGGCTATTCCCTCCACACTCAAATGCTCCTGTCCCAGGAGAGGTCTCTAAGTCCAGTTTGTAGACTCGCAGGAGGCCCTGGTGTGAGGGAATAGCTGGGCTGGCAGTTCAGGCACAGCACTGGAGGTCCAGGGATTTGGCACTCTCTGGAGAAACCAGGAAGCTGTGTGAACTGCTGTCTGAGGAAGGGGCAGTCCGCAAGCAAAGTCAGCCACTTGTGTGGTTGGCTCAAGCCCAAGCAAACAGGAAAATCAATCCAGCACGCCAAGACTCCAACTGTTGGGACAAGGTGCCGAGATGGAAACAAGCAGAAGACAGCAGTAAAAATCCCAAGACTCAGAGGAAAACGGAGCAAAAGGCTACAGCAGCTGGCCAACGAGCCCAAGAACGGACAAGTGGGCCAGGTTTCAAGAGGAAACGAGGAAAGTGAGGCTCACTAGGGTGGCTGAGCAAAATGACAGCAAATAAAACCTCTAGCCAACAGAACCAGAGGCTAAGAGCCTTCCTTCCAGAATGAAAGGATCAGCAAACTAACTCAGCAAATTACAGAGACGCAGACTACCATACCAAAATGGCTCCAAAACTCTGCACAGATGGCCACTCCAAGCTACTAAGTCAGAACCAGAGTGAAGGCATGAGAAGGAATCTGGCGACTAGGCAGGAGGGTGAGGGGGTCAGTGCAGTCAACAGCTCACGGATGTGACAGACACAGCAGAAACTGTGCAAGTAGACCAGAGGTTAGGGTGTGTTTCTTCTGAGTTGTGAGCCTACAATCCCAGATGCCACAACACACACACACACACACAGAGAGAGAGAGAGAGAGAGAGAGAGAGAGAGAGAGAGAGAGAGAGAGAGAGAGAGAGAGAGAGAGAGAAAGATACCAATTTCTGGTTAACACTGATTACCAAGGGGGTTGTGCCCCACCCCCAACCACCTGTAGGTTTCTGAAGAGGCACAGGAACAAGCCCAAGGCAACAGGGAACAGGCCCAGGGTAGCAGGCTCTGCAATGCTGCAAAAGGTAAACCAGAGAAAAGGTTGCTCTCTGAAAGTGTGCACCTGACCCTACACAGTACTGCGCATCAGGACTAATTATCTTACAGGGCCCCAAATAGTTAACAAAAAAGCTGATTGCCATTCAGGCAATAATTATTTAGGGCATTACTTAAACTGATGGATACAACAGAATGGCAAACAGCTGAGAATCTACCTTTCAGAGAGCACACTGCTAGGCTCACTGCATCTTAAAGTGAGCCATGACTGAGGGTGAATCAGTCTCAAGATCTTTTTTCCTCGTTGAAATATTGCAGAGGCCACTGCAATTTGTACAGATTTGCAAATTCATCTTAATTTTGGTGATGCTCATTTTAGAAAAGCTCAAATATACCTGATTTCTTCTAAGGGCTGCTCATTGCTTACCAATGAGTATTTCTCACAAAATGGATATATCAAAGAAAAAGAAATTCTATTTGTGTGTGTGTGTGTTCATGCATGTACACCCGTGTGAGTATGTACAAGCATGCATGAGGAAAACCCACCCAGGGCATTCGTTGATCCTTGCTTGCCTTGTTTGAGGTGATCGTTTGCTGCTACATACACCACCCCAGCCAGTTGTGATGTTCCTGGGAGTCTCCCATCTCCGCCTCTTATCTCACTCTAAGATCACTGTGATCAGAGACATGGTATCTTATATGGGTTAGATCCTCACACTTGTGTAGCTTACCTATTGAGCCATTTCTCCAGTCCAGCGAACGCTTTACGAAGCAAAGCAAACTACCTGGATTCATATAGGGATTTGGACATAAAACGAAGGCTTGGCAGATTTCACCAAAAACATTCTTAGATAATAACATAGATTTGCTGGGACCAGACATATAAAACAGCCTGTGTTCAGACATGCTACCAGGCGCAAGGGTTCACACATGATGACGTAGGAGTATTTAGAACAAAAGGTCATTCACTATGGTCAGGGCTGCGCTGGATGCTGGGTGATGCCATTTGACAGAGGTTCTGCTCTTAGCACGACAGTCTAGATGTGGACCTCCTGGCTAAGATGCTGACGAATTTTCTAAGTACCATAAGTATCAAAGGCTCTCCCAGCTTGAGCACTGCTGATGTGCTGGGCTGGACAATCCCTTGTGGTAGAGACTGCTCTGTGTTCTGTGTTCCTGACCCGCACACCCTAAATGCCAGTAGCAGCCCCAACTCTGGATATGCTAATACCATAAACCAGGTGTGGTGGTGTGCGCTTATAACTCCTGCACTTGGGGATGTAAAAAACAGGTGGATCAGAAGTTCAAGGTCATCCTAGTTCAAGGTGTGTATATGTGAGAGAGACTTGGGGTGACAAAGGATCCCCTGCACATAGTCTATTAGAGGAATCTTGCTGGCAGGCTTAAGATCCTAAAGACCTTGCTGGGAGCTATTCTTACAGCAACCACTGCCATTTCAATGCCAAAATAACTGTGGTTCAGGGTGCATTGTGAAACCAAAGCACTTATTTCTTTCCCATACTCCAATAATTGCTTGCTGTCCCTTTAAGAACCTTGCCTGCTACTTCCTGCTGCCTTAGCCTTCCTACCAGGTATTACACATCACCCTGGGGCTATTCTTCCTCAACAGTTGCTGATTCAACAAGATAGAGAGATCTAAGTAGGGAAGGTGTCACAGCCTCACAGCTAGAGTTAAGCCAAACAGGACTAGCCTCTGTCTGGGAATGACATGTTGACTGGAAGCTGAGTCTGCCTGCCCTTTCCTTCAACATCTGGAGGTTCTCCCCCAGACTTGACTTGCTTTCTGACACATTTGCTGAGACATGAGAGGCCTGTCTATCCATGTGCTCCAAGGACTCCAAGGACTACTGTTGTCTGCAGAATCAGGAAATTGTCTGGCTTTGACCACCACCAAATGAGCCCAGAAAACAGAAAGAACCTGGACCCTCCCCCTACCACTCTCTTGCCTGAAGTGGACTCTAAAGTCTAGAACGTTAGACCACTAGATTTCTATGTGAAACTGAAAAGTGGCTGAGGATCTCAGGTGGACCCATCGCTGAACCGAACTTACACATAAAGGCACTGACCACAAAATGTGACAACAGAAAGGGCCGGCAGTTATTGCCCAGCTCTTCCCAGACCCACACTGGGTGGCTCATAACCACCTCTAACTCCAGCTCAGGAGGGATCCAATGGTTCTGCAGGCACCTGGACTCCCTGTGCCTATCCTCGCACATATGCATAATTTAAAATAATCTTTCAAAGAAAACAACAAAATCAAAACTATTTTAAGACAGTGAGAATGCAAAAGAGAAGAATATTTTAACAAAGCCATCCAGCATAAGCCTGTAGGCAGAGTCGGCCGGGAATGGGAATGGTACGATTGGAATGTCTTCCTAAATACAAGCTTACAGAGGGTTCGACAGTTGGGAGGACAATCCAAGGGCAGATAAGGCCAAAGAGTGGTGACCTCACAAAGATCTGTATCCTACTGTAGGGGAAGGCAAGAAAGGGGGGGAGACGACTCTACCCCCTTTTATCCACTTTCCTTCCCTTTTTTCATTTTCTGATGTGGGATGGCCAAGCAGCCCTCATCATCCTGGGCCCTTCGGCCTGGGCTTGACAGCCTTCAGAATTACTAGCCAGTGAGTTTCTCTTCACTCTTCGTCGCAACACAGAGCAGATGATGGCACCTTAAGGAAAATTTCAGCAAACTGATTTCTAACAGACTGAGGTTTAGGAGAATGCCAACACAGTATATTAGGCCATAAAACAGGGCCGAACAGCATGAGTGGAAGACAACCGAAAACGCCTTCAAACACTGCTACAAACGCAGCAGAATCACTACAACGACCGCAGGAGTGCTAAGAGGAAGGAGGCTGTGAACAGAAACTCCCACGTATCGGGGGCAAAAGTGGCAAAAAAATTCTGCTGGGCACTAGTGCCTCAAAGCCAACTCTACAGAACAGAATGGAAATACTAATGGTAATTAATACAGCCACAGAGATACAGTGAAAATGACCAGCAAACATTTGTGTCGTTCCCCCCCCCCTTTCTTGGTTTTTCGAGACAGGGTTTCTCTGTGTAGCCTTGACTGTTCTAGATAGAACTCTCTGTAGACCAGATCCACCTCCCTTTTGGTTCCCACACTTAGGAGCTCCATAAACCAGACAACCTCGTGAATGGGAACATAGCTCACCGCCGCTGGCACCTCATTATCTACCTTCCTCGGATCAGAATCTGCCTCAAGCAGGTATATTTCAGACACTAGGCCTACTTCCTCCACACAGGTGGGGTGAACACTTTATTACTCCTGATGGCAGAAAAGGTTAACCAGACTCCAGTTTCCCTAACAGGGAATCCCTCTCAGCTCAGGAGGTCCCATACATCCCATACAGCCTGGCCTAAAAGATGCGCCAATGATGCTTTTTGGTCTTGGAAGCCTTGGATTCATCTAAAAGCCTCATTCAGCAAGCACCTCATTCCCACCAAGTCTCTCCCCTCTGTACAGCTCACTGAGCAATGGTGTGGTACAGACACATCTGGCACCAATGTCCGTCAGGGCAGGCAGTGTGGCTTTGGTGTGGCCATGGGGAGGAGTCAGAGGCAGTTCTGTTCCCAGGCAACCGTACTTCCCCTGAAGAGTATGAACTTGCAAAATGCTGTTTGCTCCCCAGACCTCCCTCTTGGCCTTCCCCCTCTAAATGGTCTGTTCTGCCAAGAATCATCTGTCCGGCTACTTCCTGCTAGCCCACTAATTACAACACCGTGAAATAACCCCACGGTGATGTCATGCAAAGTTTCACTTCCTGTAGTGAATGAATGAATAGGATGGGCCAACAGCCATGCCCAGAATGCATCATGCCTCCATTGTGGAAGGAAACCAAACTGACAGCTCACATATGCCATGAAAGCTCTGTTTACAGAGACACTCTGAAGGTTTTCTAACTCACACAGAAAATGAGGTGTGCGGGATTGTGTAATGGCTCATTTGGTAAAGTGCCTGCAGTACAAGCCTCAGGATCCGAGTTTGAATCTTCAGCATTCGGCAAAGGCGTGCGTGCGTGCGTGCGTGCGTGTGAGAAAAAAGAAACCAGAGCACTGGATCACTAGGGGATACTCCGGCAGCCTGTTTCCATTCAGTGAAACCCTGCCTCAAGGGAATGAAGTGGAGAGTGGTGCGGTTCTCAACCTGGGGTCACACCCCTTGGGGTGGCTGCATAACCCATCCACGGGGTTACATACCAGATATGTATTATAGGGTTGTAGTGTTAGGGCTACTGTGACTCTTCCATAAGCATGATCACAACACACATACCCAAAAGGTAGAGCAACAGAAGTAATCATGCGGTCTCCGTATGCATGTGCACTTAACATGCACCACACACATATCATACACACGTGTACACAAGGCACCACTACCAAGAAAAGACACTGATCATGTGGAAGTGGACACAGAAGTACACACACACACACACACACACACACACACACACACACAAGTCAACTTTCGTAGCACATGAGATAAAATACCATCAGCTCCTGGTACGTCTGAACTGAGGAGAGCTGAAGTCCCTTCACCTGCTATGGGTGACAAGGACACACAAAGACAGGGCTTTCTTTCTCTTAGCCATGTTCCTAGAGTAAGAGGAGGAGCTAGAGACAGGGAAGGAAGGACAAGTGCCAGGCTCCAAGCTGCCTGGGCTCAAACAATAGCTTTACTCAGCGCACACACACACCCCACCTGACCTGGCAGCCAACACCAACCAGAGTTTAATCTTCTGAAGGGATCAAAGAATAAAGCTGTGCCCAAGAGCATGTTCTGGAAAGCGCTATGCTTGGACTTTTCAACAAAAAGGGCTTTCTCTGGGGCAGACAAACAGGAACTTGCCCAGAGGAATAGAAGAACCCAGGTTAGTTGATGAGATCTACCTTGAAAAGGCTGTGGTGACGCTGGAACCGTGTACTATAGGTTCTCTCTCCCCACGTGGTGAGTCCAAGAGGGTTACAGCTCCGAGTCTGTCTTTTGGCATCAGCCATCTTGGCCAACGGGGAACAAGAACCAAGGCTAACTTTGGAGACAGGCACTAGTGGGGAAGGAACCACCTGCTGTGAGCCTGACAGCTCCTCCACATACAAGCAGACCATTCTCAGGAGGTGTCACAGGCTTAGATACCAAGACTGCCGATGGAGGGAGCATCTCAGAAAGGCTTCCTGTGGGGCCACCGGTTTCTAATATCTAATAACCTGAGAAGACTGGCTTTTTTTTTTAAAATGTTAAATTTATTCAGGATCCAGATCTTGGTCCCAATTATCTTTTTGTAATTTTTATTTCATTATTTCTGTTTATATCTGTGAATGAGCATCTTGCCAGAATGGTTATATGTACACTGTGTAACATGCCTGGTGTCAAAGCAGGCCAGAAGAGGGCCCTGAATGTGCAGAACTAGAGTTACTGAGCCACCGTGTGGGTGCTGGAAACCAAACCTGGTCCTCTGTAAGCACTCTCAGCCATTCTAGCTGGTATTACCACTACTACACACATTCTTTTCAAGTGAACGCCACTGATCAGTCTACTTAAGGCCACCCCAATTCTGAGAACCACTGGCCCTATACCCACCCCAAGATTCTCCGAACTTCTACAGCTTTGTAAACCCAAAAACACCCCTCCAAACTCTGCCTTCGGGAGTATGCTACTCTGAGTGGACAGAAGGTGGTAAACAGGCCAGGCTCTGAGATAACTGAGAGGCAAAGACAAGCAGAGCCCACATTGCACTTTGCAAAGATGGGTGCCCTCATGAAGATCTATAGATACCTACGGGTGCCCTGGCTCCCCACTGACTGAGCCTCATCAATGGAAATGTTTCTTTTCCTCCTGTTTTCCAATCACAGAAAGTGTGGATCTTATAGACCAATTTAAAAGAGGGGCTGGGGGCCTGGAGAGATGGCTCAGCGCTTAAGAATACTCGCTGCTCTTCCAGAGGACCAGGGTTCAATTCCCAGCACCAACATGGCAGCTCATGCCTTCTGTAACAACAGTTCCAGGGGATCTGGCATCCTCACACAGACAAAACACCAATGCTACATAAAGTAATAATAATAAATTCATTTATTAAAAATAAACAAATAAATAAAAGAGGGGACTGGGGAAGACAGCACACGATAGGCACCTGCCCTCAATGACTGAGTCCTCTTAAACGTCCCTGGAGTCACCTGGCTCTGTGGGCAGGTTCCTGGTTCATCTGATCACTTGGCCTGCAGTAAACGTAAGTTCCACCTTGCACACCTTTCAACTCAGAGGCTAGTAGGGCATGTACACCTCCAGGACAGAGGAAGTGGTCTCTTATCTACTTGGGTGACCTTCCTGGTTTAAAGCTATAGTCCCCTCAGTACTGAGGATGCTATGCCAACAGGTTGCATTTACCCAGACTGAGATGCACAGTGACTGGCTTTCCTCGAGATAAAGAAACAGGAAAATGCCATTTTGAAACAGTCCACAGTGCACAGAAAATCATATTTAGATGTGAACACCATGATGAGTTAAGAACAGCAGTCTATTAACCATTAATTTTCCTAAAATGTCCCAGTAAGGACTTATTGGCCCATCCACAGAAGATCATGTCTTTTCATTGACAAAAGATCCAAATAACTGTCAGTGTTGCTCATTTGCACAGAATCAGCTCCAAAATCAGGGCAAGGGACTACCACAGTGGTGATTTTATTAACCGGGCATTCTCCTGAATGAAACAGTGAGACCAGCACAGAAACCACAAGCTCCTTCTTGCTGAAAGCCACTTGCACCATGGGGACAGGGGACGGGACAGTGAATGCACACTTAGACCCTCTTATGTTGCTGTTGATTTAGAATGTTTTAGGCAGAATTTTAAAACCCGAGCTGGCACTCTATGTCCATTACTGGTCACCACGCTAAACGGTACTCAGCACTTGCCATGATCCTGTCAAATAAAATCTTCCCAAGTTAACATTGCTGAGTATTTATGCATCTAATATCACAGCTTTCTGCAAAGTGCGCAAATCATTTGAACAGAGTGTAAATTCAACTACCATGAAGGCATTTTACACTCTGCTTAATTTCACTAAGGGCAGGTAAATCAGGCTTCCATAAGTCTATGTAAGGAAACAGAAGTCAAAACTTATAAAGAGAAATATACCAGTCTCTGTGGATTAGGAAGCAAACATGTGCCCAGAACCCTCCACCAAGAGACTCTAACCAAGCACAGAGCAGACCAGCAGGACTTGGGGGAGGGGAGGAGATATATGGGTGGGTGCGACCTGGGTCTTCACAACACACCTCTCCTCTCCCCATTTCTCTGAGCACTGTCCTCCTCACTACAAAATGATGTGGACTGATTGATCACAGGGGCCTGGAGACATCCTAGCATCATGGAGGGCTGACATCTGGGCTGTCTGTCTTAAGTGTCTGTCCCATTTGGAAACACAATCCCCTCTGGCTTTTTCTTAAGTGAACTCAATGCCCTAAAGCCAAAAGGTCCCCAGATGCACACAAGCGATATAAAAAGGGATAAAGAAGGCAAAAGAAGAAATTCATGCCCACAGCAGCTGAAGTCATAAATTATTCACAGAATGAGGGAATGTTAGCCATGGCCCATCTGGAAGGGGCCTGATGTGGGTCTCAAGCTGTGGCCCAAAGGTCGACACAGCAGGGGCTCCAGTCTGAAAAAGACCCTCTGAATTCACTGCTAACTATGGCTTGCTGTGTCCACAGCAGGCGATCCCATGTGTGTCACACCCACCAGCAAGAAACACTCAACACTGCCTTCTCCATCCCTCAATCCCCTATCCGGCCGGATGCTGCAGCACAGATAACACAACAGGTAATGGACACTCAACACCACTTTCTCCATCCTTGGATCCCCTCCCTATCCAGATGCTGCAGCGTGACACAACAGATAACAGCAAAGAAGGACACTGCACATCTTCTTTCTCTGGTTAAAGAGTTAAGGCGTGACAAAAACACTTAGGACAACACAGCCCATCTGAAGAAAGCATTGGTCAAGTCTGAACCAATCTGAAAGCCAAAACAGAATGACAACACCTAGATATAACACACTGACTAGACGGAGATGCCAGGAATCCCCACAGATAAAGTGTGTGTCCCAGTTAAAGGAAAAATAAAAGTAGACCAGACAGCATAGCAATATCCGTCCATTTAGCAATCACCGTAAACTACAGACCAGACGAGCAGGACCAATGTTGAGACTGGTGTGCTGGAGGCTGAGGGTTGGCAGGACGTCCTGTAAAATTGTGGTACAGCCCCCAGAGCTCTACAGCTGAGAAAACAGTGAGACATCATATTTACCAAGTGATCCAAGTCAAACTCTCCAGTAATCAGACCAAGTGGATCCCACGGCTTACAAGGTGGGACCAGGAACAGGGCTTACCAACACCTTTTCCCTATTAAAACTCAGGCCCTAGAAGGACTTGGGGATTTAGGAGGATAGGTCACATGCCTTTAATCCCAGCGCTTGGGTGGCAAAGGCAGGCCTGTCTCTGTGAGTTCAAGGCAGGCCCGGTCTACAAAGTGAGTTTCTGGACAGTCAAGAGCTGCATAGCGAGACCCTGTCAAACAACAAAAACCTCATCAAAACAAACAGTCAAGAACACAAACAAAAACCTCAGCCCCTCTGGTCAATTGAGCAGATGGAAACAGTAGCACTCTGTGGAGGACTTCCTTCTTCTCTAAGTATTTTGATTTTGCAATATAATTGATCTTTATAAAAAAAAATCAATAAAATGTCCTTTGTCTCAGGATACTATTTTCGGTTAATTCTGACTGTCGCCTGTGATTACACTATGGTGACTGCTCAAGTCACATCTGCAGACTGCCTCCCTCTGTGATCGCTGTGCCCCAGCCAGGTGATTTATTTAGCCTCTACTACAATATTTAGCTTAGAGGTCAGTGAACCGGGAGAGGTCGGCTTGGGGTCAGACTGAGCTAGACTGGGGAATCACCTCTAGGGTGGTCAAGGGGTCCAGGGGATTCCTGATTACCTCTGTTGATACTCAGCACCCATAGGTCTAAATAATGCAGGCTTAATATTTTACCTATCAGGTTCTAAGTCTAACACAAGGCAGTCAGGGCAGTACACATTCTCAACACACTTGCACCAAGCTGGACAAGAGCTGGGCCCAGCCCATACTCAGTTTCCTCACCCGCAGAAACGATGCCATGTTACTAAGGCTATGCAATCTAAACTATGACTAATGAGATAGAAGGTGGTGTGCTTGAGCAGAATCCAGGGCCCACTGGCTGCATGCACTTATTCTCCAGCCTGAGAACACATGCCAGCCCACAGCTCTGAAGCTACCTCCTGAGACATAGGAGCAATGTGGCTGGGGAGACGGGCCCAGTCATCTTTCTATTTTGAGCCCACAGCAGCCAAGGAAAGGTGACTGACAGAATGAGTAAGTGTGTGACTCAGCAGGAGGTGATGGAGAGGCCACCCTTGCTTGCCCAAGGGGCCACATTCTAAAGTAGAGTCCCTACATCCAGTAGCAACCATCACACTCCTATCTGGGAAGGGTAGACTCTGGAAATAACCTCCCCGGCCCTTCAACGTCAGGCCCAAAGGCCCTCACTGGCTGCCTCCATTAAGAAGAGGCTCTCAGAAACACCTCCAATACTTGACCCACACCCATCCTTTGTTCCCTGGCCATGTGTACAGTAGATCGGGCAGGTCAGACCCACTGGATTCTGTGGTCACCCTCCAGGCCCCACCCACACTTCCTTCACTTTGGCCTCCTTGATCCTTGTTAATCTTTCCTGCCCAAGTATCTTGTGATTCCCCACTAATGTTCCCCCTTCTCTGTTACCCCAAGCCACCCCAGGGATGTTGACCCTGGCCACCTGTTGCTGCTGGTTGTCAACACCTGAGCTCCGTCTTCCCCACATCAGCAAATCTTCACCAAAGTACATCTGTCCTTGAACAGTCCCCAGGATCCATGCAAACAAAGCCCACTTCTTAGCAACGGCACACTAGGCACAACCAGGGACATCCGACCCAGGAATGACAGCCCAACCTGGAGCTCCTCCAACAGCTCAAGTCCTGGCTGGAGACAACAAAAAGCACCTTCAGCCCTCAGGCAGCCACTCATCCAATATCTAAGCCTTCACACTAATCTATCAACAGGAAAAAGGAGGCAGACTAGTCTGAGATCAAGAGGGTTTGGGGGTGGGGGACACCAACATTTTTACTAACAGCATACTTATATGGGAGAAACTCCCTCCTCTATGATTCCTGTGCTGCCCTGACAGCAATTTAAGCAGCTGAGAAAAGACGTGTAGACAGTCACTACAGCAGGATCCGGTCTCCTCGTGCACAGGGCCGACTCTCTTTAATGACAGTCAAAGAGCTTGAGACATATGGGTCGGGAGCTACCCTGGGTGCAGCAGCAGTTACATAAAGTGTTTAGTGGAGGATTTAGCTGTTGTAAAGATCCTATTAGCCAGAGACAATTTCCATCTCAGGCTCCAGGGAGAGGTGGAAGCTTTCCTTCCGAAACCAGGGCAAAGAGCTCCAACAGCAGTATTGAGTGCTCGGCTCCGAGGGCACAAGCCTCGGGAACAAGGCTCCAGGACGCAGTACTGGTCTCTTTCTCATTCATTCTCCTCCCTACCTCTCGCCCATTCTCGCTCTAAAGTGTCTTGCTGTGTGTGTGGTCCTCATTGGCTTTGAACTAAGAGCTTCTTGTCTCAAACCCTAGAGTGCTAGGACCTGAGATGGCCCTAATCTACTATGTATCTTATCAATCATCTCTTTCTTTGCTCTCCTCTGGCCCTTTATCTATGTCATTTCCTACAAGGGACCCCGCTCCGCCCTCATCGTGCTGACCTAGTGATTCCTTAAAGACACCTCAATACACCTTGATGGCAACATAAACATTGGCCAGCACCCTCATGCTTTCAGCCAGCAAGTCCCTGTGCAGGGTCATAAGCACCTGCTATCTTTTCACTCTCTTCCTGCTCTTCCCAGGGGCTCCTTCCCCAGAGCTTTCCAACATGTCTCCTGTAGCTCTTTTCTAGTGTTCCCTTCAGAGGCCCATGACCTGACCCACAGGCCTTCAAAGTGGCTCCTGGACCAAGGTGTACTGGCAAGCATGCTTAGGTACCCTCAAGTTCCAATGGAGAAAGTATCAAGCCCAAGTGGCAGTCATTAGCCCAAAGATGGGTATGAAGCCCTCAGGATGGGATGAAGGCTCCCCGCAGAGAGCTCCTTCTGGCCCACTCTCTGAGAATATGGCAAGGCGGTCTTTGGTAGACACTGAATCTGGCTGTCTCTTCATTATTTCCTATTTACTAAGCAACACTGAGAGTTGAACTCAGAACCCCGGTGTTAGGCAAATGCCGAACCACTAAACTAAATTCCCAGTCTCTTCCCCCCCCCTTTTTTATTTTCAGACAAGAGCACAGTAAATTGCTTGGGCTGGGCTTGAACTCACTCTAATTCAGAGAGGTTTCAATCTTACAGACTCCTGTCTCGGCCTCAGAAGGATCAGGGATTGTAACTATAGACCTGCAGCTAGGATCCTGCTGGCTTTGGTCTTGAATTTCCAGGCATCCAAAGCATTCAGATTTCTGTTGTCTACAAGCTGCGTGGTTATGACTGTTTCCTATGAGAGCCCAGCAAGTAAGACTGAAGCAACCTATCATCAATTTGACACCAAGCCAGCAGAAGCAATGCACCCTGGGGGAGTGCTTTGCCTCTAAAACAGAATCACAACAGCTTAGTCCAGTGCTGCTGCAAGAGCTTCAAGAACTGTGCCTCACCTGCATAAGGCTCACATGAACACATATGAACCTGTGAGGACTATAGAGGCAAGCACAAGCGCGCTTCCATGAGTGCGCACACCCCAATTTCTGAATGAAAGCATATGTAGTAAGAACATAGCTTTGTCTTTCAGTCCCAATCTTCACCCACCCTAAAGACATGAGGGCCAGTCACCATCTTACCCCAGGCTGGTCCTAAAGAGCCATCAAGACGAATCTATGGAAATGGATCAGTGGGAGGATGTCCCACTGGGACTCCCTGTTGCAGGCCACTTTGGTCCTCCCACTAATCCACCACCTCTCCATCCATAGGCCTCTCACAATCCCTTTCTTAACATATTTCTCCAGGAGTCTTTCAGCTTGGTGACGAAGAGCTGCCACCTAGGAACACACCTAATTCATCTGAATACTCAAGACCTCCATGTTTCTTCCACACAGGATCCCAGAATGTTCACTGATTCATTCGGGTGAGGCCTGGTGGCCTGTTCCACAATCCACCAGCTTCAGCATGCCAGAAGCTATCTCAGGAGTAGATTAGTATAGCCCTCAGTGTCTACCTCTGAACTAGTCATTCTTCCTGGCCCCCAGTCCAGCTGTACTACTGGGGACAAGGGTTCTTTCCTCTGGGATTCCTGTACCAGACCTTAAGGGAACTCTTTACTCTGCAAGGATCCAGGTACTGTGAACACCCAGCCCTGGACTTTTAAGCACTGTAATGCTGAGGGCAACATGGTGCTCCCTTTTGGTTCCAGATGCCATGAGGAAAAGGGATACAAACCCAAGAGCTGGAGGAGAGAAACAAAATCCTACTATGTGTCAGAGATGCAGCACACAGAATGGCAACAGCTACTTAGGAGACGGAGTAAACCGTTGATGTGGTGAATAAGAAGTCAGCCTGCCACAGGCGTGGGCTGGACTGCTAGTGCGGTTATGAAGAACAAACAGGAAAGGAGCAAGTTATAAACCATAATTTGGAGAAACATGCAAATAATGTCTCTCGACTACCCGAAGACTGGCTGGGGGCCTGAGTGCAGACCCTTCTGGACCCTCCGTGGCAAACTGAGAGCTCCTGAGACTGACATCACACAACTGGTGCTACCAGCAATTCGGCGGGAATCTCAGTCACTCCAGTGACCGGGAACTGCCCACCGTCTCCAAGCTGCATGACACGACTCAACAGTGTCAGAATGGCACATCTCAGTGCTTCCAGTCTCTAGAAGTCAACAGCCCTGCCTATGACTTCACATGTTACCTAGCAGTAAACCCAGAAACTTCTCAGTGGGTAAAGTGCTTGCCACATTAAGTGGGAAGAGTGGATATTGAATCCTGGCACCTCCACGGGCCAACTTGTAACTCAACTCATGAAAGGGGAAAACAGGAAATTCCCAAGGCACGCTGGCTAGTTAGCAAAGTTCCCTGTTCAAGAGAAAGACCCTGCCTCTGTATAAAATGGAGAGCAGCTGAGCCCCGGCACACACGCATGCCCTCCCTCTCTCCCAGTCACAATCCCCACTCTCACCACTGTACTGTGTAAGCCAGCCACCTCCAAACAAGCTGCTTAAGATGGAGGGGAGATGGCAGAGGCCCTCCTAAGCCCTCTGAACTCTCCCCCCAGAGTCTGATTATCAGAAGCTAAATGGTAAAACGCTGAACTGAGCCTCTTCGCTTTCCTGCCCCAAACTTGCTTTCTGCTGTAAGTCAGCCGTGTCACACAGAACTGCGGGTTTTTATAAAACGTTGGACCAGTCTTACTGCAGCTTCCCTTTCAAACAAGCAGCAAGTGAGTCGCAGCACTCACAGGGCACTGTTACCTACACAGACTATTTCAGTGTCTGATTGATATGATGTATAGTACTTCAACAGAGCTTCACCACAGAAGGATGGAGAAGGAAAAGAAACACTCCTAACAGTATTCTGCTTCTAAACATCCGCAGACACAAAGGAACTGAATTGAAATAAAAACTTCAAACTGGGCTTACAAAGCCTGAATTTTTCTCTGAAAAGTTGACCTACTATAGTGACAGCTACACCTTACAAGGAAATGTGAACTCCACACAAGCCAGAGCAGATGTTGACACCATCCCAGGAGCTGACAATTCCAGGAATAAAGAGCAAATGGGTACTTAAAGTAGGGCCAAGCCCCACCCACCACCCCCACCCCGGTGAAATCCCTGACACATAGTAGGCTCTTCATAAATGCCCAATCAGAGAAACCACTTCTAGCAATCAAGCTACATAGGGGGAGCTCATAGCAAGAGGGGTCGAGTGGCAGAAAAGATGACAGTGTTGTCCTCTGCTGGCTCATGCTCAACCAGCCACTTCTGGATGATGGCTTCCTTTGGAAACTGGGGAGCACCCCAAAGATAGCCTTGTCCAATCGTCCTGTCTATTGCTAAGCAAAGTAGACTTACTACAGACAGGTTAACAAGCTGGGCTGGGGGCGGGAACACACTCCTTCTTTCCTTATTTTAAGGGCTGAGAGTAGGTGAGCCTTGTGGTAGGTGCTCTGCCTGAGTTATACCTCCAGTCCTAACTCTTCACACTTAATCCTGCCCCCACTTCCCAAGCCCTAGGACCACGGGCATGTGCCTAGTTCATGCAATACCGAGATCAAACCCAGGATTTCACGTGTACTACGCAAACACGCTACGATGGGCCACATCTTTGGTCCTGCTTGCTTAGTCTTGCAAGCCTATGCCTATGAGACGGAAAGAAACTGAAACACAGCCATCTCCCCAAGGTTGCAGTGCTAGCTACCCGCATATGTGTGCCTGAATCCAGGCGGCTGGAGCGAGGGGAGAAGGTTCTACCAAGACATGAGAACAAAGTGATACCTCTTACACATACCAAAATCACAAGTACAGTCTCCACTGCCAGGAAAGCCAGAGTACACACATGTCCTGAGAGATCACAGAGGGCAGTAAGAACACAAGCTCGAACTGTAGTCATGTCTACCCACCATTTACTGTCACAAATGGGCACATGGAGAGAGCAAGTCTCTTCGGTAGGAAAATGAACAGAGCCTGCCCTCTGTATGCTTTGAGTTGATCAAGTCTCAGCCTTAAGGCTAAGATCATGTATTTGTCATAGGAGCTACCAGCCTTGAAAGACCAGGGAAAGGAATCTTGAGATGGTATTTCTTATATCCCAGGCTGGCTCTGAACACTCTGTGACATCAAGGACTCCCACCTCTACCTTATGAGTGCTGGGATTATAGATGTGTCTTACCACGCCTCCTTTATGCAATGCTGTAGACTAAACATGGTACCAACTGAGGTATATCCCCGGCCCTGCACCCATCCTCTTGACATCAAAAACTGCAAATGAGCAGAGTCTCAATTTCTTTTTCTTTACGTGTATGGGTATTTGGCTTGGACACATGTCTACGCATCATGTGCATGGCAGCTGCCTGCAGAGGTCAGAAGGGGACATCAGTTTCCACGAACTGTAGTTCCCGGGAGGTTGTGAGCTGCCCTGTGGGTGTTGGGAAGGGAAGCTGGTGGAACTTGTGCAAGAGTGACAAGTGTTCTTAACTGTTCCGCCATCTCTCCAATCCCTAAGCTTTGGTTTATTAAGAGCTGACGATTACTAGGTAGAACAGAAGTTTGTTTGGAAGTGGATACCAGCTTCCACGTCTGCTTAAAGTTTCTGAGGGACTGGCCCCCGGCCACAGCATCTTATTCATCTTCCAGTCTGCCTTGCAAGTGCTGGACTAGACCCAGAGAGGCAGGCATGTCATGCACAGTCAGTCATCTCAGCCCACTGGACTTAGCTCTAGTAAGTACAAGTACACAGCCCTGGAGTAGATGGCTCTCGTCACTGTGCAGCCAGCATCTATGTCCACTTAAGTCCCAAGAGGATGGGGGAGGCTGCTGCTTCTTTTGCAAAGCACCGGATGTGAGCATGGGCATACGCTCAGGAGATAGGGTACATGTAAAACAACTCACTTTATATATACTCCAAAGACACAGGTATTCACACAGCATATAGGGCCACTGACACCCAAAAGGGTGGCAGTGTTGGTGTGACCTGTTCCTCAGGGGACAGCATGTGCTCCCCAAGTTTAACAGGCTCACAGGTCACCCCGGTGTTACCAACACTAGCATGCACATATAAAGGCCTTGAATGATGCCCAATATTCAGCAGCTGAGGTGACCAAACACCATGTAGCCCCTGTCCACTTTCTTCTGCCTCGGCCCAAGTTCTTCACCTGCCACTGTTAAATGTCTAAAAGTATCTTGGCTGTGTTCTTTCCCCTGAGGTTCCAGGCCTATCAGGAAAGTACTTAACCCTTAACAAGGCTAGGGGCTAAATGTTCTTTCTAACTCTACCTCCTGCCTGGGTAACTACTTTGCCACCTCTGTGTACTTGGGACAGCCTCTGACTGTGGCAAGTCCTATCTTGAGCAGACTTTCCGCATTAAAAGGGCACAAAGGTTAAAGATGGTAGTGCGATGGATTGCCATTCCAGGCACATTTTAAAATGCAGAGTCAAATGCCAAAGCAAGAGAGATTGCTTATCACATCGAGGCTTACATCAGGCCTTCCTGATCACTCTGGCTGCCCCGCCCCTGCCTCCCCCCCACACACACACAGCTGGGTGGGAATTCACTGACCTAATATCATTGGACAGATAGTTCCTTGCCTTGGGGAAAGACTGGCAAAGCCCATGGCACCTGCCGTTTCCAATCTATGCTTGGGAACACTAACTAGGAGCCTGTGCCAAAGAAGAGAGGGGGAGGAGCAAGCAGCACAAACGCCTGTGACAGTGGCTGTAAGTGAAAACGAAAAACCACCCCCAGCCGTGTGGGAAGTCACTGTTTGGCGGTAGAGAAGCCCAGCATTTGATTCGACTAAATCATCTCCAAGCCTACGACAGAAAATAATTGAATTAAAGAGTTGCCATAACTCATTCAACTGAGATAAAACCCAGTCAGTGCGGAAACAAGAGGACCACGAAAAGACATTGCTGCAAAGATTCGCCATCTTAGAGACAGTGTGTGGGGAGGGGAGGGGGGGAGCAATATAATATGGTTCAAAGGACAGATGGGACTTTCCTAATTGTCCCCAGATTCCTAACAGCAGGGGTGGTAACTAAGTGGTTTCAATTAAAAGTTAAAGAAACAGGGAAGCAGGCGGTTAGGTTATGCCTGCTGCTGATAAGCCTCCACTCAGGCTGAGGGATGCGGCATCCGACTTCAGACAGCCAAGCGTCAATGGCACAGGAGTGGTGAAGCTATCCCAACATGTCACCATGACAAGGTGACAAATAAATCTGTCTATCAAAGGTACTGCCATGATCAGTCTTGTGAGAGTAAAGGAGCCAGGCACCAGGCGTCACGTCAGAGGCAGGACCTCTGTCAAAGAGGCTTCCTCCCTCACAGGGGCCTGAGTCTGCCATGGAGGTATAAAGGAGGGGATGTGGAGCCTCTGGCCACAGCACTGGTCCATCCTGCAGAAGGCCCGGAGCTGACTGCTGTGCCACAAAAATGAGCTCCAGTGTGGAACAAACCGCAAGAGGTTTAAGCAGAATATGAAAATGGGCCCACAATACATTTCCACAGCCCTTCACCCAGTGGTGCTCAAGGAGGGGCTAGTCTCATCCAGGGGACCCTGGGCAGTGTCTATAGACAACTGACTGTACTGTGGTGCTGCCAACTAGGGACAGTGCCCACAACAGGCCCACACGGAGATAAAGTCTGTCCCCAAAATGTCAATGATCCCCAAGTCGAGAAGGGTTGCCTTAAGAAAATCATGAAATTCCTAAGGAACTAGGAAAGAGGAGGTGTTGATTACACTCAAGTCAATGTGGGACACCAGGACGTGCTAACTTGAAGGCACCTGATGGAAAAGGGGAGGGGGGTAAGGACAAGGGGAGATGAAACCAAGAACAGAATCAACTGTTTCTGTCGTGGTGGGGGCAGGGAGAGAGGATGTGGCAACAGTCCCGTGAGGTGGTACTAGGGAGGAGCATTGGGAGTTCAAAGGCCATCCTCTGCTACATCAAAAATTTGGAGCCAGCCTAGGATACATGAAACCCTGTCTCCAAAATAGAGGAGGGGGAACGGCAGGATAGAGGGAGGGAGATCTGAGCGTCTGAACGTAACAGCAGGTTAACGCTACAACTGGCATTTCCTTCTCATCTGAGAAAAGGAGACACAGGGCTCAATGTTCATCTGCCCTCAGTGGAAGAAACCACAGACACAAAAATCATCAACGATGGTAAACGTTCTCCATCAGAGCTGGCAGGGGTGCCTTAGGGGGTAAAGGCACTTGCTGCTAAACCTCATGATCTGAGTTTTTGATCCCAGGAACACACCTGGATAGGAGAGAATGGATACCCACAAACCACATGCTGTGGGTCAAGCCTGCGCACGCACACGCGCGCGCGCACACACACACACACACACACACACAATTATTAAATAAATGTAAAATATTTCTTCATGATGAGTCCAAACTGCCCCAAGTCCAGTATCGACCAATCCCTACCTCTTACTTCCCAGCTGGGAAGTAGAGACACTAATCTATTCCATCAAACCCAGGGCTAACAACAGCCAAATCAAGTCTAAAAATAAGTTGCCTGTCCTGAGAAGGGAGGTGGCGGCCTGTGGTCCCTGACAGGTCAATTTATGTTGACCCGGCTCCTCTGACAGATTCTTGCCTAAGACAGTTGATTACACGTCAGCCGAGATGTAGAAAAGGGGCACGGACACGGTTAAGAAACGCCATCTCTGCGGCAAGAAACATGTCCAGGACTCTTGTTTAGTGAAATGAACTAGTGCTTTAAGGCACGCACAGGGGTGAGGGAGGCCTCTGATATACAAGAGTGCCCCCAATTTCTTCAGAGAAATTAACATTTCAATCCTGTTTTTATCTAGAAGTCATTAAACTGTGCAACATGAATTATTGGAAGTGTAGCGGCGAATTAACTCTATTCATCAGCGAAGTCCAAACACTTTAGAGCGCATCGGTAATGAAAAAATAGCTCCGCGTCCTATCTCTTCTCATTAAAGGAAACCAGTTTCACCTCTCTCAGTATATAAAGCTGTCTTCTCCTCCCATAATTTATATCACCGTAAGCCAGCTCACATTCTAAACTATTACACGCCTCCAATTAATTTTTGCAGCTTTTGCCTGAAAATTTAATGAGATAGTACTGTATGAACCTGCTGACTTCCCGATTATGTGTGTGCTCCTGATTTTCACGTTGGGTAATAAAATGATCTGCTCCAGATCTGATCACTTCCGTGGCCTGGGTGCTGAAGGTAATGTGTAAAGCAGGGTTCTACACTTGACTTGTTTATATCCAATTATAAAATTTACTGGCCTCAAATTAAACTGGCCCTACTCATCAACCTGGAGGAATAGGAGAAGCAAGAGGCCTGGTGGAATTATCACCAGGGACTATTTCTAGAAGTATCTTAGTGAACAGTATGCACGGCTACTTGCCCAAGAATTCTCTGTGGCACAGAAGCAAAATACATGGTGACTTCTCACACCCAGCCCTCAGAGGCTGCAAGGGCAATTGCCATGGAATCCCAGCATCACAGACTCCTCAGGTACACTACCACAGGCAAACGCCACCTAGTTCACACAAGTCCAGGTGTGTTGGGGTGTGTGCATGTTTCATGGTATTTGATACTGAATGTGTGTGAGTGTGTGCATGCATGTGTTGTGCCATCTCTGCTTGCATAAGCAAGGGTGCACAAAAATTCTGGCTATGTGCATTCGTGGGCATATGAGCATGCAGCCATGTGAGTATGTGTCTGGGTGTTTGCACATGAGTGAATCTCGATGTGCCTGCAGGAGTCAAACAGAAATAACAGGTCAGACACACTGAAGATCCAATCTCGGTCAAGCTTCTCTTGTTACTGTCACGAGATCTAGATGCAAAGAAAGCAGGGGATGGGGGGAAGAGACAATCCTAGTCTCAGACTGGTAGTCACTATTCATAAGACCTGTCATGTGAATCTTTATCTAACTGACTTTGTGCATGTGCTGTATGTGTGTGGGTATGCACTTTTGTGTATGCATGCAGTGGCCAGAGCAGGACATGCAATGTTTTCCTCTATCACTCTCTACTTTTAGATACAGTCTCCCACTGAACCAGAATCTCACCATTTAGGCTAGGACAACTGGTCTAGGGAGCCTTCTGTCTGTCCTTCAACATCTGGCTTTTTTTTTATGTAGGTGATGAGGGCTCTAACTCAGGTCCTCATGGTTGCAAATCCTACTATTACCCACTGAGTCGTTCCCACAGCCCCCATTCTCAATTTTAAGCGGACCCCAAACTCCACACTAAGGAAGGTACACTGATGAAAATCCACTGCTATGAACCACAGAATGCTGAGTTCTGGGCCTGGGACCCTGTAGTCCATTTCCTCTTACGTGTTTATGGGGATATGTCAGTATGCCCTCCACCCTCCTCCCCATATGGCTGAACATTAATATTAGCCGAAGAATGCACATACAAGCTGAGCAGTTGTTATGGATGGGTGACCCTCACTATGCCTCCTGGGTGACCTTAATGAAAGCCAAGACCTCAAGGAAGAGAGAGGATATGCCCAGAGTTGTTCTGACCCTAAGAGGTAGATGGGAGGTGGGGTTGGGGGGAGAGAGAGAACGCAGAGAGCACAGCCTGCGAGCTGCCCTTTTACACTGGTCCGCCTAAGGCTCTGGCAATAGCAGGCAAATCCAAGGCTTTTCCTGGCTTGTTGTCACCCCTACCAGGCTGGATATGTGAAAAACAAGTTTGAAACTCCATGCAGTAGAAGTCACAAGCCCAAAAGATCATGAGCAAAGGGTCATTTGGCAATTGTGGGGTGCCTCAGAGGCAGACTAGAAAATCCACCCACAAACATGTGGCCCTCAGCTTCCAATTCCATACCACACTCAAAGTCCATCTGTCCGAGGAAGGTAGAAGGCCAGAATGTGCTGAGTGTTCAGCCCGGACCTAGACCTGGTTCAAAATCCCACCTCTGCTCCTGCCATGTACCATGGAGTCAGCATGCCTCACCGTTCTGCTCACTAAAAGGAATGCATAAGGCTGTGACCCTAGCCTTGCAGGCTGCACCACATGCACTGGTCACGTGTGTTTCCAGCTCACAAGGAACACACAGAGCACACAATTGACTTTCCAGGGCCAAATGAGAGTTTGAAAATTTCCCTTCCCACACTGCTTTGTGGACCAAGAAGAGCATAGGAAAACCAACACTTGACCTTCATAGAAAGATACACAGATCTCTAACCATCTCCTACAACACCATCTCCACTCTGCCCTGTGCCATGCTTCCACTATGCCCTGTACCAACCATCTGAGGAGGAAAATGTCTCTTTCCAACATTGAGGCTCCTCCTCATCTTCAACAAAGAAGGCCAAGCCTTGCTGCCTAGAGTGGCCATCAAAGGGTCTGTGTGAAACAAGAAGAGCTTCTGGATGGCCCAAAAGCCCCTAGCTAAATCAATAAAGGAGAGCAGGAGGTAAAGGAACACATCCCAAGGACTGCATTGGTCCACAGTCGCTCTGAGCCCAGAGCCGCAGCCAGGTTGACATGGTTAGTTGTTCAGGTTCTTCTTAGGACCAACAACCCAGCCCACCCTGGCCAGCGGCCTCTTCAACAGATTCCCCAAGATCATAGGCCCAGGTCTTAAGCACCAGCAGAAGGGACCTCAGATTTGACAGGGCTGAGCCCTAAGAAGACATAGCAGGCCTCCCAGAGATGACGTGAACAAAGCAAACCTTTGCCTGTTGATGAGCAGAGGCTATCAACTGTGTTACTGGCACACACTGATGTCTGTTTCTAAAATCCCCAAATAGACCAATTAGCATATTAGAAAGAATTTACTTCCATTTCCCTTGACAGATCATAAAAGCCAAAACACAATGCTCAGTTTGAAACTGACAAGTGTATATAGCAAGAGAGGCAGGATTAGCAGCAGACAGCAGCGAAAGAAAACGGTATTTATAATGATTAGACACCTAATTAATTCTAAGAGTAGAATGTCAGAAGCTATACATGCATGTCTTTGGTTACCGAAGCTCAACATCAAACAAGTCACTTGCGCTGTGTGAAGGGAAGCCCTGACACGCTCCCTAACATTTGCCTGGAGGCTGTTCCACTGGCTTTCCAGGTAAGCTCTTGGGAATGTATACAGAAAAGTAAAGGGAGGGGATGGGGAGGTAGCTCTACTGGTAAGCGGTTTGCCTTGCCAAGCATGAGGACCAAAGTTAGACCCCCAAGACTGATGTGGAAACAGCCGGGCATAGAGGCATTTGTCTGTAATCTGGGGTGTAAGCATCGGGGAGGCAGAGACAGGGGGATCAGTGGGCATGCTGACCAGCCAGCCTAACCTACCTGGGAAGTTCCAGGGGAGAGAGAGACAGAGACAGACTCACACAAATAGAAAAGAGGTGTAGAACAGCAGGGGCTGTCTTTTGGAATGCATGCACACATGCATGCACACATGTGCCTGTGTCTGCACAAACATGTATGAGCATACACACAGAGAGACAGAGGGGAGGAAGAAGGGAGGAGAGTGTAGGGTAATCAGCTAATAATACAAAATTCAGAGTATAAAATTTGAAGATTAAAACGGGCTTTAATACATACAGAATATAAACATTAACAGGGTTCGAGGATGTGCGTCCATCCCCTACTGTGGCAATTAACTCAGTGTCAAAGAAGAAATTCTCAGGCTCCTGTCATGTGAGAAAAATCCAAAGCCTTTTGTGTTTCTTCAACTTGACTGTGGGTGGGGGAGGGAGAAAGGACAGAGGATAATGCTAAGACAGACAAAAGTATAATAACATTATTCTTCTCCGAAACTTCAAGCTCTCTCCTTACTTGTGTGTTTCGACATGACCCTTTGGGGGAAGAGGGGGGAGGAGAGGACAAGAAGAAAGAACAAGAGTAAGATGTGAAACCAAAATTAAGTTAATACATGCAGAGTTGTCCTTCCGTATTCTTCTAGAATTCTCTTCCTAGATTGCAAATCAAAATCTGCATTTAAATAGAATATTTTTAATGTAGAAAAGAGGAAGCCCTAGGGTACAAGGTATTTCATTCAGTACCTATGGGCACAACATTGCATTCAAAATAAGATGAGGCATTTTCAAAGTTACTGAATAGATTATATACGCCAGATTGTCTAGATATTACTGTTTTTACTAAATTCTTCTCTTAATAAGTGTGTTTCTTTTACAGCCAATACTGTTGTTAAAAGTAACTCAGTATTACATCATTCTATCAATTTAATCTTGAGAAAAGATTACATGATCCCAGATCTCAAAAGCTGTGGGCTCTGATAACTCCAGCCATTATTCAGCGTGAAATTCAAACAGTCTGAATTCATTAACGTTCGTTGTTACAAATCTGCATTTTTAGACTTTGCCATAAAATGCAGGAGTCCAAACCCAGTGACCTGAATCTAACAGCCTTTCATGTGAAGTGGTGGGTGCTCACCAGCTTTTCCCCGCGTGGCTCCCAGATAAAGCCCCATCATGTACTTCTCTCCCAGGCTAGAGAGAGAGAGAGAGAGAGACGGAGGGACGCTGCAGTGGGCCTCGGGTCCTGTTATGTATGAGATGAAGTTCAAGTGTTGGGGAACTTGACCCCATATTCAGATGTGGTTATGTACTTGAAGATGTAGCCTTTGGGGGATAAACAAAAATTGCTTTGTCTGTGAGAACGGAGGCCCTGCAATGGTGTGAATGGCTGCACGCCCTAACCATGCTATGTGAATGTCACATGGCCTTACAGTACACAAGGTGGCCCTCATGGGATGACTGGGTTTCCAAGATCCTGGACCCCAAGAAATTTCTTTTTTGTAAGCCAGTAGCCTTCAGTAGACAGAAGTTTCCGGCAAATTGCGGGGTCTCAAGCTATCAACTGGGACACAATGAATGCACATCATTAGCAGGTAGGAGTCAACTCTACTGCATGTGCTTGTCACAGGAGCAGGTGGCAAAGGCGATGGATGCAACACGGGGCCAGCACATCCCCACAAAAGTGAGCAAGAATTAGACGTGAACCTGGGGACACCCCAATCCTGCCTCTGCTAATGCAAAGGAAGGATGCAACCCATCCTGCAAGTCCCAGGAAGAAAACACAATAGCCATGAACTCACTAAAAATGTTGTAGTCAAAAAAAAAAAAAAGTTGTAGTCAAGAATACAAACATTCTATTATTCTTTTGTCTACCGAGTTTTCATTACAAATTGACCGCGGGTGTGGCACCTTGGAGAGTTATGTCTCCAGATGGGAAGCCCCTCCCATGATGAACCCAGGGTCCTGGTATGTACTATGGCTGCTATTGGTGATTACAATGACTTCCTTAAGTGTACCAAGTCCTCTTTATCTGATACGCTTTCATGGAAACCTACCTAACTGCATGAGATTAAACACTATTAAATCCATTTGATATCAGAATGGGATCTCAGAAATTAAGCTCAAGATGGCTTATTTTACCCAAGGCCATTGTCATCAGAGGAAGTCAAAATCCAGTTTCTTGGACAGGTATCAAGACTCTGTCCCTCTACCCCTCACCGAAGCCCTGGAATTTTATACCTTTCCTTTGCAAACACAAGAGAGAGCAGCCAAAGTCCCCAAGCCTGCTGGAGAAAGACTGCTCCGGTGCAATTCCACAAAGCGCTGAGCTGTCTCCTGGCCAAGTCTAGTGCCGCGTCATTCTGCTCTGTTTAACAGAAGGCTTTCTGGCTTGAATCATGCCCCACGGTGCTGCCCCATAAGCCCAGGGGAGTGCAGGGCACAAATCAATATGGATGTTTCTAGAGGAAGCTGCAGCCCAGTGCTGCAGCTTGGAGGTCATCCTTGGTTGTAATTAGGGAGCAGCAGTGGGTAGCAACTGGATCATGAAAAAGTATGAGTACTGTGTGTCCATCCAAGGGGAGGCTTCAAACAAATGTGGGACTAGGGTTGTCAGTTACACACAGGAAACACAAGCTTCCAGGCCTGTGATAGCAGCAACACAGGCAGCTGCCATGCTGGTCCCTAAAGGAATTTGATAGTCATCTGAATTTTGCTACCAAGGAATCCAGTGCTTCGGAACCGGGAGAGCCACTTAAGCTCATGGTCACTACTTGGATCTAGTCCTGACAGCAGCATCAAAGCCCCTGTTATGTATGAGGTAGTACAAATCCAGTGCTCCCAATGAATAGGAGCTCAGGTCCCTACACATGCAGGGAGGCAGGTTACGCCTCCGCTTTCTGGCAGTGGAGAGTGCAACTTTAATCCAACTCCCTTTTGATTCACCTGCTAGAATCATCAAAAAGGACAAAGAGATGGGCTCCATCAGGAGACTAGCATCCTTGGCTACTGCTCCAGCGGTGACCACGCCACATAATCGGCCACCTTCCTGTATTCAAGAAGTATCACTAATACAAGCATGTAATAAGACGGGTTCTTCGGCAGTGAACATCCCAAGTCACGTCCCCAAGAAGGCCAACCCAACACTGCTGGAGACACATGGTCAAGGTCTCCATGGGATGTGAGATCCCATCCATCTCCTGTGACTCCTGCCTAAGCTTATTACCAAATCCCTGACTCATACGGAAGTGGATTGTGTCTTTGGTCAACTCCTGGAGCTCGAGGAAAGAACAAACCTAACTTGGACTCTGAGACACTTCTCTGAAGTGTGAGCAGTGAGAGACTAAG
This sequence comes from Dicrostonyx torquatus, assembly GCA_028555095.1. NCBI lineage: Eukaryota > Metazoa > Chordata > Mammalia > Rodentia > Cricetidae > Dicrostonyx > Dicrostonyx torquatus. The sequence continues at coordinate 1,028,841 of JAQHUG010000016.1, read as the reverse complement.
CTGAACAAGACACACGAGGCACGGAACTTCACCTACACGCTCATCCCAAACCCACCAACACACAGCACGGGGCCCTTGGAGAGAGTCTTTCTCTAAGCAGATCCAATGGGAAGCTCATAGGGATGCCAGAACTAATAGCTCAGACAGGAGGGTGGCCGGGGAGTACCCCATGAGAGAGACACTGCTGACAATAAATACGTCTATGGAAAATGGGAATCAGGTACCCCAACCAGGAGCTGGAATGCTTCTCCAGCCAAGGTTTTTTTGTTTTTAATCCTTTCCCATTAGCATTTTTCACTAAATGTTCTTTTAATTTTCCGGACATATGATTAAAAACAGCCTCTGCAACTTAACCCCACATGTTGTTACCATTTCTTTTCAACGGTGCATTCCTTGGGCTAAAAGAAACCACACTATGAAATAGGTATATATGTCGCTACTTCTCAGAAAGAGTTCAAGGTATGTCCTGCTTCCCTTCCTTTCACAAATGGTCACTCACAGAAGACAGTCTCATGGACTACTGAACCCTGAAAAGGCAATTTGCACGGCGTTTTTTTTTTTTAAAGCTATTTATCCTTAGCTGATATAAGTCTAGGAAAACTATCTTAATTGCTATATGGAAAGAGTGAATTGCAAAATGTTTTCAGTTAGTTAGCAGGAAGACTTTATTTGGAAGCAGCTTGGGGCCAGGTGGGAGTCTCCAAGTTTGCCAAAAATAAACGAGTCAATCAATAAGGAAAGTGAGTGTGCTAGACTGGAGTTAGACGGATGCCAAGGGGAAGGGCGGAGCCATGGGCCAAGAGCATCCTTCTTTTGGACCCTGATAAAACATCAGGCTGGAGCCCAGCTCTAGGAGGGCATGGGATTCCCGGTGACTCCCGGAGCACTTCTTTGGAAGGACCTGAAACTGATGTACAAAACTGATGCAAAAACCCTGTGAGTTCCCTCATAGCTACCATCTCTTAGGCTATCTGAAGGTAGGGCCACTGTGAGGATTTCATTAGCGTTGTCAACCACTGCAAATTCAACTTTCAATCCTTCTGTTCCCTAAGCCAGGCACGTCCAAGCACATCATGGAGGAGGTCCTGCCATAAAAAATCAAAGTGACTTGACCTGAGGCCATGCTTAAGGCAGGGAAGGAAAAAAAAAAAAAGGTAGGGAGATGATTCACAGTTAAGAGCCCATTTGGCTCTCAGCACCCATGTCAGGTGGCTCACAAATGCCTGAAACTCCATCTCCAGGGAATCTTACACTCGCTTCTGACTTCCGTACAAACCCACACTTAAATCACACATGTATATCCAAAATTAAAAATAAAAGTGGGCTTTTAAAGTAGGTGTTACCAGTCTCATGCATTTATGAATAGTCAAAAAGCCAGCAATGGTAATACTTAGATGTTAAACTGTCTACAAGAAATAACCTTGTGGGGCTGGAGACGTGGCTCAGTGGTTAAGAGCACTGACTATTCTTCCAGAGGACCCAGGTTCAATTCCCAGCATCCACATGGCAGCTCACAACTGTCTGTAACTCAAGTTCCAGGGAATCTGACAGCCTCACACCAATGTACATAAAATTAAATAATTTTTTAAAAAAAGAAAGAATCCTGCTCTGCTCTATTAGTCACATGTGGAAATCTTAATTTGAAATCCAGCTACAATTTTAATAAGAAAGCTCCTCCTACCTCCTCACTGTACACATTAACATCCACAACCACAGCCCAGGACTTGGACAACAAAGTATCTTGTCTCCCAACAAGTCAGATCCTCTCCTCACACCCTTTCCTTTCTACTCTACAGAATCCTAGCTCCCCCGTCAGGTAGAAGGGTAGGAAGGCATCACTGATGTTTGCATCTAGTATTCCCCCAGAATGTTGTCTGTGGTTCTTCAACCTACTGGGGAGACCTCGGGTGGAACAATAATCCTGTCTAGCCTGCTCAGGTCTCCATGCAGCTGGCTATAGAGGGCCTGAGCCCACCCAGACAGAGAGTGTCAATCTTGGTCATCAGGGAAAAGAGGGGACTATATCTCTGTATGTACCAATGTCCAATTGTGTATAACAATAAAGACTGTGGGTTCACGAACATGCTAAATTAAGTCTGCTGGAAAACATCTTGCAAAGGAGGGCCCTGCAGCAGGAATCCCATGCTGGTGGAGAACTCTGGAAAACAGACAAACTGTCCCGCAAGGGCCAGAGTGAAAATTGAGGCTGTTTCATTTGTGTCCTCTTCAACCTTGAAGAAAGTCAAGAACGGGATGGGGCAGGAGGTAGAGAACACTGACAACATAGCAGGCAGCCAAACCCATTGGGAAAAGCAGGAGTGAGGAGCCCTGCACTTGAGAAAGTAGAGAGGATCCTGGAGGCAAGTCCCAGTTAAAACCTGAAATCCTCAGGAGGAAGAAGTGTGGGTCCACTAATACTTCCCATTTATCCTCGGAGGCTGGGAGTGTTTATCATGTGCTTGGTGTTTGCTGGGGAAATCAAGTTACAACAAGAACCAAGGGCTCCAGCTGTGGTCCCCTCGCCACAAGGGGTTAGTGCCACACCTTCCCTCCAGCTGGCCCAGCCTTACCCCTAACTCCTGGCTTACAGACTTACACATTTTCTTTTTGGCTTGTGTTTTTTTTTTTTTCACCCTGGTAGCCAGACATAACTAAAGCAGGATCACAAGCCCTTCAAGAGCAACTAGCACCCAGGAGGTCAAAGGTCAGGATCCTGTCGCCTAACACACTGACACCTCAACCCATACCATTGGATCCCAAGTATGGGCATTCATTTCTAATAAGGCAAGACTGTCTATTCTGTTTTTCGTGAAAGAAAAGTAACTTCCTGACAGAAACAAAGATTAGCAGTCCAGTGTCTAGAATGGTGACCTCACCTGGTACTATTGAACAGCTGAAATCCAGCTCAGGCAGTCAGCCTGACCTGGTTTGCATGACAGACCATGGCAAGACCCTCTTCTACCATATCGAGTGACCAGCAGTGGGCACTATCACCTCTCCAGGTATCCAAATCTATATCATGATCTGTCTGTTACATACAGTGTGGGCTGGAGAGATGGCTCAGTGGTTGTGAGAACTTTCTGCTCTAGCAGAGGGGGCCAGCGTGTGTTCCTAGCACCCAGAGCAAATCACGACTATCTTTAACTCTTGAACCAGGCGATCAGGTGCACTCTTCTGGCCTCTGAAGCCACCAGGCAAACAGCCATAAACAAAAAGGAAAAAAAAAAAGAAGAAGAAGAAAAGAAAAGGAGGAAGGGAGGAGAGAGGGAAGGAAAGAAAGGGAAGGAGAGAAAAAAGGAAAGGGAAAACAAGAAAAGCAGTGTGCTTAAGGTCCAAACCCACTTCCCACAAAACCGCGCCTCCAGGACTACACCACCGTTTCATGTACGAACATCTAAGAGCTCTGATGTGACTTCCATTCTTTTACAGACATTTATTTACAAAAGTGTTTTCTTTTCTCAAGAGTCCCTCTGAGGAAGTGCTCCCCAGCCCAGGGGCTCCCTGACCCAGGTAAGGCTGAGTGTCCATCTGTAGTAGTCTGTGTCGGTTCCTGGGCAGGACCAGACACGTAGACATCTGTGGAAACATCACAGCTCTCAATAGTAACTTACAGCATACCAGCCCTGTCCCATAAGGACTGTGAACTCCTGAGCCAGCAGACACTGGCATAGGTCTCCCTAGGTAATGGGTCTCATATCAGATATTTACATTACAATTAGTAACAGTAGCAAAATTTCAGTTATGAAGTAGCAGTGAACAAATTTCATGGGGAGAGGGGTCACCACAACATGAAATATTAAAGGGTCACAACATTAAGAAGGTTGAAAACCACTGCCCTAGGTGAATAGTGAAATGTGGCCTTGAAAGGCAGAAGTCAAGAAAAAAATTGAAAGAGGCTGTCTTAGGGTTTCTATTGCTGTGTTAAAACCCGACTATAAGCAACCTGGGGAAGATAATACTTCAGCTTACACTTCCACATCACAGTCCATCATTCAGAAGCAGGGAGGGCAGGAACCTGGAGGCAGGAACTGACACACAGGCCATGGAGGAGTGCTGTTCACTGGCTTGTTCTTCGGTTTATTTAGCCTGCTTTCTTATTGCACCCAGCACTACCAACCCAGAGGTGGTACCGCCTACAGTAGACTGAGCCCTCCCACGTCAATCACTAATTAAGAAAATATCCCACAGGCTTGTCCTTTCTTTCCAAAGGACTCTAGCTTGTCTCAAGGTGACATAAAGCTAGCCAGAGCAGAGACTATTGGGCTTTCCTCGTATGTCCTTCCCCACAGAAGGTTCGTGGGTATTCTAAGCCTATCACCACTACCCCTGTCACCCCCCCCACACACACAGAGATTGGTAACTGTCTAAAAACCACCAAGCTCTCCTACATTAAGTGACCAATGTGAGTGATCGCCAACTAATCTCTGCAGTCAGTGAAACTGAACCTTAAGAGGTACACAGGGTAGGGACAGGGGCATCTCAGCCCACATACTCTCTTCCTTCAATGCCCTAAAATGAAGTTCTTTGTTGATAGGCACTAAGCAGGGGAGGCACCTGCAAGCCTAGGACTGGACTGGCTATACTGACCTTGTTCCCACTGACCTTGCTCCAGGAGAAGCAAAGGAGCCACCTAGATAGAACCATTTCCAATCTATAACCCTATAACCTCCCTCTGCCATTTTGATAAAACCTGAGACTCAGCTTAGTCTCAAGAGTCACCACTCGCTGTTCCTAGGAGCTAAGAAGTCAGGCTAGAGGCCACAATGCATGCCAGCTGTGACCCAACTGTGACCCTCTTGACCACGGCTCAAGCCTCTAAAGTACACAGGAAGAATAATAATCTAGTCTCACAATTGACTCTCCATTTCTGAATGACACTGTTAGTTCAAGGGGAAAATACGTATTTTTTTAAAAGCACAGGGATGGTGGGGCGTGGCAGGAATCAATTCCGTCAAAGTTGACAATTTGAAGCCTTCTGGACAAGACCGGTATTTAGTGTACGGCGGCAAAAGTCATGTTAAGAATAAAGAACCCCAAACCTCGCTGCTAGTGCAGGAGTGAGCCACACCCAATCAGAATGCTCTTCACCACATACCTCCTCCACCTTCACCCACAATCTCCCATTGACTCCCTCAGGGGAGAAGAAAAAAAAAAAATCAGCTCACAAGACATCCCGGAGGGCTGGAACTCCAATAGGATAAGCACCATTGCCAGCCAGCCGTTTCCTTTTTAAGAACATCCATCTACCATCTTACAAAGTAACTGAATGGCAAGAAACCATCTCCCTAATTCATTTTTATTCTTTTTAATTAATATGTCGAGAAGTCCTACTACTACTTCCATCCTGACTCCAGTTTCCTTGTAGAATAATTTCTGCTGACTTATCTCCAGAGCAGCAGCAGCAGGAATCTCTTGCCACTGGACTGTATTGCTTCAGAGTTAATTACATGTATTTTGCTTTGATAAATGAAAATACCAGATGCAATTAATTGAAAGACAATCAATATGATCCGGCCATGAGACATCCCAGGGAAGCATCCAGAGGCTGCCAGCGATCCATAGTCATCTACTAATTGAAAACACCTTCCAAAAGGGATTTTTAGAAAACTCAGCTTTTACCTGGCGATATTTTACAGTAACTCACCGATATAAATGTGTCCACAAACACTACAGCTCACTTGAGGGGATGTTCGTCTTTTCAAGGGGGTGCAGCTTCATCGGTTCACAACCATTTACGGTGATGAAACCCTGAAAACACAATGAATAGAGTCAGTGAGGATGAAGCACCGGTTGTTTACACCTAGCCATCCTTTAATTGCGTTTTTCCAATGCCTTCAACTCGAACCTGCCAGGTTATTAAATGGTTTCATTAAAAATACTATTTGTCTTGCTGTAGCTGCACAGCAGATCAAATTAAACAGCGGAGCACCAGAACAAATGGACCCTTTCCATCCACTCTGACATGAAGCCAAGAGTGCAAAACCAGAAAGGTGATGAGTGTCATCGGCATGAAAATGTCACTTGGCTTCCTTCACAGGGCCACCCAGCACACCAAGGGACCAAACAATCAATACCTTCAAGCAAAAAGTATTAGCAAGCGTTCTAAGAAATACTGAATTATAAAGTGCATTTCATAAGATCCTGGGTTATGCGTGCTATTAGCATAAATGCTGACAAGTGCTAGTCTCCTGCAAGGCTGAGGAACGGCTGCAGCTGTCCATTAATAGAAGGCATTTTAACTCACTACTGAAATTGATTACCCAGTTAAGAATTCAATCCTAATGTTCAATAAAAATCGCACTTTCTTGGCAAATGCAATATGAGGCTCGGTACTGCATTAAACAGCACTCACATTCATTTAAACCCAGGCTGGGGGAAATAGACAGTCTTCCCAGTCACCTGACCTGCTTCTCATACAGGCAGAGCGGCAGCAGAGGTGGGCAGTGAAGTTGGTTGTGTGGCCGAGAGAGAGAAAGCCAACTTTCTCTGCCTTTTCCATGAAGACAGAATTCTACCAGTAGAGACTGCTATGCGACTACAGAGCCCACATAGAAAGACGACACCCCACTAGGAAGGCGAGAGACACACTCACATTCATGAACTGCTGCCTCCAATCTGTGTAGTGAAATTTCTAAAAGGTCTTAATAATAAAAACACGAAGTCAAGACGGGCAGTGATGGCGCACACCTTTAGTCCCACACAGCACTCGGGAGGCAGAGGCAGGCGGATCTCTGTGAGTTCGAGGCCAGCCTGGTCTACAAGAGCTAGTTCCAGGACAGGCTCCAAAGCTACAGAGAAACCCTGTCTCGAAAAAAACAAAAACAGAAACAACAAAAACCTGGAGTCAGATATTAGGGGGGTGAAAGCTGAAAGATCAGAGAAGCAGAGCAACCAGCCACCTCTATGCAATCCTCAGACTGAATGGGATATTCTGTCTCTACATGTCCTCAGGCTGAATGCCCTGAACCTATCTCTTCCAGCCTTATATTCTTCTCTGCCCAGCTATAGCCCTTCCTGTCTCTACCTCCCCTAGTGCTGAGATTTAAAGGTGTGTGATTTCCGAGTACTGTGAACCCTGTCTTTTAGACTAGATCAACTTCGCAGAGCCCAGGGTAGCCTTGAACTCAAGAGATCCGTTTGCCTCTGCTGCGATTAAAGTAAGGTGTGTGCCCAATCCCAGAGAACCTAGACAACAATGAAGACCCTAAGAAAGACATACATAGATCTAATCTACATGGGAAGTAGAAAAAGACAAGATCTCATGAGTAAATTGGGAGCATGGGGACCTTAGGAAAGGGTTGAAGGGGAGGGGAGACGCAGAGAGGGGAGCTCAATAAAAAATTAAAAAGAAAAAGAAAGGTGTGTGCCACCACTGCCTGGCCTCTATGGGTAGTAACCAGTGAGCTAGCTAGCTCCACACTCTAACTTTCAGGCAAGTTTTATTTGTTAGATCACAAAATATCACAAATCTGCCCTTCCCCAATCTCACCAGTTAACCTGGATTCTAATATTTGGTTAACATATATCCTTACCATGTGGGATAAAGGGAACACTTCTCCAATGCTGGTGGGAGTGCAAACTTGTACAGCCCCTTTGGATATCAGTATGGTAATTTCCCAGGAAATTAGGAAACAATCTACCTCAAGAACCACCCAGTAATAGTTTTGGGTATATATCCGAAGGATGCTCAATCATACCACAAGGACATGTGAAGCACAATTAATAAAACTCAGAGAGAAATTGGGGTTCAACAAGATCTGAAAAGCAAAACAGCCAGCCACTGGTTCTCAACTTTTAACTCAGTTCGAAATCGTGATCCTGTCTCCCAAAATCTCATAATGAGACTGTCTAAAAGCTGTCTCTCCTGCCTCCCTTCCCCCGTGGGCCCTTGTCCCTCCCCAGTCTTATATTCCTTTCTAGGGCTGGGATTAAAGGTATGCACCACCCAATTTCTATTGCAACTAGTGTGGCTACTGGAATTAAAGGTGTATGTCATTGTGGCTACTGGGATTAAAAGTGTGTATTACCATAACCTGGTCTGTAAGGCTGACAAGTGGGGCTGTTTTACTCTCGGATCTTCAGGCAGTCTTTATTTAAAGAAATTCAATTGAAAAGCCACTACAGACATGTGCTCAGCCATGTTCATAGCAGCATTATTCATAATAGCTAGAACCTGGAAAAAACCTAGATGCGCCTCAACTGAAGAATGTATTTTAAAAAATGTGGTACATTTATACAATTGAGTACTACACAGTGGTAAAAAATAATGACATCTTGAAATTTGCAGGCAAATGGGTGGATCTAGAAAAAAACAATATTGAGCGAGATAACACAGACCCAGAAAGACAAATATCATATATGCTCACTCATATGTGGCTTTTAGACACAAAGCAAAGAAAACCCAGCCTACAGTCCATAACCCCAGAGAACCTAGACAACATAGAGGACCTTAAGAGAGGCATACAAAGAACCACATAGGAAGGAGAAAAAGACAAGATCTTCTGCGTTAACTGGGAGCATGGGGATCAGAGGGGAGGGAAGGATGGGAGCAGAGAAACACATATGGCTCAATAAAAACATAAAAATCACCATCACCACAACCAAACAAACAAAGAAAACAAAAACCACATACCAGCAAAAGCCATGAAATCACTTACCAGCTTCCCAACTAGCCACGACTTTCCCAGCCATACAATTTCAGGAGCCAGAGAGGGACAGGGATCTTACTGTGTAGCCCTGGCTAGCCTTGAAGTCACAGAGCTCCCACTGCCTCTGCCTCCAGAGTGCTAGGATTAAATACAGGCAGGCGTGTCCAGGCCCAGACACTCGGATCTAAGATGCCCTAGCTTTCTACCAGAAGTGCACTGCCCACTGCAAGCCCCCGTGACTTTACAACCCAAACTCCCCAGCGTAAGAAAGGTGGTATAACGCAGACATTCCAGGCTCTCAAGTGTCAGGAACAGAGGGACATGCACAGCCTGAGTGGTCTAGAGCCTCCAGTGACAGAAGCATCCAGCACAGCCAAAGAACCACCCTTCTGAGGTAGCAGTGCTCATCTGACCAACTCCTATACGCTTTTAGAAACCCACCTCATAGGTACCTTCTCCAACTCCTTCCTTTCTGACGTTTAATGAACATTCAATATTCTTGTTTCTGAACATAGGAGGGAACTGAGTATTAATTATCAACACAGCTGAACTTCCGTGTAGGGTGGGCTTGTCCTAAAGTGCCATAGGATCCCTGTTCCCATTTTCAATGATTTGCTCAGTAAAAGTAAATGTTTGTCTCTCGCTTTCTACCATACACACACACACACAGACACACACACACACACACACACACACAAATATATATGAAATTTCCATGTGCGGTGGTACATATCTTTTATCCCAGCACTCGGGATACTGAGGCAGGTGGTTCTCTGGATCTCTAAATTCTTGGTTACAAAGTGGAACTGACTCCCAAGAAAATAACTCCCAAACAATAAGAAAATTACATGCCCACATGACTGACAAAACTGAACCTTTTAGACATAGGGGGGTTGGGGATTGAGTGAGTGGTAACATGCACTCAGGCTGCATTGTTTCTCAATAGCAAACCAAGGCTTGAAGAACCTGGTTGCCTGGTCTTAGTGGGCAGTGGGCACAGGCTGTAGAGGAGAGACAGTCCACAGTAAAGGGGAACAGGGAACACAACTGTGCCTTGAAGAGGGCTTCACAGAGGAGACAACACCTGGTATAAGATCCCAGAAAAGCCTGCAACCTTCAGCCTGAGCAAAGGGTGACAGCTTATTTAGTGGATTAAAAATGGGAAAGGGCTTGGAAGACTGTCAGGATCTCTTAAAGACAGCACCATAGTTCCTTGAAGGTTGGAGGAGGTCCTTACAGAGAGCGGAGCTACAGAACACCTAACTTTAAATTCAGAGACTTGTCTCGGCAGATATTTGCTGACAGTGCGCCGGGGAGCAAGCCGTGGAGCCGTGCCCCGAGGATGCACCAGGGGAAATTGTCTTGGCAGGTTTCTCTAAGAACTTCCAGGAGTATATAGGCAGACACAGAAATGACTTAGCTGATTAAGATCACCATGGGTCCTAACTCGGGGACTACAGGATCCCAATATGGGCTCACCTGGCAGCCTGTCCTCCGCTTTTTTTGCTTTTTTTTTTTTTTGCTGTCTACTCTCAGCAAGGTCTGCCACCTGGGAGGGGGAGCCTAACTAACCCTCACCTTCCATCTCTCCCTCCGCTTGGGAACAGGGACAGCGTGTGATGCTACGCACTGAACTGCAGACATAAACTGAACAGTAGGCAGTAGGCACTGTGCAGATCACGCCTGCTGAGTAAGCAGGGGGAAGAGATGTGCACGGTGGGGGCTGTCTGGCCACACATCCAAAGATGAACGTAGTACGAGGGAAAGCAGCTGGAGGGGTGCAGCCTCTTCTATCGAGCCCTACTTTCAGGGTCCCATGGTGATCTAGGACCTGGGGCTGTCTCAGTTCCTGCATCACTTGTGTATCGTGTAGCTGGCCCACTAAGTACAAGCCTACTCCAGGAAGGCGTGGCTCACGGGTATGGAAAAGGTGTTTTTTGTTGCTCCATGGGGGAAACCACGCACACAACAATGCCCCTGCATGGCAGAATAAGTAGCCCACATCAGACATGGGGTACATGTGCCATCTGGGAGGGTCTGGGATGCTGTCACTTTCGAGAAGACAGGTTCTCCATTCCATCAACTACTGCCTTTGTAATAAAGCACATTAATTAACTTAGAAACAAGCTCCTTTCACCAAGAATAAAAATGATCCTGAAAACTAATTCTTCTATCCTAGCTGGGAGGTCCAAGAATGTCAACTGCAAGAACAAGCAACACCCTCTGGGGCTAAGCACTTTACAGTTCTAGGCTAGCAAACTAAGGAACTGGAGACACTCAGCAGGCTTTAGGTTGTTTAGAATGTGAAAACCTAGCGGGGCGGTGGTGGAGCACACCTTTAATCTCAGCACTTCTGAATTCGAGGTCAGCTTAGTCAGCAGAGCAAGTTTCAGGACAGGGAGCTCTACAAAGAAGAAATCCTATCTTGAAAAACCAAAAGAAAAAAGAACGTGAATAGTCTCAACGGCCATGACTTGAGAACTGCTTTCAACTACAGAAAACTGTCGGGCAAGCCTTGGAAGCACCTGAGTACGGGAAGAAGATGCCCAAACCTCAGCTGTGTCTCCACTGACTATGTGGCAGGAAGTACTATCCTGAGAGCCTTGGTGGGTACTGGAAGGCAGGAGCACCACCATCTCACTGGCTAATGGAGGGTATGGGGATGACAGGTGGGGAGTTCTGGCGTCACTGGAAACAAGAAATGTCCCTTGATTTTGGGGATCTGCTACTCAATGGCTGGTGATGGCCAAGTTTTACAAGGAATGAAAGTTAGATCCACGAGCAACATGGATTGCCTTGAGCAATCGGAGCACAGGCTCCCAGGGATGGGCTGGGAGGCAGCGTCTGTACGCACTAGGTGGTCCACAGATTGTACAACTACCTTCACTGGGAAGGGGGAGGTGAGGAATGCCTGTCAGGAGATCAGGATTCCCTGAGAACCAGCCCAGCTCAACCACAGAAGCCTGACGCCTACTCTCCCGCAAAGTCTTCAGTAAAAAGTCACAGGGGCACCTTTCAATCTCCACCCAAACACCAGTGAACAATGTCTCCCCTCTGGCCTATCATTTCAAACTGCATCCAGGCCAAAGTGACCAATGAAGGGCAAGCACCTTTTTGAGAGGTTCAGAAACTTTCTGAAAAACGTAGATACAAGAAGAGCCTAGATCAAACTGGCAGTGACTGAGCCAGCTAGGCGCCCTGTCCACCAGAGGCAGTGGGATTCTACCCAAGAGCCTGGGTCCTCAGCAGCCAGGACACTCAGCTGAGCAAAGGACAAGGAGCACAGGGTGGAGTCAGCACAGCTGTCTCCAGATGTTTGGGATACAAACAGTATTATGACAAGATGGAGCCGGGACACCATCGGCTTCAGTGTTAAGGTTGAACAATGATAAGGCACGATGGGAGAGTGGTGTTTGAGGCTCTGAAGAGTCTACAGGGCAGTCTTCACATAGCAGTTGGGGAAGTCCTGGTCATTTAGTCCCTGGAACCATCTCTGAAACCTTGACACGTTATCCCTGTTACTGAAGAACAATGGGACAAGTGTTCAGTACTTACAGAACAATGTCACTGCATGGGGGTTAGGTAACATTAGGGATCCTGTGTGACTTGTATGTTATGACACAGATTTCAAACACCCCAAAATAAGAAAGATATAGGAATACCTATAGGTACAATGGAAAATGAAATACAAAACACATTCAGAATTTATTTAAAAATATTCCCAGTGAATTTTGTCTTTTAATGTATACATATATGTATGAGACAGAAAAAAATCTGAAGTGTTATTTCTCCATGCTACAATTAAAAGTGATTTTCTAAAATATATATGATGCTTCCATATTCTTCAAAGAGCATGTGCTTCCTGATACCAGGAAAATTCTTCAAGTTGCCAGGTCAGGAGGGACAGGACTGAAGCTGGGGACAGAGATGGGATGCTTCCCAGGCTGCCCCTGTCTTGTTTTCCAGCCACCTGGATCCAGACTTGAGATGTGAGCCCTTAAAATAGCTGCACTACCACACAGAATAAATTAGGAAATAAACGGGGCGGCCTTCACGGAGTTCAAGCTACTACAAACATTGCCACCCTCTTGGAAATTTCAGTTCAGAAGTCAAAATCACAGCGGACAATTATCCAAGGTGGGGAAGAGACCACCTTGGGACACTGGCATTCATGAGGACAGTCATTTGTAAATGCTAAGTGTTACCCTCACTCTGCAATGTGTCAATGCATACAAGTCTGAAGAACAACTTGGGCCAAGTGTGGTGGTACACCCCTGTAATTCAAACACTTGTCTGAGTCTTCGTCAAGGGTCAGTTAGCTCAAAATGACTAAGTGGAGCCAAATAGCCTCAGCTATACATAACAGGGTTTCCAGACAAACAGAACTCCAATATTTTATGTGAAATTAAGATTCCTAGGAATTGTCATTCTCACTGAAGCACGTGAAAGCCAGAGGCCGGTGTGGCTTCTACTTGAAGAACTACAATAGACACAGCAGCCCCTGCTGGACCTGTGCATCAGGCTGGCAACCCTTGCTATTCTCTCACAGCAAAACTGCTATGATGTCCAAACCTAACAATCCTTTCGTTGGGCTCTGTTTCTTGTCACTGTGCTCTCTGCAGACACACACGAGGAAGAAAATTGACAAGGGGATTTGGACTTGGGACGTGGTGTGCAGGGGCTATAAAGACGGTCCAGTTCCCTTGGGCACCTGCAAGTCCCACTGAGAAACCTACAAAGGATGTGTGTTATACCTGTGTCTATTTCCAGGCTAGGTTATTACTACCAATGGGGAGAGGAGGGAGGGAGTAATTTGATATCTCACTGTATTACTTCTGCTACACCTATGTGAGTCTAACAAGATAATAGGGCTGGAAAGATGGTTCGGTGAGAAAAAAAAAAATTCTTGCCATCCATGTGAAGACCTAAGTTTAAATTCCCAGAAGCAAAATAAAGCCAGGGAGGCAGTAAGAATTAAATTCTACTACTCTGACAGTTACGATGAGAGGCAGACACAGGTGAAACCAGGGAGGTTCCTGTTGACAAACATAAGCTCTGGACAGGGGTAACCCGCCCTCTGGCACAGCTCCCTGAACCCTGACCTTCTTCCACTGGAGCTGGTACTTCCCAGCCTGGCTTGTTTTCTTCCAGATGTTACTTCCTTGGCACCCCAAGCCACACCTGACAGGTCAGGCTGCTGACCTGGGACCTAGAAAGAGGAAAAAAATAAGGACACCCCCCCCAATCAGAAGTCCCTGGTCCAGCCTGGCTGAATCGAAAGTACAGGCAGCAGACTGGAATGGGCTACAATTGCCCCAGCTACGTCGTGTACGCTGGGTTGGGTGGCTTCCAATGCCCAGCTCACTCAAAGAAAGTTCTGGAACTGGAGTGTTCCAACAGATCACCAGGGTCAGTGAAGCTGCCTGGCCCAGAGCAGACCCATGATTATGTCCCTGTTCCTCAAGCAACTCGGGGACCCAGTTGGTGGCCTCAGACTCTCTGTTGGCCTTTTATACAATGCACTGGGTCTGTCCTCCCACATCCTCGCTGCCTCCCTTTTAAGGAGCTGAGCGCTGGCTCTGCAGCTAGCACTCACAGTAACTTCCCTGCTGATTCAAAGAATCCAAAAGAAGAGAATCACAGGAGTGCCTTTGCTATTTCTGCCTTCATTGTCTTCGGGCTTGCACTTTTCTCAACCCATCCCTCCAGGGTTTATCCTTACTATCACCAAGCAACATCAGGAAAATACCTCTTTCCCCAAAATGCTTGGTGACGTACAGTGTGTGGACCAAAAAAGGATTTCAATACTAATACTCCTTTCCCCCCCTCCTAGATTTTTATGAAACCTTAAATGGCTGCTTTCTTGAATAAGGGAGCCACTTTCAAACCACCAGCATCACTTGGCTCCAAAGCTGCTGGGGGGGGGAACACACCCATGAATCTTCCACATGAATAAATTACATTCTACATAAATTAAATATATAATTTGATTAAACATGTTTATGTCTTTGTGATGACATTTAAAATAGAAGTAATCATTTTCTTTTTTTTTTTCAAGAAAAACTCTTTCAAATATAATTCGAAGCTGTCAAACCAATCTTCTGCTACAGATCTTTTAAATGTCACATACCTTCAAAAGGAGATGGCAGTTTCCTTTTAAATATGCAATTCCAAACAGTGTGCTCTGAATCAAGACTGTATTAAAATACACTGCTGGCATTTATCCCGACTTAAGTAGCGCCCTTTCCTCCTCTCTCCGGGTGGATGGGCTTCTCTGCTGGGTGTGCTCAGAAGCCCCATGGAGACGTCCCTCCCCAGGACAGGCTCTGTCGGTTAAGTGCTACAGCGGTTGGCTACAAACCACAGGGCTGGACACCAAGCCACGCTCTTCATACCTTAAGAGGGCAAAGGTGTCCTCTGCTGAGTCTAGTTCTTCCCCCACCCAGATGGCTTGCTGAACTCTGTGTAACCCAATTTTGGCATAGCGTCGATGGCCCAATTGTAAGACAGTGTTAATCAGATGCAAGGAAAACTCCCAACTCATTCTCCTAAGTCGATGACCTACATATCCAATTGCTTATTTGCCATCCCAGTAGCAAACACCGTGCTATATTTAAACACAGCACAGCTATATCTTTTTTTCTAAAATGCTCAGAGACAAATAAGCTCTGGCCTTCTTCCTCTTGTCGGCAAAAAGCATTTCGCGAACTCTAAAGAGCCCACTGTTGCATCTTTCTAACCAGGGGTCTAAGGAAGAGCCGTTTCCATAAGCAACACTCCCAGCACATCAGCAAAAGCAATCAGGCTCCCTCTCACCTGGCTCAAAGTAAGTGCTCAGGGGTCAGATGCCTTGAAGTTAGTTAAACAGAGGCGACAAGCACGGTCACAAAAGTGCACAGCACACATGAAGGCAGGCAAGAGATGATAAAAGGAGGAGCAGAGAGTAAGGAGGAAAGACCAGGCAGGAACCACAGCTCAGGGGCTACCATCTATTAGCATTTTCCACCCAAGCTTTGCCAAAAATGCAGGCGACTCAGCTGGCAACTGATTGCCTATGGGCAATGTGAGGCGGCCCAGCGGAGCAGCGGCTGAAAAACCAAAGGGGGAAGGCACCCAGCCCTCCAACCCAGATGCAGATACCTTCACCTCTCAAGGAAAAGCAGCACTTAAGGTGGCTCTTACAGGATTGCACAACTTCAAAAGAGCCAGTCATGTAAACTAGTATGGAGGGGAGGAGCTAGGTAGACACACTTCCTTATAGAGCTCAGGTAGAGCCAGGGGGAACCAGTCACTCAATTCTGAATGGGAACTAACCAATCACAAGCAGCAAGTAGTCATCTTGAAGATAACAGGATTTAGCTGGCAGTGGTGGCACAAACTTGTAACACTAGCAATCAGAAGAGAGACAAGAGGATCAAGAATTGGAGGTCAATGTGAATGATATACTTTGCCTAGTGGCAAAGAACCTCACAGGCCTTGTGACAAAGCTTTGGGGGGTGGGGATGGGAGAATCAGGAGAGGAGGGAGGAAAGAACAGGAGCGCCTACCACCAAAATTCTTTCTCACTCAGGTTCTAAATCAGCAATCATGAAAGTTAACAGCACGAGCTGATTCCAGTCACTAGGGCTTGAAGAAATCCAGTGCCTACAAATGCCAGAGAGGTGGTTGTGCTGTGTCTGTCTTTCTCGTTCAGGCAAATTTCCTTTCCTGGGTGGCAAGGCCCTCTCGTGGCACAGGTGACTACAGCTTGAACAGGCGTTTGGAACATCGGCAGCTGCAGAGTTGTGGTTGAGGTGGAATGCACAACAGGGCCAGGCCCATCAGCCCAGTCCACAAGCCCTGCATTTGATCCTTCCCTAGAGAAGGCTCCAGAGCTTGCCTTGGCCCTGCAGAGGTCACCATCTCCCCTCCCAAGCACAGGCATGCCAATACTGAACCGACTATCAACTCAAGAATCAATGGCGTCTAACATTCACACACAGCACATAAGCAGTGTACTCACAGGATAGTTTGACCTTAACATGGTGTGACACATCTTCAGTGGAAACAAACTGTGCTTGGAATGCTTGAATCTTGACCTTTCCCCAGGCCAGTGATGTGTGCTATAGCCTTCTGTTAAGGTAGCAATGGGCCTCAGCACCCTCCTGGGAGGCAGCAGCTGGAGCACCTGGCTTGCTGAAACAGCAAATCAAGGGGTTCCTCACCACACTCCTTCCCTCGATATTGTGATTCTCTCTTTTTTTCGAGGTCCCAGACACAAGCCGAAGTCGTGGAAATGCAACCATAAATAAGTGCCTGGTGGCAAAGAGCTTCATGGGCTGTGTGGCCACACTTTGGGGGTGGGGAGGGTTCCGGGGATCAGAACACGAATCACATGTCTCCACCTCAGTGGGGAATCACAGGTCTGGACCGCCACACCCACCTAGCATTGTATGTTAGGTCCTCAAAGTGGTTTCTGGAAAGAGGAAGGCTATAAATAAGCAGAATGGAGTCAAGCTATTCAAGGTCTCTCTGGTAACTCTATAAAATACACCTCAGAAAAGGCCCCAGACAGACAGACCTCAGGAAGAAGACTGTCATGCTTCCTCTGGGGAGTTTCCCTGGGAAGCCTGGCATTTCGTTGAGAAGAGGCTGGGGGGGTGGGGGGGCAGCAGGGAGGTTAGTCACGGTAAGAAGTGAAGTGTGCTCTCCTCCAGCAGGGACTCGCATGCTAGTTACAACAGAAAAAAGGGTGCAAACCCTGAAACCATCTTATTAGGGTGAACCAAGGAGTAAGTCAGAGTCCTGGACTTGCTCCCCAAGTCCAGGCAAGCAGAATTTTAGTAAGTGGGCTACAAAATACCTGACTTTTTTTTTTTTGACATAGGTTCCTGATACCATAGCTCAGCCTGAGACCACACAGTGATCATCACCACCAGATGCTATAATTATAGGCATATGCTGCCACACCCCACATGCTTTACAACTTGAAAATGTGTGTCGACTGAAGGATAAAATATACACCATAATGTGTGTGTGTGCGTGCTGCATATAATATACATATGCAGTATTATATGGAAAATCCTAGAACAAGTAAGACTAATCATGTAGGGAAACCTACCAACCAGCCAATCAACCAAACAAAAAATAGTGATTGCCTGTGGCGAAGTCGGAGGTGGTAGAGGACATGGTCCAGACAAGGCTATCACGGAACTTTCCAGACAGAGCGGTAAGTTCTGTATCTTAATGGGGTCCAAGAAACAAGTGCACCTGCCAGAACTCATGGTTGGCACACTGATGACCAACATAGGTCATGTGACTGTTCTTTCCCAACCAATCCCCACTGCAACCTGCTAATACTTCCTTTACAAGACAGGAAGCTGAAGAATTCTAGGGGAAGCTGCGCTCTGAAATGCAGCCTAGAAATGTGACCAAGACCAAGCTGGCACCGAGAGCAGAGGTGGCGTGTGCACTGCTGGCGGGAGAGCCTCAGGTGGCTGAGCTGTGCTTGCTGTAGATTGACACTTGTAGGCAAAGGTCAAAACCAGTCACTAAGAACATCAGCAGCTAGGTGAACCACCACTCATCGTCAGATCAGGGCTTGTCTCGGGAAGAAGACCCCTGCAACAATGGAAGGCCAGCAGCACACTGTGACGAACAGACCCATGACTTTCATTCAGGGGCTCCTGGTGAAATGCTGAAGGCCATACAAATGCAAGCCAATAAAACTCGAGTTCCCTGGGCTGGGGAGACGGCTCAGAGTACAGTGGCCTGCCTATATTCCCAAGGGGGATGTGGGAGGTAGACAGGACTCCCACCAAGAGAACTGATTATTCAGCAGAACTGACAAGCTCTGGGTGGAAAGCAGTGGAGGAAGACACTCTGCTTCTCTCATGTACACACACACACACATACACACGCACAAATTCACCTATGTGCATACACACACACACACACACACACACAACCCACATACACATAATACATGGGGTAAAAGAAGACACAAACTTGAGATCTCGTCCCAAAAAAGAACCAGAATGTGAGGATGGCAACATACAGGTTCGCACATGGCTTTGAGCCTTGTTAAAGCTAACCCACGGGGCACCTGACTCTCACATTCCAAGCCTTGTCAGGACAGGGTAGCCTTTTTGACACAACTCCTCTGGAAGAGCGTAACTATTTCTGCTGGGGCCCTTTAGAAGGATGCTGCTAGACAGCACGTGACGCTAACAAGGCCGCTATTAAATAAAGTGACTTCTCAATCTGAAGTTCCCTTTCCAGGGTAGGTCACGTGCAGCTGTTCTTACAAGCCTCTTCTTAGTACCCAAGAGGCCTTTTAAAGTATTAAGTAGAGAAAATACACCTAACTTCCCAGTTAAAAATATAGTGCAGACACTCTAGAAGGTCGAAGCGGCATCCGCTCCATTTTCATTGCCAGGTGACAGAATAAAAGCACATACTTCGATAAAAAGCTCATCTGCCGTGACCCTAGATGGGATCCTAGCCAGCTCTCGCTCACCGGGGAAGATCCTGAAACCACCTGGTGGGGGCGCATGTTATAGAGGGAGGCATCCTGAAGTCCTAGGGATGGAACTGGCCTCCTGGTCTCGGGCCGTCTAACCCACTTGATTGTAAACAGATGTGTGTTAGACGCAGGCTCTTCCACACACAGAAGCCAAGAGACACCTGGGGGAAGCTAGAGGACCTGGGAGGCAGAGAGAAATGGCTATCTCTGCAGTGTGGTCCAGAGATGGCAGGAGAGCTGGAGAGGAGGCGAGATAGGAAGATTATAAACTTAGTTGAGACCCTGTCTCAAAAAAGTCTAGTGGAGCCAATTTCCCTGGCACATGAGACACCTGAGGTTCATCCTCAACCATAAAACAAAACTTAAACCAGCACTACTTTATAAACCACAAACAAGGGAAAGTTGCTGTCAAGCTATGTCATGGGATTTATTTAATGACCATTTGATTCAGACACGTCACCAACCAGTGAAATACAAGTACTCTCATTGAAGACCTACAATAAGGGTAAGAACAACACAGATTAACCTGGGGCTGCCCAGAGTTAGGAGGCTCACCTGTCACTCTACTGGCAGAAGTGGGAGGGAGTTTCCTGCCAGCCTCTGAATAGGTGCCTGGAACAGGGTTGTATTCCACACAGCTGCCTCCTGCCACACAAACTCCAAACGTCATGCCAAGCTCCAAGACCTCAGAAAGCCACACTGCCACAATGGCAAACCAACCACTTCTGTAGAGAATATTCTTATCAACTCTTGAATTTAAAAAAAAAAAAAAAAGCCGTGTCATGCCGGGCGGTGGTGGTGCACGCCTTTAATCCCAGCACTCAGGAGGCAGAGGCAGGTGGATCTCTGTGAGCTCGAGACCAGCCTGGTCTACAAGAGCTAGTTCCAGGACTGGCTCCAAAACTGCAGAGAAACCCTGTCTCGAAATACCCCCCCCAAAAAAAAAGCCACTAAAACATGAGTTTTCATCTGCCTAACACTTATCAACAAAATTCCATGATATTCAAGTGAGAACGGATGATGTACAAAAATATCAAAAAATAAGAAGCCAATTTGGTAAACTGTTGAGTGTTATTTTCACATTCTAATGAATTTAGTTTCAATAAACACAAATCAAGAAGACACTCTCAAAATTATAATGGTACAGTGCAAAATGAAACTCAGAATGCCAGCTCAAAAAAAAAGCACTTTTTTATCTTTTTGCTGAGTATGGGTGTCTTGAAGAAAAAACTTTAAGGGATGATTCTGTTCAAAGGTTTTCCCTCATGGTCTGTGTATGTGAACTTGGCTCTGAGCTGGCTTGTCTGGACAGTGGCTGACGTGCAAGGACTTTGAGACACAGGATGAGGGAGATGCCTCAGACAGTAGAGTGCTTGCCATGGGAATCCAAGTTCAGAGTTCCTGGAAAAGACTTAAAACCTTGGTACGATTGGATGGGGGCACTCAAAGGGAGGGGTGGAGGACAGGTGAGTCCCAAGACTCTCAATTGGTGAGCTCCACGTTCAATAAGGAACCCAGTCTCAGAAAAGGTAGAGAATGGATGTCTGATGTGTGCCTGCACATCAACACCAGAGCCCCGAGACCCCTTTACCCCGACTGAGGCATGCTCTGGTAACAGGTGTCTGGTATGTGTAGCAATGAGCGCAGCAGGTGGGTCAGCATGTCAATCAACACAGAGGGCATCCGCCTCACTAGGACCATCAGCATCAATCAAGTGAGGGTCACTGGGCAGCATCACGGCATTTGAAAAGAACACGAAAGTGTTATGATGAAGGCCAAGGTAGCCCCAGACTACTCACCTTGCTGTATCTGCTACATGAAAGCACCCAAGTTCAAATCCTAGAGCTGAACAAACTGACCACAAGTATGTAATTAGCAGACTGGATACAAAAAAAAAAGAGAGAGAGAGAGAGAGAGCCAGGGAAAACCCTAAAGTCCCGCCACAGGCTCTACAGTCTAGTTAGTGGGATGCAAGCTGGTAAGCTGAGGCCCTCCATCTGAGAACAGAGGCTTTGGTTTAGAGAACACATTTAAATACGACTGTACAACACCTGTCCATCAGTATGTGACCAAGAGAACCATCTACTGAAGCAACATTTTCAGCCTCCTAAATAAGGTAACAAATTCCACCAGTCGTTTTCACAAGAACTCCTTAAGCCTAACTAACCACTTCCCTAAAACAGAAGCATAGCATCTCTTGCCCAACATGAGAGCCTTGGGGACAAGGATGCCTCATTCCTGTGGAGCCCACTGTATGGAAAGCAATACCCAAGAAACTGTCCTGTATGGCAAGCACTCACCACCACATTCTCAAAACTAGAGCTCATTCTGCACGCCTAGAAGTCTGGTTCCAAAGAGAAAGCCGCAAAACCACGAAGAAGTTCAAAGGTATGATGACATCAAATGAGAAACTAAAAAAGAAACTAAAAATCCCATTTCTAGATAAGACTAGAAAGTCACATCAGAGCTGTACCCTGGGTCACAGAACAGTTCCCACCTGCTGTGAAAAAAAACTGACTGTCCCCAAGTACTAAAATGCCGTGACTCTGAAGGAACCTGGCACCCTGTCAGTAATGCCACAGATGTCCTTTTCAGCTTCACGGGCAGAAAAGCCCAAGTTCAGTGTCTGGTGCAGATGGAAACTTAGGCTAGCTCAAAGCCCACCACCTATGCCCTACTCAGTGGTGCCCCAACCCAAGTGGACCACATGGCAGGGAATGCAGGACCCTCTGCTTCCCATCCATCCACCCCAGCCACCAACTCCAGGAAGACTGGCAATCAGGGAGTGGCTTTAACTGAGTTTGGGGTTGACCCAAGTAAGCTCAGACAGGGACCACATTACTAGACTTCCCCTTGCAGGACTCCTCTGCAGAACAGCTTCCTGACACACAAGTACAATGTTCCCAGGAGCCCTGTCTGCGGGACATCAGTGTCAGGGTCCAGCCAACTCACTCTCCAGTTATCTGTACCCCATTTACTCCCTACCCAAGAACATTACTTCCTGGGCCTCCAATCTGGGGAAGTGGCCCTTTAGCTATGAGAATGCGCATGACCACCCATCGCCCTTGACTTGTGTCTTTATGAAGTTCACCCCCTCCACCTAGGCTGGAGCACTGGAGGTCCCTAAGGTGCCTGACCTGAGTCCAGCACTCAAGTTGTTTCCTAGGCAACAGCTGCTTTGTTTTTCAGCTTCCCAGGGACCAGTCCCTGCTGGCAGATCTACCTCACAAGGACAGAAGAAATGACTGCTTCAGTTTGAGACTCACGGGTCAAGGCGCTGGCTGAAGTGACATCAACAACAATCTCATCCTGTAAAGTATCTCCCTGTCGGAGGGTGTGTGTGTGTGTGTGTGTGTGTAACAAAATGACAAAGCTACACGAGATGCCCCTCGCCCTGCTGATGGGAAGCCAGGTATCCCTTTGCAGGGATACAGCGGAGGGGATTCCGTGGTCCTGCCCTACTGTGTAGCCCGCCCCAAAAGAGATACATACCTTATTCAGGTAGTGTGCCAAGAGCAGCCCTTAGCCCCAGTGCTCAGGCTCTACCGAGCCTGAAGGCAGGAAAGTCAGCCTTCTCTGGGATTGTGCCTTCCGGCCTCCAGGTGAAACTGAGCGTTGCTGGTGGGACAATGCCATGGTTGTGCTGGAGGTCCATTAGAATCACCTGAAACTTTTAAACTAGCCAAGGCAGGTCTCTCTCCCTAGGCCATTAACAGTTTGAGAGGGTAGGGCTGTGAGTGAGTCTTTGAAGTTCCCCAGATGATTCTCAGGTCCACAGGGATGAGGAGGAGAATGAAGTGTGAGAGAGACAGCCTGGGCAGAAGATCAAATAAAAGGGGCTGTAGCCTTGTCCCTACGACCCTACCCCTGCAGTCCGTGACCTCAATGTCATATACGGGTGGGACCCCTCCCCCCAGGACTCCCAAGTTCCTGCGGCTGAGTTTAGATTGCCCGCTGCCCTCTGGGAGGGTGATGGGATCCTTGCCAGCAGGGCTCGGTCAGGCTTGTTCAGGCCACCACCCCAGAGCCCTGAAAAGGAAGGGCGTCACTGTGCTACCCCCTTCCCCATGACTCAACGGGGGAGTTAGTAAAGATCCAGCTCTCTAACGCAGGAGAGAAGGAAGGACAAGAAGTGAAGCCCACAAGCCTGCTCTTGTGGGCACTGAGCCTCCCACTTAGGACTGACCTGCTCCAAAACAAACTCCTGAAGGGAATGCGTTCGCTTGGCCTCACTGCACACCCTACATGCCAGGGCTTGAGTAACCTGAACCCATCTGCGTTCCAAGATGTCATCCAGAACACTATTAAACCCCCTCCCCCAGCGACAAGTAGGAGCAAAGACAGAGCATACATCCTCCCAGAATGGTAACCGGATGGTGAAGTCTGTGGTTTGAAAAGTGCCTGGGGATTTCAGACGGACTCTGGGAAGACGGAGGGAAGGCCAAACCCTTAGCTTGACATTACCACCAGGAAGAGAACCGTCAATTTATTATAGTCTCATGTATTTATTATAGCTTATATTCTTTTACTTAAAAATCTACATTTTCCAGCTGGGGCTTCACACATTGGTCACCCAAACCATGATTCACCCAAATATAAGGGAAACACTAGCAATTCTGAAGAACAGTTGACACAGAAGAGAAAACAAAGAAATCAGGGTGACAGGAAGAGATGTGTAGAAGATGAGTTTTCACAGTGTATGTACCAAACCAAGCACGGAGGCTCTAGTCCCTTAGCCTGGTGTGGCCCAGTGACTACGGTGAGCTGCTAGGTGAGCTGCTATTCTCAGGACCGACCAACACCCCATCCTGCGCTTGCCATCCTGCCCTGCCCCAGTTAGCTGCAGCCGGTTCTCTTCACGGATGGGGAGCTATGCATTCCAACACCAAGGGTCAGACTTTATCTTCTAAATGCACGATGTGCTTGGGCCAAAAACAAAACAAAAGGCCTTTCCAGGATACTTTCCAAATTCCTGAAACACACTGGATGGAAAAATGGAGCCCTGCTTCCTCTTATTTTTTAATCTTATGCTGGCTATGTTTATAATAAAATAGAATAACTTATTTATTTGCTTACCTTACTTGGAAAGACAATAAATTGGAAAGGCTTCATAAATCTCACAGGGAATTCCTTTAAACAAGGATTGTCAGGAAAAAAAAAAAATCTGTAAATAACTCCCCGGCAGCCTTGAGCAATCACCTCCAGCACACATTCCTGTTCCCCCCTGCCTTTGTATTTAACTACTGGCAAACAAATCAAACTGAGAACCACACACTTGCTTGTTCTTATACCAGTAAGGTTCTGAAAACAACTGGCGTGTAGGAGAGGTCCTGAAGCAAGGTTGCAGTGGGTCTGATGAGAATGACCTTCGAAGTTCAGAACCCAAGAAGATGGACAGTCTCACACAGAGGCTCCAAGGACTGTGCTAAAAATAAGCTTAAATAAGAGGCAAAAGGAAGCCTGGTGGATAATCAAACTGCACCCTAGAAAGAGCTGCAGTAATCAATTTACATATCACACAGAAGGCTAATTACCATGACTAAAGGGGACAGTTCTCCAAGCCAAAAGGTTACAAAGAAATTCAGCCCAGCTAACTACTATCCAGAAGTGACTAAATATGTATTTTCAGCCAGGCTCAGACTTAAAACCACAACACACGGTCACCTCAAGACCTTGACTTGGGTGTTAGATGCACAGCTTCAGCAAGCAAAATAGACTTGTCCGCGGACATCTCTTCCCTCATGCTTAGCTAAACAAGAAAGTGGTTTTAAGGTCCACCGAGGTTCCCATATAGCGCCAAAAAAGACCCAGCATGATCTCTGTATAGCTAACCGTGCGTCACTGGTGCCTGCTGGGTAATAGAGCCCAGCCTGTAGGGTATGACATTTATATGCTGAGCATCACCAATCTGAAAATGCTTCGAAATCTTTTTGCATGTTGGCACAGCACAGGTAAAAAGTTCTATGTGCCAAGCTGCTAACACTGTGAAAGGCTCACCACTTACGCATGTGCATCAGGGAGAGGTAAAACATTAATCAGCTCTGCATTTGGACTCAGGATCTCACTATGTATATGAAAAAGGTCTCATGAAGAGGGGAGCTGGAGAGATGGCCCAGTGGTTAAGAGCACTTGCTGCTCTTCCATAGGACCTGGGTTCAGTTCCTAGTTCCATATGGTGGCTGACAATCATCCCCAGTTCCAGGGGAACCAATATGCTCTTCTGACCTCTACAGGCACTGAATGCATGCAAACACTTGTGAACATAAAGTAAATCAATTTTTTTCTTTCTAGGTTTTTCAAGACGGTTATCTTTGCAGCACTGGCTGTCCTGAAACCTGTAGACCAGGCTGGCTTTCAACCCAGAGATCTGCCAAGCATCTGCTGGGCCTAAAGACTCACACTACTTCAGTATGGCATATAATAAAGTAAATGTCTAAATAAATATATTTTATATATTTCATTCTATTGGTTTTGTTCCTCCAGAGATCCTTGGTTAATACGCCTTCCATCAGCCAGGCAGTGGTAGATCGTGCCTTTAATCCCAGCACTTGAGAGGCAAAGGCAAGTGGATCCCTGGGTTCAAGGCCAGAAACCCTTTCTCTGGAAAAAAAAAAACAAACAAGCAAACAAAAAAAAAATCTCATTATGTATAAGCAAATACTCCCAAAATTGAAAAATTCCAAAACTGAATGAAATACTCTTGGCCCAAGCATTTCAGATAAATGGTACTCAACCCATGCTGAGGGACCTGAATACATTTCCACCTCCTCCCTTGAAGGAAACTCATTATAAAAAGTAACTGGTGCTATTTCTTAATGTACATCCAACAAGAGGCCTTTCTGAAGAGGCACCTTCCTGTAGGAGGGTCCATCTTTATTTCTGTGCTTTGATTGGTTAAATAAAAACTCCCTGGCTTGTAAAATAGGTCAGCCCTTAGGTGGGCGGAGTAGACAGAAAGGAAGTTCTGGGAAGAAAGGAAGTGAGAGAGCCAGTTGTCATGAAGCTCCCGCCGCAGATGGAAGTACTGTAGATCCATCCGGTAAGATCACCACCTTGTGGTGACATACAGACTTTTATAATGGGTTAGTTTATGAGGTGAGGGCTAGCCGGGAAGAGGCTAGAGATAATGGGCAAGGCAGTATTTAAATTAATACATGTCTCATGTGGTTATTTCGGGCATAAGCAAGCAACCAGTGGCTGAGCAGGCCAGCAGCTGGGGGCTTGGGAGCCAGGTGCTGGGAACACAACCCACACCCCCCACCCCATTTACAACACCTTCCGATGATTCCATCCTCTACCTAACACACCGTTGGTTTTCTTCACTGCAGACACAATGGGTGGGAACTTGCAATTCAAGCTACAAGCCCAGATCAGGCACTGGGGTTCCCTGATGAGCACAGCTGTCTCCCCTTCTTCAAGAAGCCAGCTGGAGTTTTCCAATTCACAAGGAACACTCCTACCCACATGTGAAGGAGACAGAACAGCCTGCGCCCTGTCCCTGTTGTGCCCCACCCCCACCCTTCCACAGGACAAGGATTCTGGCTGATGAGGTCTGTGGGCTGCTTCCTGTTGGAGATGATGGCTCTAAATAAATTTGCCAAAGTCAGGAGGTAGTGATGCACGCCTTTAATTCCAGCACTCGGGAGGGATCGCTTGTTGGGCAACAAATGAAGCACAATTAATAAAAACCCAGAGACAGAACAACCTCAAGTTCAAAAATGCAAAACAGCCAGCCACTGGCTCTTATGTCTACCTCAGTCTGAAACTGGTGATCCTGCCTCCAGGAATCTCAGAATGAGACTGAGCTTGAGAGCTGTCTCCTCCCGTTTTATAATCCTCTCTAGTTCTGGGATTAAGGGCATGCACCACTACCACCTGGTTTCTATGGCAAACTAGTGTGACTACTAAGATTAAAGGTGTATCACTGTAGCTACTGGGATTTAAGGTGTGTGTCATTGCTGCCTGGTCTGTAAGGCTGGCCAGTGTGGCTATTTTACTTGTCTGATCTTCAGGCAAGCTTTATTTATTAAAATACAATTGAAATGCCACTACATTGTGAGTTCGGGGCCAGTCTGGTCTACAGAGTGAGCTCCAGGACAGGCCCCAAACCTACAGAGAAACAAACAAAAGAACTAAGTTTGTCAAAGTTCTTCATGCTGAGTTAAGGTATAATTTTAAAAGAGCTACATCTGTGAATCTATTGCCACAACTATGGAGATAAACATATCCCTCTCCCACAGCTCCCGGCTGCTGCCCCTTAATGCTGGATTAAAATCCAGTACTGAACTTGCCCCATAAGAAACCCCAACATTCAGGCTGTCCAAGGATGGAGGAGAGAACTACCATGGAAGGGGTAGGCAGGGATGTGGACTCAGCTCGACAACGGGGTTGATTTCTCCCCTACAGTCCCCCTTCAAGCTAAGACCTGACCTGTGAGGAAGCGGACTTCTGCTGGGTCTGGCACATCACTTCCATGAACAGCTCTTGTTCCGTGGCCCAAGAGTCTTTGAGGGAAGTATGTGCCATATCCACCGTTTAGCTACTAATCCAGATTCCCCTTCACTTTAGTTTCAGGCTCCAAACCCTGAATTCTCTAAGCCGTGTCTCCGTACCTTCCCTGCAGAGCACCTCAGACGACCACCCCTAAGAACTCAAGGATGTACAGGCATTAGTCTTAAGGCAGGAGTCCAGGTCACTTTTGGTCTCAGCTTCCCACTCATCTAAGGGTAATACTGGGTCAGATAGAGGTAGCTACCCAGTCCTGGACTGGTCTGATTCCTGTGAAGAGGGGAAATGGTCTTAAAAAGATGGTTCCAGAAATAGCCAGTGATTCCCACTTACTCATCTTAAAAACTCATAGCCAGGCAGTGGTGGTGCATGCCTTTAACCCCAGCATTCAGGAGGCAGAGGCAAAGCAGATTTGGGTGATTAAGACCAGCATGGTCTACAGAGTTCCAGGACAATAAGAACTACACAGAGAAAGAAACCCAGGGATGTTTCCCAACCAGATGGAAGAGAATATATTTAAAACTATCTCACACCCCAGAGTGCAATAGGGGAAGTGACCCAGGGTCTCTCTGCTGGAGGTCTCCAGGGTCTTCCTCCAGCACCTGCTTCAAGAGCACAGACTCCTTCCTCCTTAAAAATGTCTTTGTATACACACGGGGACCAGTGATGAGGGGCTTAGGGCTGGACACGGGGGACTCATGGGGACTCACTCAGGTACTCAGTACTCTACTACCTGCTTGGGATCAATGTGGCTGGCTGACCTTCCCACCTGGGAAGTTCTCCAGTTCCCTGGGCTTTTCACAAACCACACTCCTTGACCACAGGAGGGCAGCTGGCCCAGCTGGCCTCTACCTTCAATAAACAAATCATGACCCAAGAGCCACCCAGGGAGTCCTGGGAAGGCAAGCAGCCCCAGGACTGTGAGCAATGCACAACCCAGCTATCTCCAAAACCAGGGAAGGACAAAGAGAAAAGGAGAGGGGATGAAGCAGCCAGTGTCCTGGCAATCAGTGGCAGTTCCCTCTGGACCTGCAGCCATGGCAGACAGAACAGACACGTGTTCCTGGGCCCTTCCAACAGGGGCTGGCGGGACATTGTGGAGAGGTTGCAGAAAGGCAGTGAGCAGCTGTTTTGTGCCCCCAGGGAGCCCAAGGATCATGGCATGGCCTTAGATGCACCGGGCTCTCAAGTATGAGAACCCAGAACTGCTTATCTTGATAGAGGTGGTACTTGGAGGTGACAGGTGGCCTAATGTGGCACACAAGACTTGGGTTTCAGTGACTGGCTTTTAATGCTAGTTGTCTAGTATGAGACAAAGTCTGTCCTTAAGTCTTAGGCACGCCTGGCATGGCACCAGTGGGAGGTCACCCAGGCATGTCCATCTGCTGTGCCTGGGCCATCCTTGTGGTCATGCACGATCCTTAGTCATTATAAAGGACCCAGAAACTCCCAGCCTATTTTACATGAATGTCTACCAACTTCTATTAAATTCCTAAGCCTTTCTGCTAACAGAAAGAAGAGGCTTGGCTCAGGAATGTGGCTCAATGGACAAGGGTAGGTACCTGCTTGCAGCCAAGCCTGACTGACTACCTTAGTTCAATCCCAGATGGGGGAAGGCAAGAACTGAGTCCTGAAAGTTGTCTTCTTACCTCCACATGCCTGCAGGGAGGCAAACAGGGAAACAACGCACAGAACTTTCCAAAAGCACAGAACTATTTTGCAACCAAGTGATATTTATCTCATTTTGCAAATCTTGCAGATTTGCAAGCTACAAGTAAGTTCTACTGTCTACAAGTATATCTACATGACATTGCAGGGAGTTGGTACCCTTTTAAAAATTGAGTAACAGCAATGACTTTGTGGGATCAACTATAAAACTCATTAACTCAGCAGTAGCCTTGCAGTCTGGCCCTGCAACACCTAACCCCCACCAGCTCCCTGGAAAGCACTTAAGGGGAGCCCAACCACAGAAGCAGGGGGTTGGAAAACACTTGCAGTTTCTTCGCAAACTGAAAGTGCTGCTACAAACAACATAGTGGGGAAAATCTTTTGGCTAACTCTGGTAATTTCATGACCAGGGAAATGAGAAGGGAACTCTCCACGTGTCCCTTTCAGCTCTAACCTCGTCACAGTGGTGCAGCACACCCCCTTTTTAGCCTCACTCCAAACCAGTGGTGTCTAGTTAAGCCCCACTTTCTTGACTGGTCCAAGTTGCTGGAGGAACCGCCTACTCTCCCCTCCCCCCCAAAAAAGGATGATTGACATCGGGACCCTCAGGAAACTTCCACTCGAAAATCCAACGCTGTCCCTTCCGTGGACATCTAGAAAAAGCACGCATGAGGTAAAAAAAAACCACCAACCCGAGTTACCTGAGGGAGGTTCTCAGGTCAGCCCCTTTCTAGGCATGATGCAAGAGGGCCATGGGATGAACCTGGGCTTCATTAAGATAAAGCTTCAGCCACGACTTAGCTATGTTCTGAACTAGACAACACACCACACCTCTCTCTGGTCCTAATCTATGACAAAGGATATGGCTCAAAAGGCCAAGAACGGCAGTCCTCTCTTAGAAGACATTACCATCGGTATCCAACGTCATCGACCTGGCCAATGAACACAAGTCAGGCACCACCTGACAACTAGAATACTCTAGAGTCCTGTGCCACACAATCCAAACACTGTTCCAGAAGCAAAATGCCCAAAGAGTGCCATGGCCTCCCAGGGATGCACTGAACCTGAGGGTACCAATTGCCCCTGGGATACCAGATACCTCACACCACAATTCCACTTGTAAGCAGGAAGACACCTTAAGTACAATGAGTCAAAAGACACCCACCCCACAACTAGGGCCGGGTGCATCCCAGTGCTCTTCCCCGTTTGCCCAACAAGCTGCACACCAGGGCTTACGGCTTTTCCACACTAGATTTGCATCCTGTAAGGAAGCCCACTGATTCATTTTCCCAGGTACAGCAATGGCTTTTATATGAAATAACTTCAGCTGGGTTTGGAAGTACACGCCTTTAATCCCAGCACTTGGGCAGAGGCAGAATGAGTAGTCCTAGGTGTGAGGCCAGCCCAGGCTGTCTGCCATTCTCGCTATGTAGCTGAGGACTGATCCTTCTGCCTCCATCTCCCAAATGCTGCAACAACAAGCATGTGCCAACCTTTCTGGTGTTTATGTGGTGTTGGGGATCGAATCCAGAGCTTCACGCATGCTAAACAAGCACTTTATCAATTGAGCTACATTCCCAGGCCCTGGGGAGAATAACGTCTCAGCAGTCCGCCATCATCTTCAAATAAAGTCAAAACTCTCGGGCATCCCTTCTCTCCAGAGTCATCCTTCCCAAGGCAGACTCCAGGAGAGACTCAGGCACACCCTGCATGAAACCTAATGCCAGGGAGGTGGGGTCTTCGGCCCAGGGTCCAAGTACCTGGAGCACACACCTGGAGATGATGGACCTCTCCACAACACCATAGAGGACAACCAAGCATGTCCTTTTCTCCCAGTGTGCCTACCCACTACAGCTCTGGGCCTGGAGATGACCCAACCTCTTGTCCCAATTCCATCTGCCCCTTAAGCTCCAGGCCCTCCTGGAACTAAAGCACACAGTAGGTGCTCTACCTGATTTTCATCGGGTCAGATAGGCATGTTCAAGTAACCTTCTGTGACACCCTACACTGGACAACTATTTTTGTCTGATTTACTAAACTATAAAGCTTTTTCTGCAGTGATGTCTAACTGTTTAACTGGGAAATGTACTAAACATATTTAGACTACCTAAAACTATAATATTACTTATGGGAGTAGATCTG
Organism: Dicrostonyx torquatus; assembly: GCA_028555095.1. Lineage (NCBI taxonomy): Eukaryota > Metazoa > Chordata > Mammalia > Rodentia > Cricetidae > Dicrostonyx > Dicrostonyx torquatus. The sequence continues at coordinate 997,371 of JAQHUG010000016.1, read as the reverse complement.
CTCATCCATCGGCTTTATTCTGTACTTAATCTCTATTAAGATGTCTGTATGAAAGCAGATAGGTGTGCTAGACTTCATAAATACCATAAACCACAAGCCATTGTTTTGGTGAAACAAAAGCAGCCCCCAAAAGAAGTTGGTGGGTCCCAAAGATTCCACTCTCCATATATTCAAGCAGGCTAGCCTTTGTTTTTTTCTTTGGGTGTCCCTAAGGTACCCAAGCTTCAGTGAGTCAGGCAACAAGAGTTCAGGTCATGGCTACAACAGCTCTCAGTCAGCACCCCAGAAAGTGGCTACCGGCACCTTCCTGTCCAAGGTCCCAGTTACCAACCTTGTACTCTAGCAAGCTGAGGTCCCTCATGCTGTCCCTCATCTGAAGACACCTACGAGCACCCTTTTAATTAAGTTCGTGTCCCCTGTCAATTCAGGAAATTATCACTAGAGGCTCAAGATCCAACTGGATAAACTCACACATGCACACGCACGAACACACACACACATCTTCAAATCTGCACTATCCCATGCCTAGACCCACATTATCTATAATACAGCCACTCTTATACAGCATGGCCCCAGTGGAGAACCCACCTCATGGTCTCACTTTTTCCAGGCCATCGACCCACAAAACTTCGACAGGGTGGAAAGTGGGAAATAACCACCGTCCCTTGCTGCATCACACAGGGTTGTTAGTAAAAAGTAAGATGACAAGGCATCTGTCCAAACAGAAAACGAGGTAGGGACCAGAGACTCAGCAGTTAAGAGCACTGGCCACTCTTCCAGAGGATCTGGGTTCAATTCCCAGCACTCATATGGTGGTTCACAACCAACCATAACCCCAGTTCTAGGGGATCTAAAAAGCATACACATGATGCACACACATGCAGGCAGGCAAACACTCATTCACATAAAGCAGAATAAATAAATCTGTGAAAGAAGAAAAGAAAGCAAGGTAGGCAGCTGGGTGTACCGATATTTTAAACCCAGCATTTATGAGAATCTGTTTAAGGCCAACCTCAGTTAAATACTGAATTAGAAGGCCAGCTTGGACTACATGAGACCTTGCTGGAAAGGAAGGAGGGAGAGAGGGAGGAAGGGAGGAAAGGATCCACCAACCAGCCTTGGAAATATTAAATTGAAGTCTACAGAGACTATTCTGTCCTACACAGTGAGACTGTCTTATGAAAAACACAAACAAAAACAAAACTCATTTGAGACAGAACCCAGGCTGGCCTCAAACTCAAGAGACTTACCTGCCTCTGCCTCCGTGCTGGGTGTCCTTTATAAAACAGAAGGTATTGTTCCCAAACCTGCTTACTGCCTGGTATTATTACCAGGCAATGCTATCTGCATGGGTAGGTAGATTTGGTTTGTAGGCAGAGGCGAAAGTGTCTATAATTTATACATGTTAACACTGACATCAGCCAGCAGTAGCCCACCAACTTCCAAACAAGGCATGGTGGACTTTTATCTATACTGGGGTGGGGGTGGGGGCGCAATTCAGGCAGGAGGACTGCCACAAGTTCCAGGCCAGTCTAGGCTAGTGAGACCCTGTCTCAAAACAAACAAGCTGACTTCATGCATCCATCTTTGATGGGTGATACTTGTGGTGGACTTTGCCAAGCCAAGTCTTTTTAATTTTTTTTTGTTTGTTTTTTTCTAGACAGGGTTTCTCTGTGGCTTTGGAGCCTGTCCTGGAACTAGCTCTTGTAGACCAGGCTGGTCTCGAACTCACAAAGATCCGCCTGTCTCTGCCTCCCGAGTGCTGGGATTAAAGGTGTGTGCCACCACTGCCCGGCGCCAAGCCAAACCTTTTAAGTTTCTTTCCTTGCTGGCATGCTATGGCATGACTCTCAGTGCAAGCTCATCTGAATAAACACTGCTGCACACAGATACAGTTCAATGTTAAGTCCATCTGCCCGTGAAACCAGCCCCAGGAATAACAGACTGACACACACACACGAAACTTCCACTCAGGTTCCTAGGATTGTCTGGTGATGTTCTAGAGGCGTTTAAAGAGAAGACAGAAAGGCACAAATACATGCTTCAAACTTCAAATGTAGTCATTCAACCTGGGGGTTATTCAAGCTATATAAAACCTTCTTTCAACCACGTTTGCATGCCAAATGTTCAATAACCAGACTCCAGTGTGTGGGTGTAGCGCTGGGGGAGTGGTTTGTGTTTAAAGAAAGACAGACTGTGTGTGGTTGGCAGGTTCTGGGCTGACTACAGGGAGAACCACCTGGAGGAGTTTGCTAAAAATACAGATGTTGGGGGTTGTCCAACACGATGGCGTGCAGGGCCCAGGAGACGGACTCCTAGAAGGGGTGCCCCAGGGATCCCCCTGCTCTGGCAGCCAGCCCCTCTGGAACCACCCAGCCATCAGGTCCTCCCTGGGGACTGCAGGAGTCACTCATGTGAAAACCACCAAACCCACAGCCAGTTTCTTAACCCAACATGCATAGGTCAACTTGGAAAGCAAGGGCTCCTTGGTTAAAGGTTCCTGGCACTCACCCAGGGGGCCTCTCTGTGCCTCCCCCATGCCAGCCTGCAACACAGAGGGAGAAGGGAACTAGAATACTACATGAAACCCAAGCAAGGCAGGTGAGAAGACAACTTATCATTCTCGGTTCTATTAGTGCTGTTGTAACTTTGATGTTCCTCCCTCTGGGGCTACCGCCAAAACCACAGTGGCAATAGAACCAACTATACAAATGCCACAGGCATCAGCATCATTGGGGCTTACCCACACTCTCATAATCTGAAGGACCTTCTGACTCATGCATGGCCTAAACACACACACACACACACACACACACACACTTGCACTGCAGACCCCAGTTTTCCAAGCGCATCTTCAAGGACTATCTCCAAATGAAATTCTGAATGGCATGAACTGATAAGCACAAAGAAATTGCCGGTCCATGGAATGACCAGGCCTCCTAGGAGGTGACAAAGAATGTCTTCCACAGTAGCACATGCGCACACCCTTACTGCTCACACCTGGAACCTGCCAGGCAGCACAGAGGAGTGGCACTGCCTAGAGGGAGCAGCTCATGCTAAAACTGGAATCAGCCTAGTGAACTTGGCATTCAAAAGGCTGAGGCAGGCAGGTCAAGAGTTCAAGGCCAGACTGGGTTAGGCAGCAAGACTCTGTCAAAAAAAAAAAAAAAAAAGAGGGGAAATTAAAACTGGAATCTCGCTACTCACTTCACAAAGACACGCATGCTCAGCCTGGCTCATACTGAATGGGTGCTTTGTCAGTACCTGGTAGTGCACAGAGAGATGCCCTGGGGGCCATGTCCAGGGTTTGAAGGGCCTAGATCAGAAACCTGCTTAGACACGCAAAGCCAATCTCCTACCCCAGTGGATCTGATCCAGTTACCAAAGCTGTTCCTCACCAACCCAAACTCAGCTCCAGGTGCCAGGCGGATGACCCATACAAGACTTCATGAGGCCTGCCTGGGGACCAGGGAAATGAGCTAAGAAAGGCCAGTCCACAAGGGAAGGGGCAGGGAAAGCGGTCTTTTCTGCCCCGCCCATGCTGTAGTTGCCAGCTCTATGTAGTGGGGGGCTAGGCGCCCGGGGGAAACGATCCAACCCGGGAACATTTCTCTCAGCAGGCTAGACCAGGCATGGCCCCCATGTTGATTGTCCAGGACTGCCGATTTATTTCCCATGGAAAAGGAATCGGTCTCCAATTACACATGAATATTTTACTAGGCATTTCTTGACCTAACAGATACGCGGTAACATGCCACTGTCTAAAAACAACGCGCTCATTCACTTTGACCCCAGGAACCAATGAGAAGCAAACCAACCTTCCCTAGGCTGGTCAGTATCCTTCTATAATGGCACCCATTCAGTCCTGAGCCCATAGATTCTCTCCACTGTTCCAGACCCTTCTATTCCCCGGATACCTGGTGAGGACAACATCCACCCTCTGTGAGGGGCACAATGGGCTTCCTTAGCACAAGAGCGGCAGGTTCAGGTTCACGTAGTTTACGGCAATTTTTTTTTTTTTGACATAACAAGCCAATCTGCCAGTCTGTTCTGAGCACTTACAAACATTACCTCACGGGAAGGTGTAACAATACCTCTAGTCTACAGACTCAGAAACCGAAGCCCTTTAGGGCTCAGTAAATGTAAATTCGGGAAGGGCTCGAACATTTTCCATCTCATCTGTGCCATACCCTTTAGAACAGTCTACCTCTGTGTATCTTGATGCTTCTACTAAGTTGTAGAAGAGTATCTCTCCTTTCCAACCGCACGTCTTCTAGAGAAAGTTAAACCATCCTGCTAGCTCAGTGGTCCTCAACCTTCCTAATGCTGTGACCCTTTAATACAATTTCTCACGTTGTGGTGACCCCCCAACCATTAAGTTATGTTCGCTGCTACTTCCTAACTGCAATTTTGCTACTGCTATGAATCTTAAAGTATTTCTGGAGAAATGTTTGTCAAAGGGGTCCTGACCCACAGGTTGAGAACCACTGTCCTCCATACAGAACAAGGCCCACAGTGATCTCCACATGGGCTGCGGGGTCCCTAGGGCTGAGATCATGCATCACCAGTTTGAAAACCTCCTGGAATGCAAGCTTCAAGCCTGACCTTGCTCTAGATGATGCGAGTTAGGGGGTCGCTTTCTAAGCTTCCTTTTGGGTTAACAGGTATGAACTCACATTTTTAAGTTCACAGGCCTCTCATATAGGAAAAGATCCCAGTCAACAGGGGATCACTATATCTCCATGATCCCTGTACACAGCAAACTCAGCTATGAGAAGTTCCCAGTCATTAAGGTGGGAACAAAAAACAAAAACAGAAGCAACCTCAAATGAGTTTGTGATAGTAACTTGTTGTACACCTGACCACTTTAAGGAAAGACATGACCAGTATACTCAAGAAGAGAGAATCTCATTTGTTTGTGTTTGAAGACAGGGTTTGTCATGGTTTAAGTAAAATGCTGCAGGTTCCCCGAGGGGCGGCAGTGGGCAGCGGGCCATGAGACCATGCAGCAGGCCCCCAAAGGCAGCTGGTCCCAGGTAGGGAGCCTCGAGTGGGTGAGAGATGGGTAGGTCTGCCATGCAGAGAAAATGGATATTTATTTAGTGGGTTATGGAGGGGTAAGGGAAAAGGGGAGAAAGGTAGGTGGGGGGGGGGGAGAAATGGGGAGAAGGGAAAGAGGCAGAAGCTGCTTCTTGGGAGGGAGGGGAAGATCTGCCTGCCTCAGCAATGGGGGGATTGGGCGGGGCTTGTCTCTTAAAGGGACAGACCATTACAGGGTTTCTCTATGTAACAGCCCAGGCTGTTCTATAACTTACTCTGTAAATCAGGCTAGCCTTGGAACTCATGGAGATTTGCCTGCCTCTGCCTCTTGAATGCTGGGATTAAAGGTGTGTGGCCCACGGTTTACATCACATTCTTAATCCTCCATTTAGTTGAGAAATGAAGGATGCTTCAAGGGTAAGGGATAGGGGGTCTTCATCCCCAAATCAAAAACGCTGTGAAAGACCAAAGAAAACAAAAGGAACTGTATACACACAGGATGGGAAAACTAGAACAGAAGACTAGGGTGACTAGGGTGCCCCTCCAGATCATCTGCCCTTGCACCTCCCCTGTGGTGAGGGAGTTAACATAGGTGCCAGCCTCAGTGGCTTTTCTGCAGGGCAAAGGATTCCTGAAGCCTTGAAGCAAACCAGGGGTATGTACTTCCTGCACCCCAGACCCACCTGAAACTGTAGCTGTCGGGGAATGACTGCCCACGAGGAGATTGAATGCAGCAGTCAGCCAAAAAGGCTGGGAGAACCACAGAAGCCAGGGGAACACACTCGTGCTCAGCTATCTGCAAGACTCAGCTGTGCCCATCTCAAGAGGGGGCTTTTATCTTCTCCTGTCCCATCCATCACCTTTACCTGTACAGTTAAAGCCAACACAGGATATTCACTCCTCCCACTCTGCAACAGACCTCTTCTGTGTGATGTGAAGCACAGTGGAGGTCTGCCTGAAAACTGGGGGAAGGGGACCTTAAAACAGACAGTAATATAATCATTACCCAAGCTGGAGCAGGGCCAGGACACCAGGGTAAACGAATAATTTCTTAAGAGACACCTTCAAACAGGTTGCCCTCAGTCAGGGTCCAACCTACTGTGTCCCCAGCCCCAACTCTTTCAGGCTCATACCCCTCCCCAGCATAACTAAAGGGATTTCCCCAGGTCACAGGCCCACACCTGTTCTCCACAGGGTAGGAAGGGCTGCAGAGCAGGAAGGTACTCTTTGAATGAAAGCCTGTTTTTCAGGAAAATCCCCCACCATAAGGGGACCTTAGGTCCAGAGCTCCTGCCTTGGGTGCCTTTGAGGTGAGTTAATCACCACAGGGGCGGGGCTAGGCTCTGAATTTTTTTTTTTAAGGACACACCCAACTTCGTGCCATTCCCTTTCAGTTCTGGTTGCCACTGTGAAAAGACTAATCCTTTTGTTCTGGAGAATTCGCTCAGATTCCTAAGGCCAGCTTTACACAAATCCAAGGCTGTAATCTAGAACTTCCTTGAAAGAAGTTTGTACTGGTTTTACAGGAGTTGAGCAAATGGAGGGGATAGACCCCTGCCCAGCTTCCTCCAAGTATCTATGTGCAGAAATTGAGGAACAGTGCAGTGTCAGGTTCACGCCACTCAAGCCACCCCAAGGGTACTCCCTAGAATGGTAGTGCCTGCTTTGAGGGGACTTGAGACCATGCTAACCCAGCCTACAAAATGGGAATTTAAGTCTTAACTCCTGACAGAGTGATGCCTGTCCTTAAGTACTAGCAGTTAGTTGTCATCCTGGGGGGCATGATTTTAGGGGAATGGGGCAGACAGAGGTCCACAGTGAGTCTATAATCCAGAAGGAATTCTATCCACACAGCCAGAAGCTCCCAGAGACCTCTCAGGCCTGAAGAGTCACTTTCAAATGATAGTGGCTGAAGAAATGGTTAAGAGGCTGCTCTTCCAGGAGACCTAAGTTCAACTCCCATCACGCACAGGTAACAGCTACAAACCTCATCAGTTAACTCCAGTTTTAGGGGGTCAGATGCCCTCTTCTGGCCTCTGTATGTATTGTGTGCACAGACTTTCATGCAGGCAAAACACCCATACAGATGAAATAAAAATGAGTGTTATTTTTAAAGTACAGGAGACTGAGCAACTGGAACCCTGGATACTCAGCAGACTGAAGCTGCAGCTTGAGTATTAAGGCCAGCTTGCGCATCTTAGTGAGATGTAGCTCGGTGTGCTTGCCTAGGCTAGATCTCCAGTACAAAAGTGCAATGAACCACCAGCAGGTGGTAATGCACATTTACACACTTTGATTCTCCGCCCCCCTCCCAGCACCCACACTCACACAAATAAATTGATTTAAAGTGTTTTTAAGTGCAATAAACTTGTAAAGGCCTGGAGAGCCTACAGAGAGCACTCCCTGTTTTAGACTGTGCTACTCTAACTAAAAGATCATCCCAAGAACAAAATGAAAACAGGCCGAACATCTCAGTTCCATGAGCTCTGGGAAACCTGTGTGGTGGAGGCAGGGTGAGATGGAATTATTTCTGCGAAGTCTATCTGGATTCTGGAAGAACATAGAACCTGCTCCTCCCCTCTGCTCAGATGGCAGAGAGCAAAGGGGGTGGGGGGGCGAGAGGAGGCTCCACCCAGGGAGAAAGAAGATCCTCCAACCAGGAAGTATGAACTTTTCATACTTCAGGGTCCCAGCTCTGTGGGCAGATCACAGGCAAGTCACCTCAAAGCACTTCCTGGGTCAGCCATCATTCTACCCTGGGAGACTCAAAGGCTAGTGTAAACCAGTTACAGCCACCTACAAGTGAGGATTCAATAGATGTTCTCTAATTGTTACTCTACCAAAAGAAACAACGCTGCAAGGAGTTCTGAGGTTATGAAGTCTTCAAAGACAGAAGGCCAAACATTCAGATTGTTTCACCAGGGGTAATCCCCAATTCAAAAATCCTGCTGCCTCTAAATGCCCAGGCACCTCCAATCATAAGCCCCAGGCCCCAGAACTGTCGACATAATGAACACCCCAGCTGTTGGGGTAATGGTAGAAGACCTCGGTCCCGGCAGTTACTTGTGTCAAGCCCTATTTTCCTGTTTATGGTACAAATAACACTGAAAAATACCACAAGCCCACTGTAAGCATAGTGCCCCTTGTGGGCGTTCGCCCTCCGGCAGTCTATCAACGAACCTCTCTGTAACCCCACTGCAGGAGCCAGAGACACCACGATCCAAGTCCGGGACATTAAAAGGCCAGGATCACTGTGGGCAGAAGTGGGGTCGGGTCCTGCCACGCACCTGGCTCAGTAGAGCTGAAGGTGGAGGCCCAATTGGGCGTCCTCCCCGCCTCAAAGTCTCTCAAAGTCACTCGGCAGCTCCATCCCCGCTAGGGAGGCCAGCTGGTGAGAGGGAAGCCAGCAGGATGAAGGAAGTGGGGGGCTGGGAAACAGGGTCCCGGTCCACCACCTAAGGACTTCCCTGCTGTTCGGATTAGCAAGTGAAAGGCGTGGGCAAGGGTAGTTTTCCGGGTGTCAGGCGCCCCATCTCGGGTGCAGAGACCAGCGGGCGGGCCTCCAGGTGCACGCATCCCGAGGACGAGCAGCCCCACCTGCGTACAATTCGGGTCCTGGGATCCCAGAAAGCCAAACCGTGAAGAGACTCCCTCCCTCTTCCCCTGGGTCCCCAGCCAGGTCCCGCCCCTCCCCGGGGCGGGGCCAGGTGTGGCGGAGGCCTTCCTCTCAGACCCAGCCCCTCTTCAAAGCCTGGAAGGTCGCGCGGGACACCGGAAGTCGTCCCGGTGTCCTGCAGGGCAGAAGGCAGAGTCCCGGGTGGCCCGATCCACCTCCCCAACTCTGCGCTGCAGGAACTAGGGGAGAAAGAAAAAAAAAAAAACAACCCCTTCGTGACTTGGAGGAAGCGACTCGGTAGTTCTTTCTCGCAAAGACACAGAAATTACTGTATTTACCCAGTTCGCAGGAGCCTCGTTAAGATTAATGGCTGCAAACTGTTTTTAAGATAAAAAAAATTCGCAGACACTCATATGCATATGGATGTTCGATGCACTCCGTATCACTTTTCCCAAATGACTTTCATCACCAGTATCTGACCATGGCACCCACACGAGCCGAGCCACCTGTTCCAGCCTCCCCCCAAAAGGCAGGCAAGTTATCCAGCCAGCGGCACAGACTGGTAGAACTTCTGGAGAAGGCAGGGAAAATAAAACTTTGAAAATACCTGTCATCCACCACACTCGTCAAGAAAATGAAATGGCATCTTCCTAAGGAATCCTATTAGCCGCGGCCAACATCTGGGTCTCTGGTGTTTGGAAACTAGTAGCCAAACTCGGACCCCAGTGGTCACTGAAGTTTTGCCATTGCCAGCAGCCCTCCACAGTCCGGTCCTATCTGGTCTGCCAGCTCCAACAACGGCACCCCCTCTCTCGTGGAATTAGCTGGGTTCCTGAGTAATACCAGGCCACGTGATCGCCGAGGGCACTGTTGGGCTGGAAGTGGGGGTTGAGGGTTCAGAAGGTTAGCTTCCTTCCTTCAACCATCCCTGAGACTTGGTTTTAAGAGCTCTATGGGCCCTGCTCACCTGGCTTTCAGGTGGGACATCAGAGTTTCAGTGTGCGAGGGGCATTACTCCCACCTTTCCTCGGGCCGGAACTAGCAGTGGAGAAGCACTGCTTTGTTTGGACTACTGGGCAGACCACACCAAAGTTCTCCATCAGCAGACAGCAACTAGGGTTCACTTAAAGGGAAGGTGCAGGGACCTTCTCTCCAGCAAGTCATTTTCACCTGCTCCTCCTACCCTTCCCAGTACAGTACTCTCCCCTGGGCTCTGAGCTGAGGCACAGTAAATACACTTCCAGGTTTTACTATGCCCGCTTGCTTCCATAAAGGTTTTGCTAACCTACATATTAAGGTTTTTTTTTTAAACTGTCATAATAGAACCAAGAAGTAAAACAAAGTAGCCACTAGGTCATAAGCCAGGTCTCTTAGTTCCTTCCAGACAAACTTCCTAGGATTCCATGGCTCCAATAATGAAGTTTTTGTTTGTCCTGAGCTCGGCAAGATAGCTGGGGGCCAAATTTCAAGCATGAGAGGAAGGGAGAGCCACAATGAGGATGAACTTACAAGGCCTGGCACTGTATTCCACACCCTGAGAGGGAGGGCCTTCCATAATACACAGGGCCACTGCGGATCTCTCCTAGCAAAGTCTAAACCTGGCAATTTCAGTCGTGAGTCGGGATGTTGTAATGCAAGAAGCACACTTCTGCTGACCAGAAGCCAGAAAAATAAATAAATAAATAAAAATCAACAACATAAACCAGGTGTGGTGGCACTGACCAGGAATGAACTCAAGTCTAGCCCAGACCCCAAAAAATAACATAGGGTAAATAAAGTATATTTCCTTCTGTAGTTTACAAGTAAAAAGGATTTTTAAAAGCAGAATGAATAAAAAGCACCTCCCTTCCTTTACCAGGGCTTCTCCTGGCCACCGACCAAGGCAAACCTAGCCACCAGGTATTCAGGGTTAACATCCCCCACCACCACAGCTTGGGGGATGGGGAAGAAAGTTCTATTATTACTTTAGGACAAAAGTCATAATTCCCTATAAAACTAACGTGCCTGCTGGCCCCATTAGTCAGAAGCCAACTGTTTTATCATAATTTCTATGACATTTCAGTCCACTCTAGGAGTCATCTGTTCAATCTGAGTTAGGTCACAACTAAAGCAGGGCATTTCTAAGCGCCCACTAGAGACCTAGGTATGGATGGAAACTGTCAAGGGGCCTCCAAGTTATGACGGCTAAACACCAAATAGAAGCAGCCCTGGGAATACACAATTACTCACACGATTACAGTTTGGATGGAGGCTCGAAGTACCAGAAACGCCTGTCACCTGAGCCATCATGGGCCCCACATGGAAATGGGAGGAAGGAAGGCTTTGAAAATGAAGAACACAAGAGCAAGAAGACCTTTTAAGAAAGAATAGGAGCTACCATCAGGCCCTACAGTGACTGTCCCTAAAGGCACAGGGAGGAATTAAAAATAAGCACAGCTCCTTCCTGGGACTTCAGTGGACTCAGTGTCTGGCATATATATTGTTCTCCTAATACCAAATCTGAAAGGGGAGCGGGGAGAAAAAGTTTGGATTCTTAAAGATTTTCTTGGAATCGCTTCTATTTGCTCTTGTAATCTTTCCTAAAAAAGAATGTAGATTGCTAAGAAGCCAAAGCATGCATTCCCTAAGAGTCCAGTAGGACCACCTTCTAAGAAAAACTCAGGAAGGGAAGCTAGCCAAATTTCCATGCCTGACCAAGGCAGATGAATGCCAGGCTGGTTCCCATCTCGTTCCCTTCTCCTGCAGAAGGCAAAAGTGCCCCTTGGTTCCCATTGTCAACATTCCACACAAACAATGGCCTGGCTCTCACATTGTACATTCTATATTCATCTGTGAATCCCCCTCTCCACAATGAGCACAGCCTTCTTTTCATAGGAGAGGCTCTGAATGCCCAAGTGCAACCATAATTTAGGCCTCAACATTAATAATGACATCTAAAAGCAAACTCCAGACTAGGCCCAAACATTCATTTGTGACCATCATTAGCATCACACTGATGGCTTTTGGATACTCTTCATTAAATCATGATCAAAAGAGCCACTGAAAACCTTTAAAAATGGTTCTGAAGTTTTTGGCGATTATTAAATATAATTTTCTAAACGAGGAGATAGGGCTTTAAAAAAAAAAACCTTTCATGACTCTATGACACATATTCCATTAAATCCAGACAGGAATAAAAATTAGCTTCAAAAGATAGGGATAAGGAAAGCCTCAAATTTTCCCTACTTTCCAAGGGGGCTGTAACTTGAAATCGCAGCCACAGTAAATTAGGACGCGCTTACCAGCACATCCACAAGTTACCCACCAAGCATTCCTGGACCCCAAAAACTTTCCAGCACAAACTTCTGGAGCATCCCTGAGCTACTAGTTCACAGAAAGACTATTAGTAAGATACCCCAAGATGTCACCAAAAGGTGTCACCGCTATTAAAGACAAGGACTCATTTGCAAAGGGTCAAATGACGCAATTTTTTTTTTAATGAGGAGCAGGGTTTCCAGACTGGGTTTCTCTGTGAGCCTTGGAACTCACTCTGTGAACCTGGCTGACACTCAAGAGATCCACCTGCCTCTGTCTAGTACTGAGATTAAAGACGTGCACGATCACCGCCCAGCTCACTATATTTTTTTGAAGACTAAAAAAGTGTTATCACTTGGTCATGGAAATTTAACTGAATTGTTCATACCCAGCACGATGGGTAATATCCCTTCCCAACCACGTGCTGTGTGAAAGCTTATGTTTCCGTGTGGCCTGCATCAGGCACCTGCGACACTTGGCCTGCAGCTTTCAGATGATAAGATTATTACCAGTGGGACCCTGATCAAACTCACATACATGACAGTCCATCTATACTGAAGTGACGGTGGTTAAAAAAAAATAAAATGACAGCTGGGGCCACCATTCTAGCAATGCTATAAACTCTTAAATTTCTCTTTCCATTCAGTAAAAGCACTGAGTACAGGGGGGTTAACTTTGCCTTCGAAAATGACTCATGATGCCAGGGTCTGTTGTTGGCAAATGACACACACATCCCACAATGCAGCAGGAGCCCTCCCTGAAAGGTGTCCTTTAGGATGTTCTTTTAAAAAAATCAATAATAAGAATAGGAAAGGCAGGGTGTGGTGGCACAAGCCTTTAATCCCAGGATGTGGGAGGAAAAAGCCAGCAGGTCTCTCTGTGAGTTCTAAGCATGGGCTACAGTGCGCTGCTCCATAACAGCGGAACACCCAGGGCTATGTAGAGACCTCGTCTCAAAAAAAAAAAAGGTTAACAAAACAAGCCATCCTGGACTCACTTTCCTTTACTGCTTTAAAGCTTCCCAATGACAATATTTTTCTAAATTCAACATGTTGCTGGTTCAGTATACTGACATTTACTGACTGCTTTCTCAGAACACGGAAAAATAGTACATATAGGTTTTCATAGTTTTGCTGCTGCCATTTGCTTGTTTCGCTAATTCAGTTTTTCTTTAAAGCACTTTCTAGACTTAGAGGAGTAGAATTTCTATTTGGAGCTTTTCAAGTCAAGAGTATTGATTATTCCCTGAAAGGGTAACGGATGGAGTAGTTAATAATTATTCCACTAGCAAGTTTTACTGTTTCATCTTTGTGTACAAGGGCCAGATTAACAATGCCAGGGAAAGCAAACGACTCAGCAGGGACAGGAACAGGTGTGCCCGAGTCCTAAAAGGCCAAAATATTTCACAAAGTATGTCACCGGTTCTGTGTTTTGTTTTTTTACAGTGGCAGTGTTTGTTTTTTGGTGTCTACACTTTTTGACTTTAACTCTGAAGTGACACTCTTGCATCTTACAATTTCTTCACTTAAGCTGACAACTAATCCCACACAAATTGCAACTCAAGCTTAGCAAGGAAATGCACGTGAGGGACAAAGGTTTTTTTTTTTTTTAATCACAGCTAAGAAAAGGTAATTTACCCTGCCCCTCCCCCACAAGAACACCCATTCAAGGGCCAGTTTCAAAGCTCCCAAGTGAAACCGTAAATAACTCACGTGGTAGTGAGCGCCCCTCAGCAGGGCACACCGCACCGCCCTCCACTCTCCCTTATTAACGTGCCATTACAAGGTGTGTGTGTGGAGGGAGGGTGGATTTACTCCTTGACCTTAGGTATCTTCCCCCAAATAAGAAACCAAACACACCTTGTCAGGTTCGGAACTAGCTCCAAACCTGTTATCTTTTAATTCCCTCTAATGGCTGCTTTCCACAGAGACGTACCCTGGTCCCCAACCCCTGGGGCACAGAAAAACCAATCAGTGTCATAAATCCCCCTAGCTTTCAACCCTCTCTCTCTTGAACTGGGGCGGGTGGGGGAGGGGCGACCCAACATCAACACTTCCACTAAACCCTCAGTGCTCTACAGAAATATGCTGGCTTATTTCCTTTGTTTGGTCATGTTATACTTGATCAAGTGTGAACGATTAAACTGGTCTCATTAAAGGCGAGTACATTCACGGCTAACATTCAACTTCAATGCCGACTATAAGCATATTTTGCAAGAGGGAAGACCTGCTTCTTGCTTGAAACCTACCAGCTCATTAACTTTTCTTTGGGGGGCTATAAAAAGGGCACTGGGGGTTTTTCCAGGAGTGTGTCAGAGCCAGACAAAAGGATATTTAACATTCCAACTTTAAGATACAGTTGCTATTTAGAAAAGTAAAAAGGAAACCTTGTTTTCTCATTAAAGTTGTTGGGGCTGAAAAATGTTGAATTAGAATTTAAAATATTGCTTGTTTTTAATATTACTTTGTAATTGCTGTTAAGAAGTACTCTTTGAAATCAGGTGATTGGAAAAACAAGATCCTTTTAAAATCCCATTACTCAAGATGTAAAAAGATGTATTTTGAAAATGTTTCAAACCAGAGCTCTACGAAGTAGATGGAGACTAGTTCTTTAAGAATCTATCAGAAGGCAAACAGCAGCCCCAGGAGCCGAACGCGAGGTAATTCTAAACTGTCTTTGAACCCAGCACGAGGAGAGAAGGCAGTATCCATCTCCTTCGAAGAGGTCCCATAGTTGATGCATCCCGGCAAAGTTAAAAAGCACAACCACTTTTGTAACCCCACCCCACCCCA
>JAQHUG010000016.1:918537-971563 GCA_028555095.1 Dicrostonyx torquatus | reverse complement strand
AAAAAAAAAAAAAAAAAAAAAAAAAGAAAGAAAACTATCGGAGAAAACTATCGGTCTGAGCAGTGGTGGTGCATGCCTTTAATTCCAGCACTCAGGAGGCAGAGACAGGCGGATCTTTGTGAGTTCAAGACCAGCCTGGTCTACAAGGGCTAGTTCCAGGAGAGGTTCCAAAGCTACAGAGAAACCCTGTCTCGAAAAACCAGAAAAAAGATAAAGAAAAGAAAACTGTCAGTTACGAGGGTGGTCCTTACTAAGACCCTCTCTCTAGAAAGAACAAGAGAAGAAATAAAAAAGAGCTTAGGGATGGGGAGATGGCTTGGGGAGATGGCTCCATGTGCACACTTGTTGAGGACCTGAGTTCTAGTCTAGCACCCATGGCAATGCCAAGCAGGTGGGCCAACCCACCTGTACTTCCAGCACTTGGAAGTGGAGACAGGGAACCCCCTCAGCAAGTTGGCCAGTTAGACTAGGTGAATTGATGATCTCTGGGTACAAGTGACCCAGGAAGACACCCTCCACACACACCTGCATACACACGTGAGCCTCCCCACCCCAACATGTGTATGTGCACGTGCACACTACACCCACACCCACATCACACATAGCTGCAAAGGAAAAAAGAGGCTGGAAAATGGTCAGCCAACCAATGAAAGTATGCTCAACATCAGCAAAAACCACCAATAAAATGCAAATGTGAACTATATAGTAAGGTCAGCATAATCCTGGCACTCAAGAGATGGAGGCAGGAGGATTACCATGAAGGCCAGAAAGGGATCTATAGAATTCCCGGTCACCCAGGGCTATGGAGTGAAACCTTGTTTCACAAGTTAAAAACAATGAGACAAAACACTACTCTGAGATTTCTCTCCCAACACCCGTCAAAAGAACTGGCGGGGTGGGGGTGGGGGGTGGAGCGTTGACAATCTGGAAAAACTGTAGGGAACCCCAGTGCACTGTGGGTGGAAGTGCCAAATGGTGCAGCCACCACAGAGTATGGAGGCTCCTTAAAGATTAAAAATAAAATTATGATATGATCCAGAACTCCAGCTTCTGGGTATATAGCTAAGGAAATTCAAAGCAGTATTCCAAGAGCTATTTGTATACATGTGTGTGCTCACTGTAGGATTTTCCACCATAGCCAATGGAGCAGAAACAACCCAAATGGCCGTGGATAGATTACGAGATAAACAGAATGTGGTATTAAACATGCAATAAAATATCAAGAAGTCTTTAAAAACTAGGAAATCCAAGCTGGGCATGGTGGCACATGTTGGAATCCCAGCACTGTGAAGAGGGCAGAAGAAGGTAGATAATGAACTCAGGCCAGTTTGGGCTCTACAGAGCCTAGTTGAAGGAGGAGAGGAAAGATGAGGTGGAGATGGAGGAAGAGGAGGAAAAGATGGAGGCGACAGTTGACATAAAGGGGAGGAATAAGAGGAGGAGATGGAGGGACAGGGAGAAAAGAGAAGAGGAGGAGGTGAGGTAGATGAGGGGAAGGGAGAGTGAAGGAGAGAAAGATGAGGAGTATAGAAGGGAGAAAAGAAAACCATGGGAATAAGAGGAGGGGGAAGGGGGAGATAGAAGTAGGGAAGGGGAAGAAGGGATGAAGGATGAGAAGGAAGAGGAGATACTGTAATTCGTGACAATGTGGATGGACTGAGAAGACATTAAGTGAAATACATCAGTCCCAGAGGAACTAACATCATAGAATTCTTCTTGTACAAGGCATCTCAAGGTTACACAAGCAAAAAACATAACACACCAGCGAACAGAAGACAGGAAAGAGGAGAAATATCATTGATGTTCAGTGGGATAATTTTAATCCTAAAAGATGGCTAAGTTTGGGGCTGGAAGGATGGCTCAGTGGTGAAGCGCACCGGCTGCTCTTGCTGAGGACCTGAGTTTGGTGTCCAGCATCCATGTGGCACCTCACAACCAGCTGTAGCTCTAGTCCCTGGGGAGAGAATAAGAGAATAATAAAAGCAAATTCTCAAGTAGATTCCATCACCACCACACTCTGGGAAAGTGACACCAGGAGAGCTGAGAAATAACTTGCACCTTTTTTTTTTTTGGTTTTTCTGTAACTTTGGAGTCTGTCCTGTCCTGGAACTCGCTCTGTAGACCAGGCTGGCCTTGAACTCCCAGAGATCTGCCTGCCTCCACCTCTCCAGTGTTGGGATTATATGTTAGTTTTGTGTTTGGGATGGGGTGTGTGAGCCTGTACATGTGAGCACACTTGTCCTGCTTACAGAGGCCAGACTACAGCCCACAAGTCTCAGTTCTCTTCTTCTACTATGTGAGTCCCCAGGGCTGAACTCAGGCCATGGGTCTTGGCAGCAATTGCACTTACATACTGAGCCATCTTGCCAGCCATTTTTCATTAAAAACAAACAAACAAAAACCTTTAACACGTATAATTGAAAAAGGAGAACAAAGTCAAAGCAAATTGCGTAGTTACTGTCAACCCTTTTCCCAAGTCACTCCTACCAGATGTCTTTTTAGGATCCTGGCTTTTTTTTTGTTTTTTTTGTTTTTCGAGACAGGGTTTCTCTGTGGCTTTGGAACCTGCACTGGAATTAGCTCTTGTAGACCAAGCTGGTCTCGAACTCACAGAGATCCGCCTGCCTCTGCCTCCCGAGTGCTGGGATTAAAGGCGTGCACCACCACCATCCGGCTAGGATCCTGGCTTTTAAGAGAATCAATAGAAAGTGCCCATCAGCAGGGCAGGCTGGAAGCCTTTCTCATTTGAAGCCCCTGGTTCTGGGGGATGCAGGGTGTTTGGTGGTGCCATCCCACAGCCAGTGAGGCCCAGAAAGACAGCGTGCCTGATGTTTCAGACAGAAGAGGGCAATGCACTTGAGTGAGAACACTCTCCCGCAAGTGGGCACGACTGTCCATTTTCAGACTCCAGACTCAATTCAACAGCAGAGAAGGCAGGGTGATGCTTCTGCTTTGACAGAGGAGGTACTGGGCTTGGAGTGCTGCCTGAGAGTGCCCAAGGAGTGGTCTGTATTGTCTGAGAATAACTGCATTGTCAACACACTTGAAGAGAAGCCTGCTCCCTCACAAGCAGTCAATCCCGCTTCCACAATGGAGCACAGAGCCCTGAGGCCCTGGTAGATATTGCGGGAACTTCCTCAAGTCTGCGGAAAAAATAACTGTGATCATTCTGAAGGAAGTTTGAGACAGGGAAGGTTGGTCTATTTTTTTTTAAATGAGATTCTTTTTTTTAATTAATTAATTAATTATGTATACAATATTCTGTCTGTGTGTATGTCTGCAGGCCAGAAGAGGGCACCAGACCGCATTACAGATGGTTGTGAACCACCATGTGGTTGCCGGGAATTGAACTCAGGACCTTTGGAAGAGCAGGCAATGCTCTTAACCACTGAGCCATCTCTCCAGCCCGGTTGGTCTATTTGTAACTTGGAGTTTAATCTGCCACATCAAGTTCATAATGCCATTTTCTTTTCTTTCATTTTTTTTCCTTTCTTCCTTTCTTTCTTTTGTGAAGACAGGGTTTCTCTGTGTAACAGCTCTGGCTGTCCTGGTCCTCACTCTGTAGACCAGGCTGGCTTTGACTCACTGAGATCCTTCCTCCCAAGTGCTGGGATTAAAGGTGTGCACTACCATGCCATCACCACCACCACCACCACCACCACCACCATCATCATCATCATCATCATCATCATCATTATTATTATTATTTTGGGTTTTTCAAGACAATGTTTCTCTGTGTAACAGGCCTAGATGTCCTGGAACTCGTTCTGTAAACCATGCTGGCCAACTCACAGAGATCCACCTGCCTCTGTCTCCTGAGTGCTGGGATTAAAGACATGTGCCACCACTGTCCTGCTTATTATTTTTTAATTACATGTATGTATGTTTGTGTATATTTGCTTGTGAGTATGTGCATATGAGTTCAGGAGCCCTTGGAAGCCAGAAGAGAGTTACAGGGTGTAAATGACCAGAAGTGGGTGCTGAGACCCAAACTCAGATCCTCTGCAACAACAAGAAAAGTAACTAAGACAACATTTACTTTATGAAAAAACAAAGGTGAACATTTTTAAGGTTCTTGACTCTATTACCAAATACTTCCCAGTGATTTGGATGGGTTAGAACCACTCCACTATCAATGTGCAGCCGTTTCCATCATGACCAGAGGAAATCATTTGCAATATCTTACTTGGTTTGTTGACATGTGTCTGCAAAGAGGAGTCTTGGCTGGGAGGTCGGATGGTTGCATTTCTTCTCTTTCTTTTTTTTTTTTCCTTTGGTTGCTTTTCTTTTTTCTGTCTCTGTCTCTTTTATTTTTTATACACATCCTCATTGTGTATGTGTGTGTGTGTGTGTGTGTGTGTGTGTGTGTGTGTAGCTCTTACTTGCCTTGAACTCATTAATAGATAAAGCTGGCTTTGAACTTAGATGTCTACCTATTTCTATTTCTGTCTCCCAAATTCTGGTTTAAAGGTGTGCATCACCATATCTGCCTGGCTGGTTTATTTTCTTGAAAAATCAAAAGAGGAGGCTGGCTGGATAGATAGATAGCTGACTCAGCAGTTAAGACCATGTACAACAGGCAGGCAGTGGTGGCACACGCCTTTAATCCCAGCACTTGGGAGGCAGAGGCAGGTGGATCTCTGTGAGTTCGAGGCCAGCCTAGTCTACAAGAGCTAGTTCCAGGACAGGAGCCAAAGCAACAGAGAAACCCTGTCTTGAAACCTCACCCCCGCAAAAAAAAAAAAAAAAAAAGACCATGTACTACTCTTCCAGAGGACCCGGCACACATGTCAGGCTGCTCACAATGGTCTGCAGCTCCAACTTCTAGGTATTCATCCTCTCTGACCTCCCTGGTACCTGTATTCTGGTACACATATCCACATATGTGAGTACACACACACACCCCTATACGTAATTTAAAATAATAAAAAAAAGAGAGAGAGAACCAGGAGGCTACTTCTAATAAGTTTTCTTTGGAAAAGCTTGTCCAGAGGGGCCTTGGGAGGGGCCTAGATGACTGGGGCTTCCATCAGTATGACAGAGCATTTATCAAGCCTGTGAGCACATCATGGGATTTGGACCCGAGGTTTATTTACTGTAACGTATAGTATCTTCGGGGACCATTGCACACAGATACCAGCAATTAACTCAATCTAAGAATCACCATTTTTACAGTTAATAGAATGCCAGCCCAACACTCTAATTAGAAACATGGCCCAAAAGGTCAGCCCAACAGGGAGCAGGGAGCCTCCTAATTAGGGAGGACTTTCAACACAGACTCAGAATTGAGATGTGGAGGGTCAGACAGGAAAGTGCACTGATCTGTACCATGTCACCCAGGCCAGGAGCATGGCACAGACAAATGGCGCTCACCTGTGCCCGTGAAGCCTCATTTGCTCTGTTCACAAGAACTGTGGGAAATCTTAAGTGGGGAAGGGATGGTTGAACACGTGCTGTGAAAAGTAGAGAAGAGGGCTGGAGGCAGCCCAGTGGTTAGCAGCATTTCCGGCTCTTAGAGAAGACCCAAGTTTGGTCCTCAGCTAGGAGTGGGGCCGTATGAGCCCCTCCCCATCCATGCTGGAATGTAGGCTGGCTCGACATCACATAGGTCTGCTGCAGGGAACCGTAGCTGCTGTGAGTGCAGGATGCAACGGCCATGCCACATCCAGAAGACAACTATTCATAGCCTCTGCCAGCTCTTACATGCTTTCTGTCTCTCCCAGATGCCAGGACTACTAGGGCTTGCCACCATGGCTGGCTTTGTGTGTGTGTGTGTGTGTGTGCCTTAGTTAGGGTTTCTATTGCTGTGCAGACACCCTGTGACCATGACAGCTTTTATAAAGGGAAACATTTAATGGGGTCTTTACAATTTCAGAGTTTTTTTCCTTTGTCATCATGACAGGACATGGTGGCATACAACCAGATATGGTGCTGGATAAGGAGCTGAGAGTCCTATATCTTGATCCACAGGCAACAGGAAGTGAACTGTCTCACTGGCCGTGCCTTGAGGTATTTCAGACCTCAGTGTCCACCTCCAGAGTGACACACTTCCTCCAACAAGACCACACCTCCTAACAGTGCCACTCCCTATTAGCTTATGGGGGCCAGTTATATTCAAATTACCACACAGTCTCTTGAGATTGAACTCAATTCCTTGTGCTTACAAGGCAAAATTTTAATGGACAGAGCTCCCCCAGGCCAAGTATCAGGCTTTCTTAAGTGACTGGTTTTATTTCGCAATTGAGTTCCTCCTTGGGACTCATTAAAATTTCTTCAAGTTCTGAATCTTCCACCAAGAGACAGTGCTGATGCTTTGTCCCCCCCGCCGTGACTTCCCAGGGGCTTCCAGATGCTCAGGATCCCCCACACCTGCATCAGAAGACAATGGGGTGACACTCTGAGAAACTGCCAAAAAGAAAACGGATAAAGGAATGCAGACTTCTAACCAGAGACCCAGGACACATGTTTGTGTCCCCAGGGATGTCTGTCTTCCAGAAGCAACATGACAAAAAGCAGGACCAAGTATCTGGGTGTGTGAAATGGCCCATCACTTCTTTGGGCATGAGGCTGCAGGCAGAGCAAATGCCATCCTTGACGGACCACATTTTCCCCTTACCCTTGCTGGCACCAAATGTTGATTGGCCTGGGATAGATAGTGAAGGAATCTCTGCCTGAGGTGAGGACAGGACAGCCAAAGGCTCGAAGAGGCCTCCTAGTGGTATGATGTTTGTTCCTGGTGGGAAATAGGCTTCTTCCAGGCCATGGCATCAGAGTGAGATTTGGAAGGGTTGATGGGGTTCCACAGCATAACAAGAGCACACACAGATTTAGCAGACAGTCCAAGTTTCTCTGCTGGAGCTTCTGGCCTGTGTTTCTCTCCTTGGGAGTCTGCAGTTGCTCTCCGGTTCAATTCTACCAGGCCGTGACAAAACTTCTCTCACATGCTGTTGAGGCCACACACAATATAATGACCTCCCTGAATGTGTTGCCAACTCTTGCTTCCTCCAGATCCACCCTTAAATTATTTATTTTTATGTCTATGGGTATTTTACCTGTATATATGTCTGTGTAACAAATACATACCCGGTGCCCTAGAGGTCAGAAGGTACCAGATCCCTTGGAACTGGAGTTATAGATGGTTATGAGCTGTCATGTTGGTGCTGGGAATCGAACCCGGTCCTCTGGGAAAGCACCCGATGCTTTTAAGCATGGAGCCATCTCTTCAACCTCCAACCCTGTCTCTTTTGTCTTCTGCCTAGAAGGCTCCCCTCCTCACCTCCATCCAACGTTCTTTCTATTTTGTCCCCTCTCTGGGGCTGTCTGTTGACTTGGCAGACCCTATGCACACATCTTAGGATGCTGTTCTTGGAAGTGTGAGTTGTCTGAAAAAACTCCTCCATTCTCAGAGCTGAGGGCAGTGGCTTCTGTCTTCTGAGAACTACGAGCAGACCTCTCCCTGAATGAGGGGAATGAATGAGGGTTTCCCTTGCTTTGTGCCTTCAAGAGGGCAGTTCCAGAAGGTGACTCCTGCTGAGGTGTTGCCTGTGACACTGTTCTAGAGTAAGCCCACACGGATTCTTCACAGGCACACAGGCCCAAGATCCTTCCTTGTTCTCTTGTCATTTATACCCCTAAACAATAAGGGACATTTGCTATGTGTTGGGCACTGTGATGCCACTGGGTACAAAGGGATGGGCACAGATCCTATCATGAAGGGCTTCTAAACAAGAGGGCAGTCAGTTGGTCACAGGAAGATGGGTCTGAGAGTGTCCCAGAGGAAAGAGAGAGAGAGAACTTAACTAAGGGGAGAAGGTGGTTAGGAAAAGCTTGCCACCTTGGAAATTGGTGTACCATCTGAGAAAAGAGGAAGTCACACATGTGACAAATGTGTGTATGTATGTGTGACTTCTGTACTCAAGTGACCCTGTTATTTTTACATGTGTGCAAATGTCAGTGTGGATGGCTAATACATATTTATATATCTATACATATGTGTATCAGGGTGTGTGTATGTAAGAATGGATGTCTGAATGTATATTTATGTGTCTGTATATATGGGTACCAGAGTATGTGTGTGTATATGTGTATGTTATGTTTATACATATGTGAATTGTAAATGTATGTATGTAAGGGTTTGCATGTATGATTATGAACATAAATGTTTATAAGTGTGTATGATCATGTAGGTACATATCTATTTATATCCATTTACATATGCTCTGTGTTCAATATATATGTGTGTATTATAAGTATGTGTATATGTGGAAGCTTGGCATGTATGTATATGAGCAAACTGCATGAGCATGTATGTATATGTGCATTGTTTCAAACACATGCATCAAACATATGTCTGTTTCTATGCATTTATTTGTGGTTTAGTATATGCATGTGGCATTGTGAATATGTAGCTGCTTGTATGATTATGAGCATGTGTGTTAACGTGTATGTATGAACATGCATTCATATAAATGTGCACTGCCTTAAACCTGTCTGTTCATATACATCTATATGTGTCTGTGAGTTTAGTGTGTACATGTGTGCATTGTGAGTATCTGGAAGGGCATGTTGGGCAGAGAAAACAGCAGGTGGTGGAGGCATAAGGCTGGGAGTGGACATTGTGGGATATTGAGTAAGATGTGTTGGTAACAGATGGTGAGAGGAGTTGAGTTTTTTTGCTCCTTGGAGACCACCTGAGGACTCAGGACCGTTACTGTGCATCCCGGAGCATCACTGATGAGTAAGAGAGTGATGTGTCCAGGGCAGATGCAGTGTCCCTCTCATACTCTTTGTGGCAGGATGCTGGAAAGCATCCACAAACTGGGGTATGGAGGTGACGGAGAGAACAAGAAGCCGGTACCCAGCCTCCTGACTTCGGAGGGGTTTGGCTTTGGCTGAGAAGTTCGAAAGAACAAAGCAGGAGGTTTGCCCTTAAATCTTGCTTTATCCTGCTCGGCTCTTTCCCATAACTTCTCATTAATTCCTTACGGATTCTGCACAACGCCCTGCTCTGCTGTGTGACTGCCTGGGTTTCTGCCTCCTGGAGCCTCTGCCCTCAGGTGACCCTGGTGCAGGGGAGGACGGCCCCCCACGCAGGCCTCCAACATCTTCCTGGGTCTATGGAACCAGCCACAGGGCTCCTTTAAAAACCAAGGGCTGGATTTTGAACAAACTGTTTTTGTGGGAATAATTTTTATGCTCGCAAGTATTTGTGGGTTCAATTTTGCACACAATTAACTGTACTTACAAATGCTTCCTTGAGGGCACCATTAGTCACTGGCAACTCATTCTAAAGGAGCCAGAGGCTAATTGTACCCCCAAGTGAGAAGTTTCAGGTGTAATTAATTATTCTTTAATTATTAAATTTATTATTCATTGGTTGGATGCGCAGAGTTGTGCTTGGATGAACCCGCCAGCGGGAGGCTGGCTGGGATGCGGAGGCCTGCACTGCCTTCAGAGCTAACCTCTGCCAAGGAGATGTGTGCAGAGCTATCCAGGGCTTGCTGGCTGCCTGGCTCAGCATGGGAAACCTCACAAGGGTCAGTAATGAGCCAGCTCGGAAATCTTATGGCCTCGAAGACCTCCTGGCTGAGAGAAAGAGCTGGAGTCCAACTCTGCCTCCTCCTGATCAGCCCCCTGAGAAGCAGGCTAGCAGGGGAGAAAAGGCTGTTCCAGTTTTGAAACCCAGATGTCCATGCCAGCTGTGTGACCCGAGGCAGACTGGGGCCTCAGTTTTCTTTTCTGGAAAATGGGGAATTTTAAGAGCCACCTGCTTTACTGGGTTGTGAGGCCTGAAGGAGTGGCTGCTGAGAAAGCATTTAGAGCTTCTGCTTGTGGCGAACATGTTTGCCCTTGTTCCTTTTGTCTGCTTCATGGCAGCCTACCTGTTTTCAACAGAGACACCAGCCATCAAATGGCGAGCCTGGTGTTAGGTACCAAAAAGCAACTCAAGGGAGTGGGCTCATTTTGGCTCCCAGTTTGAAATGGGGCACACTACCTCCACTGGGGTAGGGGAATCACAATAGCAAAAGTGTGCGATTGATGGTCACCTGTGTCTGTAGTCAAGAAGTAGAGAGATGAATGTCTGTGCTTAGCTCGCTTTCTCCCTTTTATACAGTCTAGGACCCCCAGCCCATGGACTGGTGCCAGCTCAACTAACTGAATCATAGCCACACACAGAGGGTTGTTTCCATGGTATCTGAATCTAGGCAGGTGGGCCATTGAGACAGACCATCAACCCTTCCCTGACTCTCAAATTTATTTTAAACAGTTTATGCTGGGGCCTGGAAGGGCATTGTCTTTTATAGCCGCTGTACAGGGCACCAGATTAACTGTCCAGAGGGGGTATGTTCACAGCTGTAGAGAGAGGTCACAGGTAGTCATGTTTTTCTTAGACATTTGTATCTCTTTCACTTTAGGCTGCCTGGTCTCATGGAGGGCCGTGATCCAAATGAACCAGAACAGTTGAGGAAGCTGTTTATTGGGGGTCTGAGCTTTGAAACCACAGATGAGAACTTAAGAGAACATTTTGAGAAATGGGGCACACTTACAGTCTGTGTGGCAATGAGAGAGTCCCCGAACAAAACGCTCCAGGGGACTTTGGTTTCATGATCTACTCTTGTGTTGAAGAGATGGATGCTGCAGTGTGAGCTCAGCCACACGAGGTTGATGGGCGCGTGCTGGAACCAGAGAGAGGCATTTCCAGAGAGGATTCTGAAAAGCCTGGTGCCCATTTAATTGGGAAAAAGAGGTTTGTTGGTGGTATTAAGGAAGAATAACTTTGTTACAGAGGAATATAATCTGAGAGACTTCTTTGAAAAATATGACAAGATTGAAACCATAGAAGCTGGGAAGACAGGCAGAAAAAAAGAAAAACCCAGAGGATTTGCTTCTGTAACTTTTGACAATCATGACACAGATAATAAAATTGTTGTTCAGAAAGACTACACTGTTCGTGGCCATAATTGTGAAGTGAAAAAGGCCCTCTCTAAACAAGAGATGCAGTCTGTGGGATCACAGAGAGGTCGTGGAGGTAAATCTGGCAACTTTATAGGCCATGGAGGAAACTTGAGAGGTGGTGGAGGTAATTTTGGTCATGATGGAAACTTGGTGGAAGAGGAGGCCATGGTGGTGGAGGTGGTGGCAGCAGAGGTAGTTATGGAGGTGGGGATGGTGGACGTAATGGATTTGGAGGTGATGGTGGCAGCTATTGTGTGGTTCTGGCCACAGAGGTAGAGGAGGCCATGGTGGTGGAGGTGGTGGCAGCAGAGGTAGTTATGGAGGTGGGGATGGTGGACGTAATGGATTTGGAGGTGATGGTGGCAGCTATTGTGTGGTTCTGGCCACAGAGGTAGAGGAGGCCATGGTGGTGGATCAGGCTATGGAAAACAAGGTGGCGGATATGGTGGTGGAGGAGCAGGATATGATGGTTACAGCAAAGGAGGGAATTTTGGTGGTGGTAACTACGGCAGTGGTGGAAACTATAACTTTGGAAATTACAGTGGACAACAGCAATTAAATTACAGATCCATGAAAAGGAGCAGTTTTGGTGGGAGAAGCTCAGGCAGTCCTGATGGATTTGGTGGTGAAAGCAATGGATGTGGTAGCAGAAAAGGGCTACAGTTTTACCAGGAGAGAGAGAGAGAGAGAGAGAGAGAGAGAGAGAGAGAGAGAGAGAGAGAGAGAGAGAGAGAGAGAGAGTGCTCATTTGTTTCCCAGCCACTCGGACCAAAATAATCACACAAAAACTATATTAATTACAATACTGCTTGGTCAATGACTCAGGCATAATTTAGCTAGCTCTTACACCTAAAATTAACCCATTTCTATTCATCTATGTATCACGAGGCTGTGGCCTACCGGGGAGTCTCCTGTGTGTCCTTCTCCTTTGGCAGCTACATGGCATCTCTCTGACTCTGCCCACTCTCTCTACATCTCTTTTTGGATTTCCCACTGGCTTTAATCTGCTAAGCCATTGGTCAAAACAGCTTTATTCATTAACCAATAAAGGCAACACATATACAGAAGGACCTCCCACATCAGAGAGTGAGAGAGAGAGGAATTGTTAGGAGAGCTGCAGGTTTCTTTGAGGCAGTCATCCCAGCTGCACCCGAGGGACAGTAAAACTCTGCCACAGAAGGAATGGGAGCCATAGTCAGAACAGTTACTGCAGCTTCCCTGGAAACCCTTCTTGTTCAGGACGGTCACAGGCATGGTTTGCACAAGGTGCAGCTACTGGCTGATGCAATGTAGTGTCAATTAGTTGTACATTCCTGAGGTCTTTTGTCTGCTCTAGCTTTTGTCTTTTTCTTTTTATTACATCAGACATAGTGTCCCTGTAAATTGTGGTAGAGGTACCAGGAAAAAAATTAAGGAATTTTTAACCTTTCCAAAAAAATTTAAAAAATTGTTTAGTCAGGGTCTCTTTATGATAGCCTTGGCTTGTGTGGAACTTACTATGTAGATCAGACTAGCCTCCAACTCCTAGAGACCCACTGGCCTCTACCTCTCAAGTGCTGAGACTAAATGTGTTTTGCCACCACACTTGGCTTGATTTTCTTCTTCTTCTTCTTCTTCTTCTTCTTCTTCTTCTTCTTCTTCTTCTTCTTCTTCTTCTTCTTCTTCTTCTTCTTCTTCTTCTTCTTCTTCTTCTTCTTCTTCTTCTTCTTCTTCTTTTTTTTTGAGACAGGGTTTCTTTGTAGCTTTTTGGAGCCTGTCCTGGAACTAGCTTTTGTAGTCCAGGCTGGCCTCGAACTCACAGAGATCCACCTGCCTCTGCTTCCCGAGTGCTGGGATTAAAGGCAGACTCCACCACTGCCCAGCGATTCTTTTGTAACATTCATCTATTTTGCATGTGGAAATGGCACATCATAGCAGGCACGTAGCAGTCAAGAACAATGTGTGGGAATCTGTTCTTTCTTTCCACCATGGGGTCCTGGGAGCAGAAGTCAGGTTGTCTGACAGGCTTGACAGCAAGTGCCTTTACCCGCCAAGACATTTCACCAACCCATCTTTTAGATTTTAATTTTTATTTTTTTATTTTTGTATGTGTGCATGGTCTTGTGTGGGTCCTGGTGAAGGTGACTGGTTTCTGAAGTCTTGCACTGATGACTGAGGTTTTTTTCTCTATGTGTGTAGGTATGTATATATGCAGAGGCCAGAGAACAATCTCAGATATTCTACTCTCCTTTTTCTCATCTTACCCAGCTCCTCGTGAAGAGCCACTCTCTGCCCCTCATGTTGTTTTGTTCCTTGGATGGTATATGTGTACATTCTCTGCTTCAGGGTTTACCCTGACCTGACTATCATTCCCTACAAACTGACTTCTTTTTTTTTAAATTTTTAATTTATTTTAATTTATTTTTTATTTTTATTTTTTTAAACTGGCCTGCCTCTGCCTCCCAAGTACTTGAATTAAAGGCATGTTCTACCACACCTTGAATTTGCTATATAGACCAGGCTAGCCTTGAAATCACAGAGATCTATCCACCTCTGCCTCCAGAGTGCTGGGATTAAAGGCGTGCGCCATTACCACCCAGTTCCAGGTTGACTTCTTTTTTTTTTTGTTATAAACTGATTAGCCCATTAGCTCAGGCTTCTTATTAACTAATTCTTATAATTTACATTAGCCTATAATCCTTGTCTAAGCCACATGGCTCGGTACCTTATTCGGCGAGGCAATCACATCTTGCTTCTTCTGTGGCTGGGCATGACTGAAGACTGACTTTTTCTCTTCCCAGAATTCTCCTGTTCTCGTTGCCCCACCTCTAGTTCCTGCCTGGTTGTCCCACCTATACTTCCTGCCTGGCTACTGGCCAATCAGCATTTTATTAAAATACAATTGACAGGGTACAAACCATTGTCCCACAGCACTCCCTCCCTTTTTAAAAAACAAAACAAAACAAGAACTCTGAATATAATATCCTTTGTTTAGCTTTTTCCTGACCATTATCCATAACAACTTGTAACCAACATTCTAAACAAAGGAAAATATCCATAGTTCATTTTTTGGGAATGTGCACATAGCTTTTCAGGCTACTTCCTGCTGACTGGGGGGCTCTGACTCAGGTTGACTTCTAGAGACCATGATACAAACCATGGTCAGGCTCTCCCTCAGCAGCACCTTCCACTCCCAGGACCCAACTATCATCTCAGCTGGTAACTCTTCGCATTTGAAAACTGGTTGTGGGGGCTATGTTTGATTTTAAAACAAAAACTCACAGCCAAATGGTGGTACATGCCTATAATCCCAACATTTGGGAGGCAGAGGCAGGAGGAGCAGGAATTCAAAAACCATTCTTGGCTATCTGTTGAATTTGAGGCTATTCTGAGTTACATGAGACCCTATTTAATAAAAACCAGAGGCTAGAAAGATGGCTCAGAAGTTAAGAACACTGGATGCTCTTCCAGAGGACCTAGGTTTGGTTCCCAGTACCTACATGGCAGTGTGATAACCAAAGTTATGTTTTAAGTTTTAATTACTTTGCCTAAGAGATCATGAAATAAAAATACCTCTGATCTGCAAGCCCCTTGCCCAAGGACAGACAGTTCCTAAAATGTCAGAGGCTATTGCTTATGGGAGATGACAAGCCACCTGTTTTCACTCCCCTAAACAAGTTTGTTTGACCCATCTGCATCAGATGTACTAGATCACATGTGGGTGGGAAGTTCATCAGCAGAAAATACATCAGGATGTATTCTTGCTCCTGATTAAATGTAGGCTGGAGGTATGTCAGGATGTATGTTTGCCCCGGATTGGACTTGATGGGAAATACTTAAGCCATCTCAAAACTTGATTCATGGCCATCTTCTGGAAACCTAGACCTGGCCAGAGCCCATCCACCTGCCAGTATTTAACTAAAGCTCGCTTCCAATTTGGCTTTAAATTGTGGTAATGGTCTTATTCTCCATCGGTGGGATTAACAACAGCTCATAGTGCAAGGATAGTTCAGGGGATTCTTCTGGCCTCTGCAGGGTCACCAGGCATACATGTGGTACATAAACATTCAAACACATAAAAGTAAAAAAAAGGTAGAGCTTGAGAAAAATCCTAGTACTTGAAAGCATGATTCACCCCATCACCTTTGCTCAGCACACCAGAAACTTTCATCATGTCAGGTCTGTTTTGCTTTGTTTTGTTTGTTTTTTTTTGAGATGGGGGTAGGAGCAGAATCTCATGTAGCAGTCCAGGCTAGCCTTAAACTCACTATGTAGCTAAATATAAGCGTTGTCTTCTGATCCTCCTGTCTCTACCTTCCAAATGCTGGGATACAGGTGAAATCACCCTGCTTAGTTTTAGCTGGTACTAGAAACTGTACCAAGGGTCTCGTGCATGCCAGGAAGTCACGCTGCCAACTGAAATACACTGCACCCCTAGATTTTAGGTCTATTTTGGAAATGAAACACTGCAGATCCTGCAGAGACCTCCTTCATGATCCTGGTCAGCACCTTTTTCCTCCAGCTCTGTTCAGAAGGAACGGCTGACAGGAACCTGGCATGTAGCTTTCCTCTTCAGTGTTGACATCTTGCCCACATGTGTGCCTCTCTAAACATTTTTTTGTTTGTGTGTGAACTGCCCATAGGTGATATCCTGCAATGACACTTATCCTTCAGCTCTCTGTCCATCAACTCTGTCCTTGGTGATGTGTTCAGGTCTATAGATGGACGAGGTGATGGATCTATGTTGCCCAAGATCACAATGACAGAGCCTAGAAGCCCAGGAACTGTCCCCACCACATTGTGTTGTGGAGCCTGAGCTGTGGGCAAGGGGATCTGATATTTCAATAACTTTAGTTGAAAATGAGTCCATTGGTAGGGTAGTAGATGGCTCAAATAATTATTAAAAAGTTCTTAGCAGGAACTGGAGAGTTGATTCAGTGGTTAGGAGCACTGGCTGTTCTTCTGGAGGACCTAGGTTCAATTCCCAGCACCCACACAGGGTAGCTCACAACTATCTATAACTCTAGTTCCAGGAGATTTAACACCATTACAGAGACATACATGCAGGTATAACACCAATGCACATGAAATAAACAAATCTTTAAAAATTTTTTTTAGTAGCGTGTGGTGGCATACTTCTTTAATTCCAGAACCTGGAAGGCAGAGCCAGGTCCAGTCCAGAGCTAAGCATACGTCCTGACATACAGGCTACATCTAATCAGTTGGATTTCTGTGAGTTCAAGACCAGCCTGGTTTACAAAGTGAGTTCCAGGACAGCCAGTACTGATTTACATAGAGAAACCCTGTTGTAGGAGGAGGCTGCTTATTCATTCCTGGCAGCTCAGACTCCAGAAATAATCACACAGAGACTATATTATTTAAATCACTTCTTGATCCATTAGCTCTCGCTTCTTATTGGCTAGCTCTTACATCTTAATTTAACCCATTTCTATTAATCTGTGTATAGCCACATGTCTGTGGCTTACTGGCAAGGTTCCGAGCTCGGTACATGGCTTTTCTCTAACTCTGCCTTCTTTCTCCTAACATTCAGTTTAATTTTCCCCACCTAGCTCTGTTCTGCCCTGCTATAGGTCCAAAGCAGTTTCTTTATTAATCAATGATAATCACAGCATACAGAGGGGAATCTCACATCAAAACCCTGTCTCAAAAAAATTAGATTCATTTACTTTAGGTATATCATTTTATTGCCTGCACGTATGTATGTGCCACATATGTGCTTGGTGCCTGCCAAAGTCAGAAGAGGGTGTTGGATTCCCTGGAACTGGAGTTTGAGATGATTGTGAGCCACCATGTGAGTCCTGGGAACTAAACTGTGGTCCTTTGCAAGAACATGTGTTCTTTTTTTTGTTTGTTTGTTTTTTTGTTTTTTTGTTTTTCAAGACAGGGTTTCTCTGTGACTTTGGAGCCTGTCCTGGAACTAGCTCTTGTAGACCAGGCTGGTCTCAAACTCACAAAGATCCGCCTGCCTCTGCCTCCCGAGTGCTGGGATTAAAGGCGTGCGCCGCCAACACCCGGCAAGAACATGTGTTCTTAACTACCAAAAGAACTCTGCAGTACTCAAGTTATTTTAAAAACCTTTCAAATTACATTTATTTACTTATTGGGTCAGGGGTCACATGTATGCCATGGTACACATGTGGAGGTCAGAGGAAAACTTGCAGGCCTTACCACACAGGACCTGGGGACAGAACTCAAACTGTCAAGTTTGATAGCAAGTGCCTTTACCCACTAAGCCATTTCACTGACCCTAGATGGGGTCTAGCTTAAAGACACACATTAACAGACCATCTTGGGAGTCTCAAGAGCAGGGGAGGGTCCACAGTCTTGTCATGATGCCACTAGCAAAGGCTTCTTGCCTTTTCATTACTTCACTCAAGATTCCCAAGGAGAACACTTCATTCAAAGTGGGCTTCAAGGGTCAAACATGACTCACATATTTAAAGGTGTCCAGAATTACGACTAGCTTCAGGTACAGCTAGACCAAAGACCTATATGGCATCACCCTTAATCCCTTGTGTTGGCATGGTGGCTCCTGAGCTTCCAAACTTCCTGTCCATCGGCTGTCTCAGTGACTGTTCTTGCTATCTCTCATTGGCCTTGATTAGATCATGTGTCCATTTCTTACTTTTAAAGTTTTATTTATGAGTATGTCTGTGCATCTATGTTTATATGCACACATGTGTGCAGTTGCTGCTGAAGCCAGAAGAGGGTATTGGACCATTGGGAGCTTGAGTTACAGGTGGTTGTGAGCTGTCTGATACGGGTGCTGGGAGGTTTACTTAGGTCCTCTGGAGGAGCAGCAAGCACTTTTAAAAGCTGAGGTGTTTCTCCAGTTCCTGTGTGTTTGTTTCTGAGCTAAGCACCATGGCCAGAGGCTTGCCAGTCATCCCACTGATGCTCTTCCCTAGAGAGTACTGCTTGGAATATAGAGCCAACATCTGGGGGAAAGTCAGAATCTCAAAGGGAGATGGGGGATACTGATGATGCTCTGTTGGCCAGAAAATAAGCAAAAGAAAAGACAAATGAAATCAAGCAGGGCAGCGACAGGCAAGCCACCCAAGGCCTACAGAGTAGCGGGTGGTAAAAGTAAAGCCTGGAAGCAAACTATTCCGGACCACCACTGTGTGAGCAGGCAGCTGTTCTAACATGATCATCTGCTTTACCTGAGCCCTCATCGTTGGTAGCCAGGCCGGGAGATGCTGCACCTGTTTCCTCCAGCTGGATTCCCATCGATTACTGTCAAATGACTAACTTCGGCCACACACTACATTTTCCTGGGATTATCCCTTCAAATGAATTATATGAATAATAAAGTTTCAGTGTTTCTTATCCAGCTATTAATCTTGGTGAGCACTAAAGTTCATTGAAAGTGCCGGTACAGTGGTTGGCACCCATTAATCAGGGGTGAAGGAGCCAGCCTGGCGAAGGATCAGGCCTGCCAGTGAAATATGGGCCCTTCTCAGAAGCTGGGGCTTTAACCTAGTATTAAATAGCTCACATTAGAAGTACTGAAGTCTTGAGGCTGTGAGTCTGGCGGGTTGTAGGCCCCTTGCTGAGAATCTGGGTGGAAAACTCCCAGATCACACTTAATCTTCACAAGGAACATTGTTTCCCTCTCATCAGAGAGAAGAGTCAATCAGAAACCCCCCCCAAAACAAAACAACAACAACAAAAAAAAACAAAAAAAAAACAAAAAAAGAACTTCCTAAGCCCAAACCGGCCATTATTAGTGTGGCAACAGCATAGTACTTATGCGCAGATTAGTTTACTGTAAATTAAAAACCATAACTTATCTCTGAGACACTCCATTTAGTACATGTGAGGTTAAATATGGTTCAGAGCGGCTCTTTCAATTAAATTGTTCTTCCTTAGCTCTAGTAAATGATATTAAACATAATTTCCTGAAAAGTAACAGAGATCATTACTCTGTTTGCAAATTGATACTATGTTATTAAAAATAGGAAATATTTGCAGGGATATTACAGATCTGGGTGTTTTTCACAGAGAATCTGCTATGGGCCCCAGGTTTTATGTCTGGCCAATGCAATCATAGGATCTGCCCAGATGGGCTGAGGCATCTCCAAGTTAGGCCTGGTTCCTGAAAGAATAGGGAGGAGTTTCTGAGGGTCCCTTCTGCCCTCCAAACCTGACTCTAGTGTTCCCTGAGTTAGAGAACTCCATGCAGCCTGCTAGCTTCCCAATAGTTCTGAGTTATTTATTTATGTTCTCCTTTATAGGCTGCCATTACTTCTACATAAACCGGCTTTATGACTTTCATGGATTTTTATCTTTGCCCGCCCTTTCGGAAAGGTCCGTTGCAGTTACGGGAAGCAAGGACGGCTGTCATCTCTGCTCTCTAGCCTTGGTCACAGAATGACTGCCAGTTCATAAACCAGCTTTTAAGCAGCTTTTGCTGCTCCTGGCTGAAGCATGTTCCTGGTGACACTGTGGTGTGGTTTGTACTGTGATGTAGAAGGTGCAGGATGTAGGACTGAATGCTGATGACCCACCCTTGGAGCCAGCCACAATGTTAAGTCAGGCACTGTGCAGGGTTTGGCCAGCGGGGGATGCTGTTACCAGGTTGGGTCCAGGAACCACAGGGCATTCCTTGGGTGGGGGAGGGTGAAGGATTCCCCCCTTTGAGAGGGTTGGACAGGACATGTGTCTGTATGTTCTGGCTTTAGTGAGTCACCTGAGTGCTGTGACATAGGACAGAGTTGCACGGGGAACTGCCCAAATGAACTTCATGTGTGGTCTCTTCAGAACCATCTGATCTTCCCACTAAAGGTCCCACCATTTCAGAGGGAATCAATGGCCCCTGAGAACAAAGCAAGCTGATGGAAGGCCTAAGGCCAGGAGCCCAGGGCAGACATTGCTGTTTGACTGCTGGCAGGAGCCCAGATCACCCCAAGCCTGTGCAATCAATTATACAGGTCCTACTATCCACATCCCACCCTCCTGAGCCTGATGACATTCTCATGTCATTTATACTGTAAACGAACAGTGTAGGAACAGAACATTGATATGTATGGGAAATACCAGGTAGAAATTGTCCCAAAGCTGGGCTGTGGTGCTGCACTCCATTAATCCCAGCACTCAGGAGACAGAGGCAAGTGGATCTCCATGAGTTCAAGGCCAGCCTGGTCTACAACGTGAGTTTCCGGACAGCCAGGGCTACACAGAGAAACCCTGTCTTGAACAACCAAAAAACAAAACAAAACAACCAAACAACAACAACAACCAAAACCCAAAACAAAACCAAAAATAAATGGCAATGTTTCAATGTGCAGCTGCCTTCTTATTTCACATGAGTGACATGGATGATTGACATAGAAAACTGACACTGAACAGGGACTCTGACAAATCTTGTGACATCAGCTAGGAGGCTTAGCCCTTGGCTCTCTTGTTTGATCTGTGCTGAATCACAAGGCAACCAGGGAGGAGGAGAGTAAGGGGGAGAGAGGGAGAGGGTGGGATAAGAGGAAGTAGGCACTTATTATGGAGTCAGAGCATGGACTCCATCACGACAGTCAGTCCCCGTGGGAACATTCAGCTCAGAGCCATCGACACAAAGTCCAGGCATTGACCTTGTCAAATTACTTCTATGACTTTAGAGAAGACCTCTCCCTATTTAGCACCTTTGTGTCTTTCTTTGTCATCTGTAAAATGGGGGTGCAGTGACTTGTTTGTGCCCAGGAAAAATGTGAGATGCTAACTGGACAGCGCAGTCTCCAGGGTCTCATAAACCTCCGCTCCAGGGTCTCATAAACCTCCGTTACAAACTGCAAAGGGGCTACCCAAGTCCTGGGTCTGGTGGGATGGCTTGGCCTGGCAGTATGGGCTTCTAGTTCCAGTGGCTCAGAAGGCTGACGTGGGAAGATTATAATTTCAAAGCCTGCCTGGGCTCCAAAGTGAGTTCAAAGACAGTCTGAAGGTAGAGGGCGGGGCCTGTCTTAAGGTGAGACATTAAAAGACACTGGAGAGGTAACTCAAGGGTAGAGTACTCATGCAGCATTGTGAGGCCTTGGGTTTACTCTCCAGCAACCCCACCACCACCACCCACGAACTGGAGACCGGGCTGATATTGTTCCCTGAGTACCTGGGTCACAGGAGAGGAGATGAAGTTATTTTTCTGGGAGACAGCTGATGGAAGTTGTATTAATCAGGGTTTTCTAAAGGAACAGAACCAATACAATGTCTCTCTCTGTGTGTAAATAATTTATTAAACCAGCTTACACTGAAATATTAACAGCTGCTGTCTCACACCTGAGAGGCTGAGAACCCCATCATTGCTCAGTTCTTGAGTCTGGGCAGCTCTGCAGTCCCAGTCTGGCTACAAAATCCTGGAGGATTCCTGGGGAGCTACTGGTCCTCAGTCAATTAAGAACATATTGTAACTTTGGTTCTGAGACCAGTGAGGGAAGCAGCAGCAGGATAAATCAACTCCGAGGAAAGTGGGAAGGCCAGAAAAAGAATACTCTTTTTGCTGTGTCTCCCCTCATCTTTGAAATCTGGGATGCTACCAGAAGGTGCTGTCCTTATTTGGTCTTCCCAAATCAACTAAGGCAATTAGGATTATTTTTCAGTTGAAGCTCCCTACTGAAGTAATCCTAATTTGTGGCAAATTGGCACTCAAATCGATAGTTATGAAAGGTACCGAAGTCCTCAGCAGAGGGGCGAGGCTTGGCAAAGTCCTGCAGGTTCTTGATATTTCTTGGCTAGTGCCTTGGAACCTTTGATTTGGTCTTTAGATGACACAGGTGAAGGGATTTGGTCTTCCAAACGGCACTTACAGAGTTAAATCCACAAAGGAAAGAAGGAAGCTCCAGATGGAGAAGACCCTCGAGGGGAAACGGAAGCTGAGGAGAGCCATCCATTAGGGGCTGCATCTGCCCTCTCTGAGAGCATCTCCCGAGAGATCCATCAGTGTCGAGGCCATCGAGAAAGACCTGCAGAGATCAATGTGCCTGTGCAAGATAAGTCGTTTAAAATCATTGTATACATGTAGACGGTTTGCTTTCTCCTGTTTGAAGAAAACACCGAGTCTTGAATACTTCCAGGCAAATGTCTTGTACCCCAAGCCAAAGAACCTGTGAGATCCTACCGATGAATAAGGAGCTGGGATAGAGCCAAAAACCCTAATCAATCTATAAACTTAATTATGAACAATCCCAAAGTGAATGGATCATTCTTTGTATAAACATCATCCTGGTTTATTCTCTCTTGTTGTAAGGAGAGACCGTTAGTTTCTGCTGCCCAGCAGCTCAGATCCAAAATAATCACACAGAAACTATATTATTTAAAACACTGGCCCATTAGCTCTAGCTTTTTATTGGCTAACACTTATATCCTAATTTAAGCTATTTCTAGTAATCTGTGTATTGCCATAAGACTGTGGCTTATTAGGTAAAGTTCCGAGGTCTGTGTCTACATGGCTTCTCTCTGACTCTGCCTCATTTCTCCCAGCATTCAGTTTAGTTTTCCCCACCTATCTATCTTATCAGGCCAAACCATTTTCTTTATTAACCAATGGTATCCACAACATACAGAGGGGAATCCCACATCACTTTCTCTCTCTCTGTACCTTCCCCCCTCCCCTCCACTCTCTTTTTCTCCTGACAGGGTATCACTACGTAGTCCTGGCTGGCCTAGAACTCACTATATAGACCAGGCTGGCCTCAGATTCACAGAGATCTGCCTGAGCAATGGAATTAAAGGTTTGTGCCATCATGTTTCACTTTTTTTATAAATTGATTTCTGACTTTCAATTTGGGTCCTTGAGAAAGCTGCAAGAGGTGTTAAATGTCAGTGTGTCCATGGACTAGAGAAGTTGTTTAGTTGGTAAAGAGTTTGCCTTGCAAGCATGACACCACAGCAGTTGATTGATTGAGCATAGTGGCTTACACATGTAGTCCTAGCTCGTAGGAGATACATGAATACATCCTTCAATATAGATAAATATATGTAGATAAATATATCCTTCAGTCTATTTAGTCTGAGGCCATCTCAGTCTACATGAGACCTTATCTCAAAACAAAACAACCTGGTCGGCACACATGGCCAATTATAATTTGGTTTATGAGACAGGGTTTCACTGTGTGTGTAGTCATGGATGCCCTGGAACTCACTCTGTAGACCAGGCTGGCTTTGAATCCACAGAGATCCATCTGCTTCTGACTCCTGAGTTCTGGGATTAAAGGTATGTGCCACCACTACCTGGTAAGCA
This sequence comes from Dicrostonyx torquatus, assembly GCA_028555095.1. NCBI lineage: Eukaryota > Metazoa > Chordata > Mammalia > Rodentia > Cricetidae > Dicrostonyx > Dicrostonyx torquatus. The sequence goes on along the minus strand of JAQHUG010000016.1, from coordinate 948,381 downwards.
AGCAGTATCTTATTTCTAAAGCAATCAAATGAGATTCCCCTGTTGATACAATCTAGATAAATTAAATCTATATTGTGTGTATATATTGTATATATACATGCATATACAAATAGTTTGAAGCCCCAAATTTCACCAAGCTCCCACATTTTGCAGATGAGAAAGTTGAGGAACAGAAGAGAGTGACTTAACCAAGGTCATACTCAAGGTGAATGAGGCAGCCATGATTGGTTGCTCACTCAGCAGTTACTTCCCCATTCCCTCCTGTTTTGGAACCTTCAGTGACTATGAAAGTCAGCCGTCTATTGACTTGGGGACTGTTCCCTGCTCTGCCTGTATTTCAGGGAGCCACAGGATAGGGACTTCTAGGTAGTCCATCTCACATAAGAGTTGCTAAAAATCCTGGTTACTCCTCTTCTGGCTAGAATACAAGCATTGGTGTAGTTATGGGAAGGGTTTATTTTGCTGGTGAAAAACGGCAAGCAAAATGAAATTATCTTGACTTTCAGATGTGGTTGTGATATATATATGATGGCTAGAGCTGTGGCAACTATTCTATACTGTAGCCTCAAGAACAAAGTTTGAGGGCCTGGAGAGATGGCTCAGTGGTTAGGATCACTGACTGCTCTTGCAGAGGACCTAGATTTGAGTCCCATCACCCATACTGATGGGGGATGTCCTTCTGTATATGTGTTGCTTTTATTGGATAGTGAATAAAGCTGTTTCAGCCAATAGCCTAGCAGAGTAAAGCCAGGCAGGAAATTCTAACAGAGATATAGAGAGTAGGTGGAGTCAAAGAGATGCCATATAGCTGCTGAAGGAGAAAGATGTCAGAACCTTGCCCAGTAAGCCACAGCCTCATGACCATACACAGATGGATAGAAATGGGTTAATTTAAGATATAAGCTAGGTAGGGATACGTCTAAGTTGTTGGCCAAGCAATGTTGTAATTAATATAATTTCTGTGTGATTATTTGGGTCTGGGCTGCCAGAAAATGAATGAACCATCTCTGTTTACACCATACAGTGACTGATGGCCACTTGTAACTCCTGTCCAGGGAATCTGATGCCCTCTCTGAACTCCACAGGGACCCAGAACACACACAGTGAATAGACACACATGCAGGCAAAACATTTACACACACACACACACACACAAATAAAGATATATTGTGGAATAATCTTTTTGTACACTGTAGAGATGTGTCGTAGTCTTTCGGTTGGTTTAATAAAGAGATGGTAGGTGGCGCACGCCTTTAATCCCAGCACTCAGGAGGCAGAGGCAGGCGGATCTCTGTGAGTTCGAGACCAGCCTGGTCTACAAGAGCTAGTTCCAGGACAGGCTCCAAAGCCACAGAGAAACCCTGTCTCGAAAAACCAAAATAAATAAATAAATAAATAAAGAGATGGTAGCCAGGAAGAAGTTAGGTGTGACTTCCTGGCAGAGAGAAAAGAAAAAGAGATGAATCCAGTTGGGGGAGAGACACCAGAGGACATGAAGAGGAAGTAGGAGATGCAAGGTGGAAGAGAGGTAGAAAGCTACAAGGCAAAACGTAGATTAATATAAATGGGTTAATTTAAGTTATAAAAACTAGTGGGAGAAGCCTAAGCTACAGGTTGAGCTTTCAAAATTAATAAGTCTTTGTGTCATATTTGTGAGCTGGTAACCCAAAGATCTATCTATATATTTATCATCTATCTATCTATCTATCTATCTATCATCTATCATCTATCTGTCTGTCTGCCTATCTATCATCTATCTGTCTGTCTGCCTATCTATCTATTTATCCATCTATCTAAAGCTTGAGAATACACTTTATATTAGGTGGGGTTCAGGCAAGAATCAACCTATTCCAGAGAAAATGAATGATTGCTTGCATAGATGATGGAAGAGTTGACAAGCTGAGGTACCCATTCCCATAAGAGTTTAGTCCCTGAGAACCCTGTTAACTGTCCTCGGGCTGGAGAGACAGAGGGGGAAGGAGAGAAATCCCAGAAGTTGTACCTGGGATCCAAACGAGCCTCTCAGAAGGAGCTGGAAGGACAAGGGTGGGAGTGGGGAGGTTGTCTTGTAAGAACAGGACCCACAGTATATGCACGCTCCAGCACTGTTTGGAACAGCACAGAAAGCCCAGAGTGAGGGCAATAGCCTAGCCTCACCCCATGACTACGCTCCAACTCCCTCATTGCTTCCTATTGGCTAGTCTCTCCCTACCCCTAGTCAAGGCAAGAGGAACTTGCTGCAGTGTGGGCAGAGAAAGGCATGGTCCTGAGTCCCTGGAGCTGACTCTCATGGCTAGCTTAGATGCTAGGGCAGAAGGAAGGGAAGCCCCTTAGCCTTTGATGATGAGTGTGAATTTGTTGCACTTAACCTGCTGCAGGGCACTTCCTTCTGTAGTAATTAAGTTCCGGAGTCATGGGCCTCTTGGACTTTCAGTAGAGACAGCCTTAGCATTATAGTTAATCTGGGTTGGACCCACGTCTTCCAGCTCCCATCTAGGCCTGGGCACCGCACCTGTGGGGGTCCGAAATCCAAGCCCTGTGTGCTTTGGGTAGGGAGAGAGAGAATGAGTCCTAGGAACACCACATACTTCCCACCTAGAAGATCTCTACCAAGTACAGGACGGAAAGAAGAGCAGGGAGTTGGTGATCCCCAAGTGAAATCAGGGATACTAGTTGCCCACCCCAGGTGGTCCCTGAGTCTTCTGTGTGAAAACCAGGATGTCAGCTTCTGGCTCATCTGAGTGGGGAGTCTATTCAGTTTGTTGAGACTAACAATGATAGGTTTGCCTGGAAACCAAAGTGGGGCCAGAAGGCCTGAGGGCCTCTCCCTCTGTCTGGGGGTCCTGGGGGTTTCCTGGTACTCTAGAAGAAGATGAAAACAGAAGGTGTAGTTCCTAAGTCAGTTTACAAATGAGGAAACTGAGGCAAAGACTGCCATTAGCTGGGATAGTGGTGGAGAACTTAGTGATTGGGGAAAAAATGGAGCTGGCCTGCAGGATGCTGGGATCTGGGTACCATCCGTGGGTCAGCTACCCTTCCTTGCCCTGCCCTACCCTGCTCTGCTCTGTCCTTTCCTTCCTTACCTTTTTTGTCTCTACCCTCTTTTTTCCCTCTTCTTCCTTGCACTTCACCCATCCTCCCCTCACCATCCCTTCTCTTTCTTTCTCCATCCCTTTTCTTCCTGCCGTTCCTTTTCTTCAGGCTGGCCTGGAAGTCAGGATCCTCCCACCCCCGTGTTCCTAGTGTTAGGACACTGTAATTCTCTTTCACCACATCTCTTGCCGCTCATCAGTTGGCTTTTGGATGCTGACTTTGTCAACTCTGGTGTCAAGGTTGTGGCTACCTGTATCTCTAGATAAACTTCTGCTCTGCTCAGGGATGGCTTTCTGAATGCCCCTTCTTCATTCCAGAATGGAGACTTCTGGGAACACATGTGTGTCCCAGTTACGGTTTGGTCCATACTCAGTGACAGCTGAGGGCCATCTTCTGTCATAAACTAGCTTGAGGACTGGGGATTGATTGGGGGGGGGGAACCAGGGAGTCAGCATGATCAGGGGCCCTGGGAAAGGACTGAGTGAGACAGTCTCAGCCTGTCTCTGTTTCAAGTCCCATAATGCAGTGAGTGGAGCCAGCTGTAGACAGAGGCCCTGATCTCCAGCACGGCTGTCTGTGGCTTGGACTTCACTCTGGGCAGTCCCGCAGCCTCTGCTGCTCGGTTGTTTCCATGCTTAGATTAGATATCATGCAGGAATCCCTTCCTGGGTCACAGACTTTTTTTTGTTTTTGTTTTGGAAACAGGGTCTCTCCATAGCCCTAGTTGTCCTGGAACTCACTATATAGAGCAGGCTAGTCTTGAACTCATAGACATCTGCCTGCCTCTGCCTGCCAAACACTGGGATTAGAGGTGTGTGTCACCACACCCAGCTGTCACAGGCTTCTTGACCAAGCAGGACAAGAACTGAACAGCGACATCAAGGTGATGCACCCACAGCTATTGGTTAGAGTTCAGAATCGGCCTACTGACTTTTAGTACCTACTCCAGTCTTGGCACCAGGCCCTGACTTCCCTTTGGGAATGGGAAGGAAGTGTCCAGGTGAGGACGCTCAAAGCTCAGGCTGCCAGGCCTCATGGAAGCCCCTTCCTGGATGCGAGCCTGTTTTACAGGCTCTGCATTTCTGGGGGCTGGGAGTCTTACTTGGTTAAATAACACATTTTTAAAAATTGTTGTGATTCCATACTGAAGCTTCCCATATGGTTAATTGGAAGTGTTCTCACCAATATTGCAGGCTGTAAAAACTAATGAGGTAAATGGAAAATTTATCAAGTGCCACAGTTAGACACTAACGTATGGCTTAATGCTACATTCGGGCAGACACTGTCGTACTGCGCGATGCCACAGTTGGGCTTACTGAAGTCAGAGGGGCTCTTTATCCCCACAGCAAGAATGTGAGGGTCAGTCAGCAGGGCTGGGAGCTGTGGCATTGGGGAAGGCTCTTTCACCAGCCTTTTTTGACCTGTCCCCAACCCATCTCCTGCAACGTGACAAATGAGAGCAACCAATGATGTCCAGGTCATTTTTTGTTGTTGCTGACAAGCTACCACATACTGGGTGGGTTGTAGCCACCTTCACTTACTCCCTTCCTACTCCCAGGTCTGCTCACTGCTACCACCTGAGCTGTGTCGGGTCCTTCTCCTGATCCCTGGCACCAAGGAGAGTTTGTAGCCTTCCTAGGCCAACAAAATGCTAATCAAGACGCCACTTCTCTTAGACTATTTGAGTCGGAGCTTCCTTCAGACCATAGATTTTTTTTTTTCCCCAGAGAAAACATGTCAATGGTCAATGACCACAGTCACCATGAAAAGGGTTCAGTGAGCTCTTTGCAGAAAGCCTGAGCCCCAGGCCTTGGGTAGTTGTCTCCCCTGTGGGCTGCTCAGGCAAAGCCTGCAACTGCGTCTCCAGAACACCAGTAGCTGAATCAGCATGGTGGGTGTTCCTCACACATTTGTTGAATGAATGAAATCAGATGGAGCCTTCAGGATTGGCTAACTGCAATCCTCATGGACTATGCTGGAAACTTTGGATGGAGGAGAGGAAGGCCTGGTGCCTGCCTGCCCTAATGTGCCAGGAACTTTGTGGAGAAGAAATGCCGCACACTTCTCTCTGGTTTTTCTGTGCACACGAGCACTTGAGGCCCAGACTTTCTCTCCATCACTCAGGACTCTTGGCTTTGCTTCTCCCTGGACCACGACAGCAGCCTCCCAATGGTACTTTGTGCGGTTGCCTCCTCCCCTCTCCATCCTCTCTCTGTATTCCAGCAATGAATGTTCTGGAAGGCCATAGCACAAACCTCCTGAGCTTCAGTGTTTCTCATCTGTATGTAATCAACAAGATGTCCCACTCTGTTGGCATCGGGCCCACTTTGTTCCTGGACTTTCCTTCCAGTCACTCACACCACTGCTTTCCTTACGCAGTGTGTTTCTTACTTTTGGGTTGCTGCAATAATACCTGGATGATGTGGGATTCCTCTCTGTATGCTACCAAAGAAGCTGCTTTGGCCTATGGCAGGGCAGAATATAGCCAGGCCAGAAGAGATATGTTTAGAGAGTGAGCAGATTCAGAGAGACGCCATGTAGCTGCTGAAGGAGAAATATGCCCGCCAGACCCTTACCAGTAAGCCACAGCCTCATGCTGATACACAGATGAATAGAAATGAGTTAATTTAAAATGTAAGAGTTAGTTAATAAGAAGCCTAAGCTAGTAGGCCAAGCAGTGTTGTAATTAATATAGTTTTGTGAGATTATTCTGGTCTGGGTGGCCAGGAAACAAACGAGTAGTCTCTATCTACACCTGACAGAAACAGCTTAATGGAGGAAGAAGTGTTGACTCATCATTCTATCTCTCTCTATCTCTCTATCATCTATATGTCTATCATCTATCTATCTATCTGTCTATCTATCTATCTATTATCTACAAGTCTATCATCTATCATCTATATGTCTATCTATCTATCTTCCTATCTATCATCTATATGTCTATAATTTATCTATCACCTATATGTCTATCATCTATCTGTCATCCATCCATCTATTATCTATCATCTATCATCTATCTATCTATCTATCTATCTATCTATCGATCTATCTATCTATCTATCTATCTATCTATCTATCTATCTATCTGAGACAAGGTCTTACTATGTAGCCATGGCTGATCTGAATTCAGCCTGTAGATCAGGCTGGCCTCAAATTTGAACCCACAGAGATCTGCCTGCCCTCTGCCTCCTGAGTGCTAGGATTAAAGACTCATACCCTTATGCCCAACCTTCTTATTATTCTTTGCATAGAGAATTTTTTTAATGTAATCCTGGTTAGCCTGTACTCACTGTGTAGAACAGGCTCTGTAACTTTCAATGAGCCTCTTGCCTCAGCTTCCTGAATATGAGGATTATGGGTGTGTGCTGCCGTGCCTGGCCTGGCTCATGGTTTTAGAGAGTTTCAACCCTTCACGGTGGTAAAGGTATGGCAGAGAAGTTTGTTCATGGCTGTGGGAGTGTGTGGTGGAGGACTGCTATTCACATCACAGCAGACAGGAAGCAGTGAGACAGGAAATGGGAAGGGGTTAACAGAACCCTAAGGACCTGATCCCACTAATGTACTTCCTCCCCAGATACCAACAGGTGAACAAGGGATCAAATGTGAGCCTGTGGGGGACATTGCAGATTAAAAACAGCATAATGTCAGGTGAGACACCAAGTGTCCTTGTAGCTTGTACAACTGTTTCTACTCCCTTACTTAGAGGGTTTTCCCACCACTTCAGTGGGAAAACTGAATGAAAAATGAAAAAAATGAGTGGGTTTCCACTCATTCCATGATAGAACTCTGCTCCCTTTAGGTCCTATAGCATATCCAGCTTCCTTCAGGAAAACTCCTGAGTAAACATTGGACAGACCTCGTCTACTTAAAAAAATTCTATAGTACAAACAATGTTTTAAGTGGCAGAACTCACTGTGGGCTAGCAGGCAGCGACCAGACAAGCACCCCTATCACCTGATGTAATCACTCCAAAATCCAATGTGACACATGGATCTGTATAGGAAGTTAAGGCCTACCAGGTGGAGAGGAGAGCCAACCGGGCTGGAGTCTGCCTGGTGCTGTCAGAGGTCCTGATCTGCCTAGCCACTGAGGGGTTACCAAGAGATGTCAACGGATTGGACCCCCTGGGTGCTGGGAGGGTATATAAGGTTCTCCCTGTTGTTAAATAAATGAGTCTGTTGTTTCCCTTTTATCTGACTTCTGGTGTCTATGTCATTAGTATCACACCTTCTCACTCCTTACTCCCCTTCCCCCTCACCCCAGGAAGTTGTTAGGGCCTAGCAACAGATCTGGGCATTTCAGAATCCTTTCCTTAAGTCCTTAAGTCCACTTCCATGAAAATGATTTGAACTGCTTTCAGAGATTTCCACTTGAAAAGATTTTCTATAGTGGTATCTATGTGTCTCCTGAGGGGAGACAGTCTGGAATCTAGACTCAAGATGTCCCTCAGTAGGGCCAAGAAAAGCCGCACGATGGATATTGGTGAGATGTCTTACTGCTCATGAAGTGTACTTTTGGAGTGTTCACTGACACAGGGAGCTGCTTATGATACTGTCTTAGGGTTCCTATTTCTGTCGTAAAACACTGACCAAAAGCAACTTGGCGAGCAAGGAGAAGTTTATTGCATTTTACAGGTTTCACATCACAGTCCATCATCAAAGTAAGTTAGGGCAGGGATTCAAGGCAAGAAGATACAGGCAGGAACTGAAGCAGAAGCCAGAGAGGAGTGCAGCTACCTAGCTTGCTCCTCCTAGCTTGCTCAGTTTGCTTTCTTATGTTACTCAGGAACGCCTACCGATGGTTGGCACTCCCTACAGTGAGCTGGCCTTCCTGCAGCAACCATCAATCAGAAGAATTCCGCACAGGCTTGCCCACAGACCAGCCTGGTGGGGGTATTTGTCAAGTTGGCACAAAACTAGCTAGCACAGATATAATATATGAATGTCATAGGTGACTTACTGCGTGCATGTGTTTATTGGACAATGACCTCAAGTTGGTAGTTTATGGAGTATTTAAAATTGTTTATTTTAGCTGGTTGGTGGTGGTGAATGCCTTTAATTCCAGCACTTGAGAGGCAGATGGATCTCTGTGAGTTTGAGGCCAGCCTGGACTACAGAGCTAGTACCAGGACAGTTAGGCGTGTTACACAGAGAAACCCTGTCTTGAAATCCCCCCCAATTGTATATTTTTAGATTTATCTTAAGTGTTTTTAAAATGTGTGTGTCCATGTGTGTCTGGGTGGGACAGGTGCACATGAATGCAGGTACTTGTGGAGGTCAGAGGCATCAGATCTCCCTGGAGCTGGAGTTACAAGTGATTGTAACTCCATCTCATGTGTGCTGGGAACCAAACTTGGGTCTACTGGAAGAACAGTATAAACAGGTCTCAGGGCTTTCCAGGGCTGTTCTAGAAGATGAATGAGGCTGGAAGGGACTGGAAGACTTGGTTGGAGTGACATTCTGGCCATCTCTGACTCATCTGGAGCCAGCTCTATCAGATGAGCTGTTGACTGCTGTGCAGAATCCTTTTGCTCCTCAAGAGCTTGCTCTTGCTTTTGCTTGACCATTGATTTTTCATTCTCACCCAGTTCTGAAGTCTGTTTATAGATTCTATCCTGGAGATTAAACTTCTGGTTTTGGGAGGTGACTGACGCACACTCTCTGCCTTTTATCTCTTTTTGAGACTGGGACTCTTGCTTTGTTCAAGTTGGCTTTAAACTCCCAATCCTGCAGTCTCAGTCTCCTGAGTGTTGAGTTAAGGGTGTGTACCACCAACCAGCCTAGCTCACTTTTCTTTTCTGACTAACCTGGTGGGGTGGGGATCAATGTGTGAGAATCACCTGAAGTCTGGAACTGGCATTGTACTAGCAATCCCCACTTGATGAAGACACACAGTGGGAGTAGATTTACTGTGAAGAAAACCAAGATCCCCTTGGACCTGTCTAGCCCTCTTGTGCTGTCTTCTTGGTTCATCATTCACAAGATAAAGGAACTCTTCAGCTTCGTGCAATCCTTAGGTCCCAGGGACAATGGGGCATGATTCCTTCTGCTTATTCTTCTAAATCCTGACACAAGAAAGCTACCCTTCCATGCCACTGCCTCCCAGCTCCCATCAGCAAAAGAACCGTTCACTAGCTAGATTCACAGTGGCTCTGAAAGCAGAGACGCACTGGTTTTTGGGCACGGTGTCCCCTTATGCAGGAGAAGGAAGACTTACCATGTGTCTTGGGGAGGGTGAGGAACACTGGAGGTCTGATACTCAATGGGCCTCAGTTCCGAATGTGAATGAGATGTCAAGTTCACTCATTCAAGAAATGTTTATTAATGTCTGGGAAGATGGTTTAGCCAGTAAAGTGCTTGCTTGTAAGCAGGTGGGCTCGGGTTTGACCTTCAGCATACAAACACACACACACACACACACGCACACACACTACACACACACACACACGCACACACTACACACACACGCACACAAACACACACACACAAACACACACACACACGCACACACTACACACACACACACACACACACACACACACACACACACCAAACAAAAAACCTAACGTGGACAGTGCCTGTTGATGTTGTCTTCTGGTTTCCACAAACATGTTACACATATGCATGTATGCCACACAGACCCCTGTACCCACCCACCAACACGTATTTATCAGGCGATCATCAAGTGCCAGGGCTGCTATACACTTCAAGAAAAGATGTGAGCGAAGCTCAACTGACCCTTACCCTGGGGGATGCACAGTCCTTCAGGAGAGGTGGAAATTCAGCAAGGCCACAGGTCCACAACACTCTGTGGATCCAGAGTCGGGGCCTGGGGTCTGAATTCGGCCCGTGAGAGAGCCTCTACCACTGTGGTTCTGACGTCTGTGGGATAGTCTAAAGATAGAAAAGGAAGCAATCTTTCATAGTCTGTTTTGGAGTATTGTAACAAAATACTAGAGAGTGGTAACTTATAAAGAGAAATAACTTAGTACCCAGTGCCAAATACATGGCACTGACATCTGATGGGACTTTCATTGCTGTGTTATTCCATGGTATAAGGCAGGTGGGCATCTGAGTGTGAGAGCAGTCATTCAAGAGAAGGCATACTTGTGTGTGTGTGTGTGCTTGTGTGCACTGTGTATGTATACATGTGCATGTGGGTGTGTCCAGAAGCTAGAAGTCAATGTCAAGTGTTCCATTTGAGGCAAGGTCTCTCAGTGAACAGGGAACTCACCAATTTGAGCTTCAAGGATTTTCTTGTCTTCACCTTTGCAGCACAGAAGTTTTAGGTGTTCCCTATAGGGCCTGAGTCTCACATGAACTCAGGTCCTCATGACTTTGTGACACTTACTGACTAAGCCATTTCTTACTTACCCTGGTATTTGGGGTGCGCACACACATGTGTGTGTGTGTGTGTGTGTGTGTGTGTGTGTGCATGAGTGGTTTGCCTGCCTGTGTGTCTGTGCACCACATTTGAGCTTTGTGTCTGCAGTAGCCACAAAGATTTTCTAGAACTTGAATTATAGACAGTGGAACTGAAATTGTAGACAATGGATGTGAGCTACCATATGAGTGCTGGGAATAGAACCTGGGTCCTTTGGAAGAGCAGCCCATGCTCTAAACCACTAAAGCCATCTCTCCAGGCCCCTCTCCCCATTGCTTGCTTTTTTTTTTTTTTTTTTTTTTGTTTTTCGAGACAGGATTTCTCTGTAGCTTTGGAGCCTATCCTGGAACTAGCTCTTGTAGCCCAGGCTGGTCTCGAACTCACAGAGATCCGCCTGCCTCCCGAGTGCTGGGATTAAAGGCGTGCGCCACCACTGCCCGGCCCATTGCTTGCTTTTTATAACAAGTCCATTTCTGAGATACAGAGTCATTACCAAGGCCATGTCATTCATTCACGTTCAAGGATAGAGAGAGAGCCTCAAGCCCCATCACCTCTTGTTGGCCCCACACCAATGCTGTTGCACTGCAGAGGACATTTTCAATCATGACACCTCCATGAGCAGCGGCATTCTGTAGTCTCTGATTTTTCCGTTGCCTGCTCTCTTGTACTCCGAGGGCATCTGCGTCCCTGGACAGCATCCATTGGCAAGCAGCAATGGACCTGGGCTCTGAGTCCCAGCTCTGTGGGAGTGTGGCAGGGAAAGTGTCTGGTTCCAGTTAGATCAGCCTCCCTTTGATGAAGCCTAGGAGTCAGGAGGAGTTGCTGCAGATGGAGGCTGCTTCTCATAGCAGACTTGGGAGCCCTCAGCACCCTGGGGGGTCATCTGCTTAGAGCTCTCCCATCAGTGGGCCACCAGAAGGGAGGGTAGGGAGGTATAGAGGCTGGGGAAGGATGCCCACCCGAGGCCAGAGAGGGAAAAAGGAGGGGAGACAGAGAGTCCCCATCCAGGCACGTGGCCAACATGAACTGGAGCCAGATCTAAGATTAGAACGGGTAGGTTTGTGGCTCTCAGACCTCCACTCGAGCTCCCAGCCTATGCTGTTTCTTGGCAGGACTCTCTTTGTCCTGCTCTGACTCAGACCCACCCTAGTTTGTCTCTGGAATTATCGTCGCTGTCATAATCGTTGTTCTAATAAAATACTCATCTGACGACCTATTAGTAAGGCATGTTGTTGACAGGAAATGTGTATTCTCCGCATTTCCTATTACACTGTCTATTTCCTGCCTCGTTTTTCTTGGAAGGCCAGGAGTCACTGGAGATAATAGTGTATTGACAGAAAGAGAAAGTGGGAGAGTGTCGCTGGAAGTGGGGAGGACTTAGTTCTAGTTCCCGGCAGGGATCCTGCAGGAAACCCACAACTCCTTTCCTGGTGGCTTGCTTAGGAGCTCACCTGCCCCTCTCCCCTCAAACAAATTGTCCCCACAACCCTCAGGGCTGATGCCCAGGTCCTGTAGGGGCACCAGGCCCACCACGTCTGAAAGCTGCAGTTTGGAAAGAGTTCTTGAGAGTTTGGAAAGTATCTCATCAGTCACCAGGATTTAGTTGAGGATGGTGTAAGAAGAAGAAGAAGCCAAAAATCATCTAGCTTTCTAGGGGCTGGAGAGATGGCTCAGTGGGTAAGAGCAATTGCTCTGCAACCGTGAAGACTGAGTTCGGATCTCCAGTCCATACATAAAAAAAATGCACATGTGCTTGAAAACACAGTCTTGTCAGGGTGACAGACAGGAGGATCTCTGGGGGTTGCTGGCTGACAGCCTCACTCCAAGCTCCAAGTTAAAGAGGCTGTCAGAGTGATAAAGCAAGACCTTTTGATGTGCCCTAGCCTCTACTCTCTCTCTCTCTCTCTCTCTCTCTCTCTCTCTCTCTCTCACACACACACACACACACACACACACACACACACACACACACACACACACTTCACTTTTGCCCCTGCAGGTTTTCTTTTGTGGGGTGGGTTTTGAGACAGAATTTTACTGTCTAACAGCCTTGCTGTCCTGGAACTCACTCTGTAAACCAAGCTGGCCTCGAACTCACAGAGATCCACCTGCTCTGCCTCTGGGTGCTGGGATTAAAGGCTTGTGCCACCACTGCTTAGTTTTTTTTTTTTTTATTGGATTACAAATAGTTCATTTCCAAGGGAAGAAACTACTGGATGCTTATGTAGATAGTAGGCAGCAGCTCAGAGCGTCTGAAAAGAGGCTATTTTGGAGCCCAGCAGCTGTGGAGGGGTGTTTCTGGCACAGTGTTCACCTAGATGACTTTGCCTAGGACAGACTTTGTAGCTTTGGCTGCACAGGGTCCTGAGTTGTGGGCTCCAGGATGAAATGGGCCGAACCCTGGCTGGGGGCTCCACCCAGCCCTTTCCTTCTGATGCCAGTTTAGGGAACTAAACTTAGTTTATCCAAACTGCTTTAGGCCAGCAAAGAGTTTACTGAGTCAGGTAGCCCAAAGCAGAGAGGCCTCTGGATTCTTACAGTATGGCTGAGGGGGTTGTTACATTCCTGTGCGGACAGCACCCCTGTGGAATGACACCCAGGTTGCTGGAGTCAGCTCCAGTAGACTGAAACTGGGAAGAGGTGTATCCAAGATTCTCTGAGGTGTTGAATAACCTTGTCTTGGTCTCTCCATTAAGCTTGCCACAGCTGTCACACCTCTACACTTCTACCAGAGGGGTCTCTGAGTTGCAAATCAGTAGACGGTTTGCTATGGATGTCCGGTGTCTTTGGAGATCTAGATATCTGTCTAGCTTTTCCGTTCCAACCTGGGTCTTGATAATAGAAGTCTTGCCTTTAGGGAATGTCACACGCCTAAGAACCCAAGAGACCAGTGGAAAAAAGGAAGCCTAAACTTATAGGAGTGGTCTTGGGCTAACACTCAGGGACATGGGAAAGAGGATGCCTGAGGATATAGATGGGGGCATTGGAAGCCTTGGCTACCTCCTGAAGTTGTGTGGATCCATTCCTGTGGTTGTGGCTCTTGATTAGAGTGGGCCTTTCTCACTGACCTACCTGGCTCTCCTTTTCCCTAGTCACTGTGGAGTCCCAGAACCAGCATGACACACAGTGTGTTCTTCACACACAGGGGCACTTGCCCGGTGTGGGGATTTTGCTGTTATACTTTGTAGTGAGTATGCGCACAAAACTGTACATCATTTGGATTTACTCTTCTTTTTTTTAATATTTATTTATTATGTATACAATATTCTGTCTGTGTGTATTTATTTATTATGTGTATGTCTGCAGGCCAGAAGAGGGCACCAGACCTCATTACAGATGGTTGTGAGCTACCATGTGGTTGCCGGGAATTGAACTCAGGACCTTTAGAAGAGCCATCTCTCCAGCCCCCTGGATTTACTCTTCTAAGTAACCCCATAGGGCTCAGGTTTCTTTTTATTTAAAATCTTGTTTGGTAAAACATGCATTGTGCAAAGCTTACCATTCTAACCCTTTTTTAAAAATCACATTTTAATTTAATTACATATGTGTATGATGTGTCTTGACCCTAGCTGTTCCCTCAACTCCCCTTTCTAACTCTGCCTGGACTCCTCCTTCCAAAATGTCCCCTCCCATTTCATGCTTCTTTTTTCATTATCCCCCCCCCCCCCGCCAGACAGGGTTTCCCTATGTAACAGCCTTGTCTGTCCTGGAACTGCTTTGTAGACCAGGCTGGCCTTGAACTCACTGAAATCTATCTGCCTCTGCTTCCCAAGTGCTGGTATTAAAGGTGTGCTGCCACCACCACTCAGCTATCATTGTTTTTTTATAACCCACTGGATCTGATTAGCGCTGCTTGAGTGTGTGTGTGGGGCCATTCACCAGGGCACAGACAAACCATCAGCAGCCACGCCCTGCAGAAAAAATGATGTCCTCTACCCCAACAGCCATCACTGTCAGCAGTTCCTCAGCTAGAAGGGGGCTATACAAGCTCCTCTCCCATCCCTGGCATTCCTGACTGGCTCCATCTTATGCACGTCTTGTGGAGGTAGCCATAATTGCTGTGAGCAAGTCGATGGATGCAATAACCAGGTCCTGTGCAGAAGACAGCATTACACAGCCCTCCTCCCATTCTCTGGGTCTTATGTCCTTTCTGATTCCTCTTCTGCAGTGTTCCCTGAGCCTGGGGGAGTGATTAGTTTGATAGAGATGCCCCTTTTAGGGCTGAGCATTCAACAGTCGCTTGTTCTCCACACTTGGACCAGTGATGAGTCTCTGCATTGACCCCTGCTCACTGCAAGAAGCTTCCCTATAAAGGCTGAGAGCCGCACTGATCCAGAAATATTTCAAAGGCAGTATCACAACATGGTCATTTAGGAAAACAATAGTAGCAGGCTCCCTCTCCTTACCTTTACGGGGTAGGGCGTGTGGACGAGAAACAGTAGACAGAAGGAACAGAGGTACAGAAACACAGAATAGAACCAGGACGGCAATCCAGTGAATACTGAACTTGGGCCACATTTATTTTCCACATGCTTATGTACCCCAATCCAAAAGGGAGGGAGAGGCAAAAGACTGCTTTAACATGCTACAAAGAACAAACAGGACAATTACCTCTTCAATACCTGAAGCACCAAGCAACTATACCCTGAGTTAAGTATTCTGTTTGTTTAAGCAGGACCTGCAGCAACCACACCTTAGGCCAAGTATCCGGTAGGCAGCCACTGTCTGGGTCAAACCTCCGGTCATCTCCGGTAGGAACAGGAATATGCCTGAACTCTCTGACCTTTGGTCAAGGTAGAACAGAGCCACCTCTGTGGGCCATCTTAATACCCAAAACACCAACTAACCTCACCCTAGGTTATCTTGTTAGTTTGACACCTTAAGTCAAACCTCTTGTCAATAGCCTTGGAAGGAGGAAGAATAGGCCCGAACTCTCCAGCCTCTAGTCAAGGTGTAAGGGACCCACTTCTGTGGGCTCCCACACTTCCCCAGGGCCCATGACCTCCCCAGCCATGGGCTTTTGACTACATTTACAGTACCAGACATATATGAATTCCCTCTTGTGGGATGGGCCCCAAATTGAAGCAGAGGGCAGTTGGCTACCCCGCAACAGCCATGCTGCAATTGCACTATTGGGTGCATCTTGCCTGGCAGGGGTTTTAGATTTTTTTTTTTTTGAAAGTGCAAGTCAGGGACATTAAGTACATTCACACATTTTGTGACTGTCACCATCATCCATCTCTAGAACTCTATCTCTGAAGCTCTCATCGTCTTCCTCTACCCTCTGCTCCAGCCACCTACCATCTCACTTTCTGTCTCTATGATTTGAGAACTGTGTGGACCCTCCAAATGAGGAACCCTACAGAATCTGTCCTTTACGACAGGCTTATTCTAATCCATGTCACGCAGTTTTTCCTTTTCAAGGCTGTCGTCATATGGATATCCCACAGTTAATTTTTTATTTTTTTTAATTATTTTAATTTTTAGAGAAGATCTTAGTACATAGCTCTAGTTTACTCGGAACTCACTATACGGATCCAGCCGGTTTCAGATTCACATAGTTCTGCTTCCTCAAACTCACGGAGATCTGCCTGCCTTTGCTTCCCGAGTGCTGGGATTAAAGGCGTGTGCCACCATCGTCCAGCAAGAGTAAGTCTTAAATCCAGGCCTATTGGAGGTTCCTACCTCACATTTCCTCGCGTGCTAAGGCAGATGGACAAGTGAATGTATGAGTGCTGCAGGTGCTAAATTGTACTAGCAAAGCCGAGAATAGCTGCTGAAATCTAGCCTGCGGTTTGATTGGCTCAGGAGTGAAACATGTTAGCATAGAGTGCTGCTACAGATTGGTCCCGAGTGGGGGAGCTATTACTCTGTGGGGTAATTCAGAAGACCCAGGTTCTTTCATGCTCAGCTCCCAACATCCGCTTGGACCTGAGTGAGACTCCTCTACCTTTAGGCAACAAGAAGGTTGAGAAAGCACAAAGTCCAAAGTCTTTGGTCTCCAAAGACTTGCTGCTCCAAAGTCCCTGGTCTGAATGTGTCCATCTCACCCCTGTTCATGGCAGTGGTGTAAACCTGTCCAGGATCATGCTGCCAGGAAGAGTGTCTGGGAGATGGAGTCCCCAGCTGAGCTGTTCCTAGTAGCCTTATTATCTTCCGGAAGGTGGAACAGGCATTCCTGGTTGGATCACTTGTGAATGCTGCACCAGGCAATGCCATCAATCTCTGAATGGGATTTTTCATGGAGGATGCTGGGGAAAATGCTTGCCTGTTCAGGAGGCACAGAGACCAGTGTGATCACCACTACTGTCTGGACACAACCTTTTCTGCACTGGCTAATCTTACTTTCCAGCTCCCTCACGGTCACGGGCTATTTCCTGAGCACATCAGTGTGGAAGCACGTTTCGGTAGACAGCCGATAAAGATCTTTTAACCTTGTATTTCCTTTCGTATCGTCATAAATAGCTCTGCAATGCCATTCCAGTAAGCCTGACAGTTCATGCATTGAGATTTGGATGCAGCAGCATATCTTCCTGTTATATATAAAAAAGAGTGACAGCATTCATCGTTTACAGTGACATCAATGAAGTCTGCTTGTAGAGGTTCCCACTCTATCCATTCATAATGCCTTTTATGACTTCAGGCTTTTAAACGTGGCATTCGGGTCTATTTTTCAAATCTACCACCATTATCAGCTCGGGAAGCCATTCTTCAACACTTCATTTTTCTAAGAATATCTGGAATATCTTAATTCCTGTGAGGCTTCTCCTCGGGGTAGGCTGGCAGGTAGAACTGTAATGTGAAAAAGAAGGAAACGAAGAGGCTGCCGGGTCCCTCGCCTTAGGATATTGCTCATCTCAGCCACCCCGTTTTTGTTGTCGTCCCCAGGTAAAGACATGGCTGTCTTTGTGTGGGGATGACAGAGGGGAGCTGTAGCATGGGGCCAGTCCTGACCTGGACACATTGCCAGATCTGCCGTGAAGAGGGTGGAGCGCTGTTGATGTTGGAACAATTTATCCCAGTAGGGCTCAAGGTTTTGAACAGCAAAGGAAGTTTCTCCTCGCTTCCTAAGAGACTCCACAGCCGATCAGCAACACCCTCAAGACCCAGATGGAGGAGAATCAGATCTTACATCCTTCTGGATGCTTCCTGTCTTTGGAAGTGGCTTCTCCCTTGATCTTCTGAGGCCCAACTCTTGGTCTTCATCTGAAGATCTTGCTAGAGCTGGGCAAGACCAGTTTAGGTGCAGAGAGCTAGGAACAATCTCTCTAGGACAGTTCCCTTGGAGAGGCTGGACACGGCAGCGACAGTTCCTGAAGTCACGTAGATGGCAAGATTTGACCACTGGTTTAAGGGAAGGAAGTTGTTGAATGCCTTGAGCTGCCTCTCAACAGCTGTCCAGGACATGTCGCGGACACAGCAGACCCTCCGAGGATGGGAACCTTTGCTTTGTTTTAGCCAACAACAACCCCTTCCCTTTGCACGTGCTCTCTAATTACAAATGAGGTCTTGTGGGCTTAGCCATGGTAAATAACATCGATCCTCTCCATGAAGAAGTGGAGATGATAAATGTGTTCAAGCAAGGGCTTTAAGAGTCTGTGTGCTGATTAGAAAAGGCAAAATAATTGTAAGATAGTGACTAATAGGTAGAAGGAATTTTGGTAGAACCAGTTTTCTTATACAAATGCCACCCCTCTTGTCTTTGAGAGATAATTACTGTCTGATGGCTGTGTGTTTCATAGTCTGCCCTTGGGATTGGCTGGAATATTAGAGGGACCCCCAAATGATCCCAAATTTGACTTCACCTCCAGGGCATTTGGGCTTTCTCCTTGAAGCCTGGAGAGACTACATTTCCTGAATGTTTATGGTGTAGCCCATTCCCATGTTCCCTGGGCCTGGTGTGACTCCTGACGTAGGGTACTGTGCTGTGTTTGCCCCACAGTGCTGTGGATAAGCAGCTAAGAGTTGGCATCATGGGTTCAGGTCTCTGACACTGCCCGTGGTGACTAGGGGAGGTCATGTAACCTCTGAGAGCCCATTTTCACACACCCGGAGCGAGGCTACACAGTACAGAGCTCAGGGGTGGGAACGTAGCTGAATGGTAGAGAGCTAGCTCAGGACGTCCCGGGCCCTGAGTTCAACCTCCCTGCACCATTAGCACAATATTAGCACAATCATACACAGCTTGCAGGAGGTGGGGAGAGTGACTGGGTTGTAGACTTTAGATTGGCTCCTAAGAAATTGCTGATATTTAACTTCTGTTAATGAACAGAAGTATCACAGGGTTTCACCTAATACGTACTATTTATTGCTGCGTAGTGGATTCCCTTTAATTATAGCAGATGAAACAAGCACTTCTTACCCTTTCTGCTCTTGAGGAACTCTGGTGGGGCTGAGTTGGAGACCCCGCCTCTTGGCTTCTGTGGGGCTGCAGTCAGCTTCATCTGAAAGCCCAATCATGGAGAGCCCCTGCTTGGTAGTGTGTGCTTGCTGTACGCCGGTGAACTGAGGGAAGGGCACTTAGATTCCTTGTTGGCCATTAGTGGAGGGTGACACTGGTTTCCTGCCACATAGACCTTTCCACAGACTGCCCTTGATGTGAAGGTGCACACACACACACACACACACACACACACACACACACACTTTACCCACTGACCAACGTTGTCAGCCCAAGGTCAAAGTCTTTTTGGAGTCTAATCTGGGGAGTGACATTTTATCACCCCTGCCCCCAACTCCAAGAAAGTGTCAAACCGTGAGGCAAGATCACTGGTGTCATCTCAACAGCTTCCTGCTGCATGTGACACTCAGCACAGAGCAGACTGCAAGAGATGGCAAAGGCCACCAGCAAGGGGAGAGAATGGAGCTCTGGAGATGGTTCCATTTGTCCATTTGTATTTTTATTAGCACATTTTAAAGAAAAAATGGATTCTTTGGGAATTTCACACCATACACTCTAATCCCACCCATCTCTCAGTCCCTCTGTATCTGCCCCTCTGCCTTGTAATGCTCCCCTGAAAAAGGAAAACCAAAACAGAAACAATAAAAACAAGATAAAATAAAAACTAAGAAGTACAAATAAAGATTTCAATATCAATTAACAACAAACAAATAAGCAAACAAACAAAACAAAGCAAACACTTCCACTTCGCTCCTCCGTCTTTGCTGCTTCTCCATCGTCCCTTTGTTCCTCCTAGTGGCGTTGGGAGCTGCGGTGTGTCATGCAGTAGACTCTTGGGTCCAAACAGCTTTACTTGCATATATTTATTGTGTCATGTGTCATTGGTCAGGCTGGCCTCCAGCACACCATCAATACTGGACCCTCATTGGAACTCCCCTCAGACATCCTACTGCTGCCCCGAGTCCTATAGATTCCATAGCCATGGCTCTGTAGGACCAGTCCCTTTACAGACTCTAGCAGGTCATAGACAGCATAAATGATGGGGCATGCCAGCTCAAAGCCCTGAATGTATACCTGGGTGGCAGCTGAGCTGGTCAGTCTGGGCTACTGGGACCACCCTTCTCAGGTGAAGGGAGGAGCTAGCTCCCCCATGCCTGTGGTTAGGGGTGAGGCCAGCTTTCCCAAGTATGGGGTGCCAAATCTCCAATTAGAGGCAGGGCCAGCTTTCTTGTCCTGGGGTCATTCTGGTTCTTTATCCCAGAGTCAGTGAGGGGAGAAGTCAGCTCTCTGTGTGAAGTGGGAAAGCTCTCCCAGAGCCAGTGAGGGGCAGGGCCAGCTCAGCAAAGCCCTTGTACTTCAACACACTGTTCAACACATGGTTTACATGGGCTTCTGTGGTAACATGGCTCATGGACATCAACATAGACTCCAGCTGCAGCAGGACCATTCACCCAGACAGGGCCCTCAGCAGCAGCTTGGGCCCAGATGTAACCATGGTTCTGGATGGCAGTGCAGTCCTCTTAGATTGGCAGAGGCCCAGCAACAGTGTGGTCCAGACCCTGAACAATCACACAGCAACAGGAGCCTTTGTCACAGACCTCAGAGACCCTAACTGTGGTCATGAACCCAAACATGGCCCCCAGCCACAATTTAGGCACGGTTGTCAATGTGGCCTCAGGTGGCAGCACAGTCTTCCCTGATCTGCCTGGCCCCAGCGGCAGCATGACCAACATGGCCTCAGGTGGTGGCCCAGACCACGGCCATCTGCACCACCTTTGGTGGTAACTAGAGTCATGCACATCAACGCAGGCTCTACTGTGGTGGTGCTGGGGACCTAGACATGGCCCTTTGTAGCATCTCGGGCTCCGATGACTCCATGGTCATGGGTGGCAGAGTAGGCTACTCAGGTCTTCATGAACCAGGCAGCTGCACATCCCTTGGACATGCCTACACATGGTGGGCCAGACCCTAGACATCCTCATGGCCTTTGGTGGTAACAGGAGCCATGGACATCAATATAAACCAAGGCTGCAGCAGGGTCACAGACCCAGACATGGCCCTTGGTGGCAGCCCAGAACCAGATGCCACTATGGCCTCTGGTGGCAAGCAGGTCTCTCACAGTCCATTCCTCATGGCCTTTGCCTCTTTAGATCCACCTCTCTTTACAGAACATGAGCTTCTCTGCCTCTTTTTCCCAGACATACCTCTTCATATATTTGCTCACAGTGTGCCCATGGCTTCTTCCCCTACCCAGGGCAAACTGCCCTGCCGGGCATTTGTGTGTTCATTCATCTCCATCACTCGGTCCTCTCTGTTTGCATCTTAATTGGAATAGAATTTTTTTTCTCCCATGAAATGATGTGTATAAAACCTGGAATAAAACCTCCCAGTGACGGCAGTTCTAGCATGCTTTCCTTACGGAGTACCTTTGACCTACTGTACCTTGCACCCCAACGATCTTCCTGCCAGTTTATTCTGAGCACCTGGCCTCTAAGATAACAGCTGTCATCATTAGGGGACCCTTTAAAGCCTGGGAGCCTTTTAAACCCAGGGGCCGAAGCCCTAGAGGTGGGGCAGTGTCAACTGCAAACAAGCATGGAGAGTCTGAAAGGGGCCAGCCAGTGCTCAGTTGCTTGAACTTGGCATATTGGAATGTGGGCAGGGCCCAGGTTTCAGAGACAGGTCCTGTGGGGGACAGTGCATTTGCTGCTCCCTTGATGGGTCAAAGCAAAAGGTGTCTAGGGGAGAGCCATGGGGCTTGTGGGCTAGAAAGATACTGGAGCTGGAAGGTCGCTTTTTCCTTTCCTTCCTTCCTTCCTTCCTTCCTTTCTTCCTTCCTTCCTTCCTTCCTTCCTTTATTTGCTTTTTTTCAAGGCAGGGTTTCTCTGTGTAGCTTTGGAGCCTATCCTGGAACTCACTCTGTAGACCAGGCTGGCCTTGAATTCACAGAGATCCACCTGCTGGGAGCAAAGGCACGCACCACTACCATCTGGCTAGTGGGTTGCATTTCTAAGCCATTTGTTGCTCAGATGCCACACTAACTTCTCTAGAACAAAATCTCTTCTGAGTTCCTACCCCAGTAGAAGGATGTGAGAACTGCTGTCCTCCCAGCAAAAAGGAGACTCAGAGGGCCAGGGACAGTAACAATGGTCCCCTGGAGAGAACCTTTAAACTCACATATATTTGAAATGAATGAGAGGGAAGAGTCCTGGGGATGCTGAAGAAACACCACACTGTGTTGGAGTTGAACTGCCTGGAGAAGCATCTTCTCTGGGCCCTTAAACTAAGTTATCCTCCATAAACACTCTTTCTGATTACTCAACATTTACCTAGGTACATCTACATAGATGCAGGTGCTGATGTGCAATGAGGGGCTGGTGGGAAGTTCTCTAGAAGCTGCAGAAATGGAGAGGACTGGCTGATAGCTGAAGGGTCCAGACTCGAATCTCAACTTCTCTTCCTTGCAAGGTGACCCAGTCTTTCTGGGCAGGTCTTTTTGTGTTTCTCTGATAGAGATAGTTGTGCTGGCTGTCTCCTGGGCTTCATGGTTTGTGTGAAGTCTTGTGTTGGCAACTGTGAGTTCTAGCATTGATTAGTCATGTCTGCCGTGGGTGAGGAAGGGTAGCAGAGACATACACATTTTTGCATTTCCATCTTCCTTGTCTAAGGGCTTCTGGTGACTTTCTGGCAATGCATGCGAAGCTTCTTCATATCTGGTTGCTATCAATAAATCCTTGTGTCTTTCTTTCTTTTTTTTTTTAATATTTATTATTTATACAATATTCTGTCTGTGTGTACATTTGCAGGCCAGAAGAGGGCACCAGACCTCATTACAGATGGTTGTGAGCCACCATGTGGTTGCCGGGAATTGAACTCAGGACCGTTGGAAGAGCAGGCAATGCTCTTAACCACTGAGCCATCTCTCCAGCCCCCAATCCTTGTGTCTTTCTTTCCATTCACTACAATTCAATTCATGACCAGGTAGTTGCCTCAGAAAACCCAGTGTTAGTTATCACGGGTGCCCAACAAGTATCCCTGAAGTACTGACAGCGGAACCCGTTTGCTCTGTGTCATGCTGACCCTACTTGCCAGGGACATTTGTACCCAACATCATCACCAGAGGGAAACAGCTCAGAGCTCCAGGGCTGCAGAAGCAAAGTGAAGGAGAAGCCAGCAAGCCAGCAAAGGTATTAACGTGGTGTTTTTACACCCGGAGCACCTCGCTGTCATCAGGAGCAGCCCCTTCATGAGATATAAGTAATTTGTGCAGGCTGATCCTGGTTTTCTCATTAATATGCAAATGAGGCATGCCAGTTGTTAGGTTAGAAGAAAGCTGTCATGTTTATTGTGACAGATTTAATGGATGTGTTTGGATTGTGCATTCAATGTGTTTTCAAGAGCATGTCTTATCTTTGTTTAGGCAGTAAATCAAAAATGTAAACAACAATTCATTAGCATCTGTCAGAAGCTCAAAACCACATTGTTTCACTTGACAATCTTCCCAGAGGTGGGGAAGGAAACCCTATATCTGACTTATTCAGATTAGTTAGAAATTGTGCTGGCTCTCCCCTTCTTTCCCTCACCAAATGTGTAAGCAGTAATGGAATGACAGTGTGTCTCTGCTTCTAGAACCAGGAGGGTCACAGGTCTGTGAACAGGGACTTAGTGTCTTTTTTTTTTTTTGTTTTGTTTTTGTTTTGTTTTTCAAGACAGGCTTTCTCTGTAACTTTGGAGCCTGTCCTGGAACTATCTCTTGTAGTCTAGGCCGGACTTGAACTCACAGACATCTGTCCGCCTCTGCCTCCCAAGTGTTGGGATAAAAGGCATGCGCCACCATCACCCAGCTGGGATCTGGTGTCTTGATGCAACTTGCATGCGTTGCAGAGCTTTGGCATCTTCTTATGCCCCATGGTGACCAGGTCTGGGGTAAGTTCTGTTGGAAACAAAGTAGTTGATAGAAGCATTGCTTCATTCTACAGAGTGTTTCAGACAAGCCACTGGGAGAAAACAGTGAAATGTAAACACAAGAAAGGTGAAAAATAGGATTGGTACCCAAAGTCCCTGGGGAGATGACTCAGTTGAAAAAGTGCCTGTGTTGACATTTTGATGCTAAAGGTTTCACAAATGATGTTAAAGATTTTATAAATGGGCCTGCAATACGGTTCACTGGGGAACAGTACCTGTCACCAAGCCTGGTGACCTGAGTTTAGATTTCCAGCCCCCATGCAAAAACCTGGCTTGTGGCATAAATCTGTAAATCTTAGCACTGAGGAAGCAGAAAGAAAAGATTCCTTAGAACTCTTTGAACAACTACCCCCGCTGGATTGATGAGTTCCAGCTTTAGTTCCAGACTCTGCCTCTAAAAGTAAGGTAGTGAGTGGTGGAAGATGACGCCTGTTGTCCACATCTGTCACACACACACACACACACACACACACACACACAGATACATACACACCACACCTCACATATTAACATATACACACACCACACACATACACACACAACACACACACATACATACACACCACAACACACATATACACACCATACATACCACATACCACACACATAAATATACATATGTACCACACATATCATACAAACACCACACACACGCACCACACAATACTCATACATATATACCATACACCACCCACACACCATACACCACACATACCACACACACCACACATACCACATACATACACACCACACACCAAATACGCCTAGACGAAAAACACACACAACACATACACAATACACAAACAGCTTGGGTAGAGACTCAGGGAACTATAAACAAAGGAAAGATGGGAAAAGACGATGTCTAAGTTAGGGTTTCTATTGCTATGAAGAGACACCATGACCACGACAGCTCTTATAAAGGAAAACATCTGTTTAGGGCTGGCTTATATATTCAAAAGTTTAGCCCATTGTCATCATGGTGGGAAAAATAGTGACATGCAGGCAGACATGTTGCTGGAGATATAGCTAAGAGTTCTCTATCTGAATCGGCAGGCAGCAGGAAGAGAGAGTGACACTGGGCCTGGCTTGAGCATCTGAAACTTCAAAGCCCACCCCTAGTAACATACTTCCTCCAACAAGGCCACATCTTGTAATAGTGCCCCTCCCTATGGACCTATGGGAATAATTTTCATTCAAACCACCACAGAGGACTAAGAGGAAAACTAATTTTGCCTTCCACTGGTGTAGGAGGGATCTTCTGTATTTTGTGTTGCTTTCATTAGTTAATAAAGAGACTGCCTTGGCCTGTAGGATAGATCAGCCCTTAGGTGGGCGGAGTAGACAGAACAGAAGGCTGGGAAGAAAGGAAGTGTGGCAGACGCCATGATGCTCCTACACGAGATGGACATAGATTAGACTCATGCGGGTAAGCCACGACACATGGTGATACACAGATTATTAGATATGGGTTAATCTAATATGTATAAGAAGTTAAAACTAATGGGCCAGGCAGTAATTTAATTAATACAATTTTCATGTGGTTATTTCGGGTATAAGCTAGCTGTTGGCTGGGAGCCAGGCGCTGGGAAAACAGCCCTGCTCCTCAGTGGGGACACAGCCGCCCCTCATACTACATTCCACTTCTTTTGAGAGACAAATAAATAAGACTTGATCCTAGCTGCTTTCCAAGAGTGTCCTAATCTGTACAGATCAGATCTTACATAGAGTTGTGCTGTCTTTTTTAAAAAATACATTTTTATTTATTTTGTGTGTGTGCATGCATGTGCATGTATGTGTGTGTGTGCACCCACATGTGTGTGCAGAGCTTGAGTGTCATGGTGCTTGTGACACACCTTGTGAAAGTCAGAGGATAACTTGGGGAATTGCTTCTCTCCTTTCACCATGTGGATCTCAGGGATCCAAACTCAGGTCATCAGGCTTGGCAGCAGGTGCTGGACTATCTCATGGGCCTATTTGTAGGATTTTTAGTATTAAAAACATATGGTGTGATTCTACTTTCGTTCTCTCTTCTCTCCTGGATTCTAATCAGAGTTCACATCACACCTCTACTGCCCCAGTCTTTCTTTCACTCACAGACAGACAAGCTTCTCGGCAGGGTGTCTGGTCCCCTGTTCTGGATTGTGTCTTCTTCCCTCTCTGGTCCTCCTGTTGTACCCCCTGCTCTTGTCTCCACCATATCATTAGAGCAGTCAGATAGCTCTGACTACTCTTTCCCATCACCTCCTGTCTCAGTGGTCGGGGCCTTCTCTCTGGGTGGAATTCTTTCTTGGGTTCTCTTCTGGTTTTCTCATACTCTCAGGGTGTTCTTGATTGCCAGCTCCTCTTTTTCGGCCCCTCCCTCTTTCTTGCCATCAATCTTCCATTCCATGCTGTTTTCTCTCTAGTAGTCACTCAGGGATCAACTCTTTGTTGGAGTCTTCTATTGGGTCTCTTGTGCTTAGTTACTGATGCTGGATTAGAGTCCTTGATTATCACCCCCAGCTCCACAGTTCCAGTAAGGGCAAGACAGACTCCTGTCTCCTCCCAACCCAGGTACCCTCTTCTCTCTTCCACTGGCTCCCTCTGCAGCCCCACCACTCCAACCTTCAAGAGGTCTCTTTGCTACCGGAAGCTCAGCAGCAATCTTTTCCACTCCAGCCCAAACCTCTTGGTTCATTCACTGCCCTGGAGCTGGAAAAGAGCTTTCAAATGCCTGTTCTCTCATCCTTTTTCAGGCCTGTGACAGGTGGCAAGCTCCTCTTCCGGGGAGCTCTGAGCCCCTCATTCTCTGTGAACTCTGCAGCACCAGCCTGTCCCTGGGATCCCTTGCCCTGTGGCTGGGATGGACAGCTGTGGTTGCAGGGTACTGTGTGTCTCCTAGGTTCTGTACTGCCCTCGGGTCCTGACTACTCTACAAAGCCTTCCTGGGAGCCTCCTCTGGATTGTCCTCTTCCCGAGGGCTGCAACTCTTTCTCCAGTTTCAGTATTAGTTACTTTTCTGTCATGAGAAAATACCATGACCAAGGCACCTTATAAAAGAGTTTATTTGGGCTTATGTCCTTGATGGTTAGCAGCTGACCTGGCAGTGAGTTGCTGGTGGCAGACATGATGGCAGGAGCAGGAAGCTGAGAGCACCCATCTTGAAAGACAAGTACAAAATAGAGAGAGTGAACTTGAAATGGTCTCGGGGTTTTAATAAAGCCTTCCTTCAGCAAGACTGCTCCTCCTAAATCTCTCTGAACAGCGCCACCCACTGGGCACCAAGTGTTCAAAAACTTGAGACTAGGGGGGACACTTCCCATTCAAACCATCATATCCACTCCCTGCCTCCATAGGTTCACGGCCAAATCATAATGTAAAATGCATGTAAACTCAACCTTGAGTTTCTTTTGAACTGTACATGTGTAGGCCAGGACCACCAGTTTTGGAGCAGGCGTCAAGATAAAAATGGCTTTTATAGCTGGGCAATGGTAGTGCATGCCTTCAACCCCAGTCCTCAGGAAGCAGAGGGAGGGCTCTCTGTGAGTTCGTGACCAGCCTGGTCTACAAAGCAAGTTCTAGGACTGTTACAGAGAAACCTTGTCTCAACAAAACAAAACAACCCCCCCCAAAAAAACCAATCAATCAAACAAACAAACAAACAAAAACCAAAATTGGTTTTGTAGACGAATACTGGCAATTTGTGTGATGATAGGGATCATTAACAAAAGCCTTGCTGAAGCCAAAACTCCATCCTCTCCACAAAGAATCCTGTTTTTCTGAGTCTTACACCAGTATTACAGAAACACTTTAGGAATTCCACTCATCAACTCAAATTTGTGAGAAGCCTAAAATATTCACTAGCAGGTTCCTTTGCACTTACTATGTGGCAAGTTCATCTCCCAAGTACCGGGGTTGTGAGTGTGCACTGCCACACTCTTTTTACACAGTGCTAGAGGGGAAACAGAAGACTTCATGCACATGGGGAGATGCTGCATGAACTGAACTACATCCCCAGTCCTACTATCAATCCCTTCACCAAAAAAGGCTAGAGCCGTCCCACCTCTCCCCATCCCCTCCCCATCCTGCCCTGCCTTTCCCAGGAACCGTGGAGATCACTTGACCTTAGCCTAAGAGGTTGGGAAGCTTTACTTCCAGCTATCATCAGAATTTACATCACGAGGAGCTGGTGAGAGCTTCAGGCAAAGGCACTGGCTGCCAAGGCTACCAATCTGAGTGTGATCCCCGGACCCACACAGTAGGAGAGAACCAATTTCTGACCTCCAAAGTTGTTCTCTGACCTACACACACACACACACACACACACACACACACACACACACACACACACACACTTAAAAATATTTAAAAAGATTTACACCAACAACTAAAAGGGTGCACGAACCTTCTAGCAGCAATCCCCAATTCAGTGTCACATTGAGTAAGCATTAAAGTAATGGATGAACTTGTCTAGGAGATGTGGGTTCACGTAAATAGAGAGCTATGAGCCTTAACAATAACACTCCAGGCTTTCTTTCTCTTCTTTTCTTCCTTATATGAAGCAAAGATCAACATGGAACTCACCCCCAGCAGTCTTTATGTCAAGCAATTAGGAAATGGGACGATGAAAATGTTTATTCAAAAATCAATGACTGTATCCTAAGAGGGATTAAAAAACCACATGAGTAGAATTTCCCCCCAATTCAACCCTCAGAGCCTCTGTGGCCCAGGGAGGATCCAGACAGTAAGGGGTTAAGATATGGATTTTTAACTCTCAATTTGAAGGAAGACCCCTGGGTGAGCTTTTCATTGTGTCGACTAAAAGTGTTTTAAAAATCAATATCACAGTATATAAAGGGTCTTCTAAAGAGTGTGTCAGCCCCGTCCGCAGCCAAGTGGACCGCAGTGACTGATGGAAGAGGCGGACATTGGTTCTCAGAGGTTTGCAGCTAGCAGGACGGGAGTGACTGCACGGCTCTTCATGCAGGTGGAGAAGCTTTCTAAAGGGCGCTAAAGCGCAAGCTGGGTGCGATAGAGCCTAAGTGGAGCCCCTGCACTTGGACAGTGAAGGCAAGAGGAGCAGGAGGTCATCCTGGGCTCCATGGTGAGTTCAAGACCGACTGGTCTTTATGAGACCCTGTCTTGAACAATAGATACTAAAACCCAAACAAAATAGTATGCTAATGGTTTCTGGAGGAGGAAGTAATGTAGGTCTGACCCTTCCCATCAGTTCTGTTTTTAGCCAGAGACAATAGTTGTACTTTTCCTTACTGTCCTCAAGTGAAAGTTGAAGGTCATGTAGTCATTTAATAACGATGGTAATAATCATGATTCATTCAGCATACTCTCAGTTCCTGCTGTAAGTCAGGAGCTGGATTCTTTGTTCTAAAGAGATGGACATAAAGCTTGTCATCAAAGCTTTGTTCCTAGGGAATTTAGTTCAAGGCAGGCCTTCAACTTAAAATAAAAAGAATTTTTTTTTGATATTGTGTGTATATGTACATGCAATCATGTATGTAGGCATGCATGCCACAACAAACATGCAGAGGTCAGCTGGCCATTTTAGGTGTCAGTTGTCACTTTCCATCTTGGTTGAGAGGTGTGGTAGTTTGAAAAAAAATGGCCCCCGAAGGGAGTGGCACTATTAGGAGGTGTGACTTTGTTGGAGTGGGTGTGGCCTTGTTGGAGGAAGTGTGTCACTGTGGAGGTGGGCCTTGAGGTCTCATATATTCTCAAGCCACATCCAGTGAGTCAGACCCCTTCCTGTTGCTTGTGAGTCAAGATGTAGAACTCTCAGTTCTTTCTCTAGCACCATGTCTGCCTACATGCCAGCTTGCTTCCTGCCATGATGATAATGGACTGAACCTCTGAACTGAAAGTCAGCTCCAATTAAATGTTTTCCTTTATAAGAATTGCCATGGTAGTGGTGTCTCTTCACAGCAATAGAAACCTTAACTAAGCCGGGCGGTGGTGGCGCACGCCTTTAATCCCAGCACTCGGGAGGCAGAGGCAGGCGGATCTTT
>JAQHUG010000016.1:879311-896097 GCA_028555095.1 Dicrostonyx torquatus | reverse complement strand
CTTATTGCTCGGTTACTCCTATAGGCTTTGTGCCACCATTGCACTAGCATACCCTGCAGGCAGGACACCACTGTGGATCAAAGGGTTGTAGTTGGGTTGGTGTTTACATTTCTCCTTTGGTAGCATACAGAGTAGTTTCCATACCAAAGACACTAAAACATAAGGGTGAAGGCTCTATGTAGGTACAAACTTGACCTTTTCTGTTTAATGAGTTGTGTAGGTGTTGTCTTCAGTGATGGGGCCTTGCTGCCAGTTTGTGGAGAGCAACCTATCGTCTTGGCAACAGCCTGGGTTGTTTGGTGATTTCCAATGGGACCCCTTTGGCCAGCAACTCAGTTTGATGTGACACAAACCTGGCACTGGAAGCTTCATTTGGTGACAATAAACGGCTCTGTCTCTCCCAGTATTTGGTAATTTCATTTTGAATGCCCTCATATATGTATAGATTTTAGGAAACTTCTACTATACTGGGTTTCTATACTATCCCTCAAAATGGTCCTTAATTTTAGCTGTCTCTCCCCATATTACCTTCCTCATCCCTGTCTCCCCCACCCTCTCCACTGTCAAGCCCCCCCATCTATAACTATTCTGTTTCACTTTCCTAGGAAGATCTATTAGTGCCCCCCATCCTGTACCTATTCTCCACCTAACCTCTGCAGTTCTACAGACTGTAGCTTGGTTATCATTGACTTAACAGCTAATATACACTTATAAGTGAATACATATCATATTTGTCCTTCTGAGTCTGGGTTACCTCACTCAGGATGATTTTTCTTTAGTTTCCTCTATTTACCTGAGAATTTCATGATTTTATTTTTTAAAATGGTTGAATAATACTCCATTGTGCAAATGTACCACATTTACTTTATTCATTCTTCTGTTGAGAGGCATCTAGGTTGTTTCCAATTTCTGACTATTATAAATAGAGAGCAGTGAACAAGGCTCAGCAAGTGTTTCTGTGGTAGGATGAAGCATCCTTTAGGTATATGTCCAAGAGTAACAGAGCCAGATCATGAGGTAGGTCAATTAACATCTTCCTGAAGATCTGTAACATTGATTTCCATGGCGGCTGTGCGAGTTTGCACTCCTACCAGCAATGGATGAGTGTTTCCCTTACTCCACACCCTCACCAGCATGAGCTGTCACTTATTTGTATTGATCTTACCCATTCTAGTGGGTGTAAGATGAAATCTCAAAGAAGTTTTGATAGTGCAAATAATCTCATCAGCTACAGAAATATCAGTGCAGTTTTTATGTTGGGGTTATTTGGTATTCTTGCCCCTTCCCCTCTCCTTCTCCATCTTCTTACATTCACTACTGCAGCCAAACAAAATTCTGAAATTGAGCCCCACTGCCCTGAGCTATTGTATTATTCCCTCCATACTCAGCTGGAAGTCTATGTCTTCTTCCTGGACGGTGAACTTCCCGAGGGTTTAGGCTGGCCTAGGAAAGGTGTGTCCTGGTCGACATCATGAACTGTGCTGTCCCTACCTAGTGTCTGCCTCCCTTGGCTCTCATCCACATATCTGGTGGCTCAAATGCCTGGGACCATTTTGTCTTCCAGGTCCAGAGGGTGAGCTATTGTTTCCATGACAACCACCCACATGTGGATATCTGAGGTCATGTGTACGCAAAGGAAGGAACAAGCTGGCCATGATGACATACATGCTTTCTGCGTCTGTAACATTACAGGTGCAATTCCACAACATTTGAAAGTCTGTTTGCTGGGCTGCACCTAATGCAGCTTCTGTGACCTCTTTCTTGATGCAATTTTAGTCTATTTATAACAGCTTCTTGCATTTTTCTTTCCAGAAAACTGAAGCTTGGCCCTGAAAACACTTTAAAAAAATGTTCTTAAGGAATTAGAAAGAGCAAAAATAGTTTGATGCTTCTGTGTAGTAGTAAGCGTGGGATGGGATGGTGTTCTATGTTCTCAGTCACATCCTGGAACTTTCACAGCTACTACCTGTGACCATGTAGGGCTGGGATGAGATTAGGACTCCACCACTGTGGGAAGAAGACTCAGTTTCCTCTTTTCCTTCTACCGCCCTGCTCCCACTCCGAACTGGCTTCCCACCTTTCTCTTTTTCATCTCTGTCCATATGACTGTTGGCAGCAATCGGCTACATGGCTTTAGCAGTGTCCATGGCCATAGCCATGGTGACTGTGATTAGCTCAGGACATTGCTCTTTTGATATATGATGTTCTCAGCCCTCCTTGACTGTGAGTTTGGGGTTAGCAGTTTCTGCCCATTGGTTTTCTTCAGAAGAGAAAAATTCATGACTGTATGTATAAATGTGGAAGATGGCTTTCAAGAGGAAATAAATTATGTAAATCTCTGGAATGTCCTCTGATTCCAAAGGCAGCTAGAATTCCTCCCCATTACTCATCTTCTATCTCCCCAAGATCTTGCTTCAATCCAACTTTCTCTGAGTGCATCAGGCTCACTTCTGCCTCTGAGGCTCTTCCTCACACCATCGGTGCATGGCATGGAATAGCTATATTCAGGAGCTGCTTGCAGATTTTAGAGAGATGCACCATGGTGCACAGACAAGCAAATATACTTAGGGTTCTAAGACCCTTCTAAGTCCCATCTGCTCTAGCCTATGGCTTGTGAGACTTGTTAAGTCTCAAGGAACATCTGTTTCCCAGTTTGGAAAGTGGGCATCTGAGTATTGCCACTGGGTGTGTCTGACACTGCCTGGCCTGTTGTTCCGACTGGTATGGTGTGGGTTACTGGTCCAGTGGAGTGCTGCTCTTGGGCAGGCAATGCCAGCTCAGCTTGACTTGTGTTCTAGTAGTGTTTAAGACTCAGTGGAAGGGGCTGGAGAGATGGCTCAGAGGTTAAGAGCATTGCCTTGCTCTTCCAAAGGTCCTGAGTTCAATTCCCAGCAACCACATGGTGGCTCACAACCATCTGTAATGAGGTCTGGTGCCCTCTTCTGGCCTGCAGGCATACACACAGACAGAATATTGTATACATAATAAATAAATAAATATTTTAAAAAAAGACTCAGTGGAAAAGGGGGAGTATATTAGGCTCTTGGAATAGATTGCATACCCAGAATGGTGCAAGGCCTTCTCTCTCTGTCTCTGCCTCTTGTTTTTTTTTTTTTGAGACAGAGTTTCTCTTGTAATAGCCCTGGCTGTCCTGGAACTCATTGTGTACACCAGGTTGTCCTCAGACTCACAGTGATCTGTCTGCCTTTGCCTCCCAAGTGCTGGGATTAAAGGTGTACACCTTCAAAAGCAGCACAGTGAGAGAAAAACACATAATGACTGCCAGTCAATGCATATGAGGGAAGTCATAATAAAATGTCAATCAAATGGTAGGCATGGTCATGCACGGCTCTAATCCCAGCACTTAGAAGGCAGAAACGGATGTATCTTTATGGGTGTGAGGTTAGCCTGATCTACATAGTGAGTTCTAGCCAAGCCAGAGCTATATAGTGAGACCCTCTCAAAAACATGCTGATAAAACACTATCACTTTATTCATTCATCTATGCATTCATTTATCAATTTATCTGTCCAGCCAGCAAACATTAGCTGAGGGTCTGCTGTGTGCCAAGCCTCATGCTTCACACTGCATCTAGTGAGCAAGACTGCTTCACCCTTGAGGCTCAACACACACTGTTGCCGCTATGATCTTAATGAAAATGCTCCATAGACCTCAGAGCCTGGAGAGACTGCACCTTTGGCAATGAAGTAAGGATGAGGGAGGCTTTAGGGGATCTCTCTGATAAGGACCTAGAAGGGAAGCATTTAGATGGTGAGGGAAGAGAGCATGTGAGCAAGGGTAGGAGGTAGGATTTCACAGACATGTTTGGGGACTGCAGGAGAACAGGGTTTTCCCGGGGAGCAGACTGTTGGGGTGCCACTGGAGGAGAACTGTGTATACGCAGGCTTTGCATGCTGTTAGTGACTTTCTGGGGAATATGTCTTTATTCACCCTGCCTGAAACACTAAAGACCAAAGATGTGACTCCAAGTCTGTATTGGTGAACCAACGAGCTTGCAGGAGTTGCTTATGGGGGTATCAGTGAGCGGGGCACCTCCTGAAGCATGGGGTGACTCAAAGGCAGACATATCACAAAAAGGCCACCTCCACGTGGTGACAGCTCGCAAAAGCTGCAGTCATAGAGCTTCCTGCCCAGCCCACAGGCAACTCTACATCTGGACTAGCTACAGCCTTTTAGCTACTTTCATAAATCTGGCCCCCTCTATGTATTCTCTTCTATCATTTCTGTCCCTCTAGAGAACCCTGACTAAAACAGGCCCTGTGTCCAGTCTTTCCCACTCACTATTCTTCACTTTGCTGTCCAGCCCTAGAAGGGCATCCTCTCCCCTTTCTTCCAGAGTGTTGAGGATATGGCACAATAGGGTGAGGCAGCAGGGGAGTTGCTAATGGCTCTGGATTCAAATCCAGACATGTCTAGACCCATGTAGTTCTCCCAACCCATCTAAGGCTGCCCTAGGTGGGGCCCAACAGCTGGTCACAAACTCCTTCACCGGGGACTTGTTCACAGGCAACATCATCTATCATCTCTTTGGGGGAGGCATTCGGCTTTGGGATCCCTCTTGGAGCACCCCTGGTTACAGGCAGAGCTTAGAGGCCAAACCCAGGTTGCTGAGCTCAGCTCCTCCCAGCGAGCACCCAGCTTGGTGCTCTTGGGAAG
Source organism: Dicrostonyx torquatus (assembly GCA_028555095.1). NCBI lineage: Eukaryota > Metazoa > Chordata > Mammalia > Rodentia > Cricetidae > Dicrostonyx > Dicrostonyx torquatus. The sequence continues at coordinate 891,420 of JAQHUG010000016.1, read as the reverse complement.
ATCCCTCCTTTCTCCTTGCTGCCTTTACCTCAAGGTTATCTCCTCAAGTATGTACGAGTAAATGAGGTTGTTTGGCTTATGGATACAAATAGATACTGCTTTTTTGACTTGCAAAATGAATTTCCCCATGACTGGCTCAAACTTAAGTATTCAAATGCTCGCTGAACCAGTTGTCTATTTATTTCTGTTTACGCCTGCAGTCCCATTAGCAACTTTTTCTTGTTTTCTCTTAGAATATTAAACGGTTCTAACATATTCTAAAAATTAGTTGATTAGCTTGTTAGGGCACATTTTAACTGCTAGCTCTGCCGAGCCAAAGGAGAAAATGAAGGTAATTTTGTTGGCAAGGGATGTACGGCACGGAGCAACTGTTGAAAGATGCGCCGTGTCAACGTAATGAGGGAGTGTAATATCTTAGTTTGCATCAATATGGAAATAACCGTGCGCTCTGACAGACCTGATGCTGAAGGCACCACCAGCCTCCTCATTATGCATGCCGGCTCTGATTATGAAAAATAGTGTGTTTTCTTTTAAAGAGGAATCTACATTATCAATCAAACCACACCAATTATTTCAGAAAGGGGGCTCATGGTGAAACAGACAGGGGGCTTTCAGTGAGAACTGCGCCCGAGAGGCAGGCGGATCTTAAGGGGTGGGATATTTTTATTTCGTGGCAGTTGTTAGTATTAATTAGGAGCGCTAACGGAGTATTTTGTGCGGTGGCACCCAGACAACCTCCTTTCCCTGCTATCATCTGGATCTTTATTACTTGTTTTAATGAGCCCTGTCTTCAGCAGTACCAATGCTCTTCTAAGGATGAGTCTCATCCTGTTCAACTCCTTCACAGCTTTCTCTTGTGAACGGTCACATCAGGGAGACTTAGGAAGGCAGGGAGGTAAACAGAGAGACAATAGGGAAAACATGGCCTATGACATGCAGAAACCAAACAGAGGCATGAAAACATTACCCATTGCACTAGCCACCAGTACTTCCTCTCTCTCTCTCTCTCTCTCTCTCTCTCTCTCTCTCTCTGTCTCTGTGTGTGTGTGATGGCTCTCATGACAACTCAACTCGTTTCTATCCCAGCCTTGCACAGAAGTAGGTAGAAAAGTTCAGGAACTTTCCTGGTGGTTTAAGGGATAGCCTTGGGCACCATCACTTCAGATTGGAAGGGCTAGCCTTGGGCACTGTCACTTCCAGATTGCTTGTTGTTCTTCATGATTGTCCCCAGCAGTCTGTGAACTTCATGAGGAGGTGATGGGTCTACTACATGGTTGGAGGCAGCCAGCCTAGAAGGTGACTCTTAGGGACTGGGGTATAACTGATGGGTATTCAGGAGCTGCTGGATAAACACATGACCAAAAACAAAGGCTCTCTCACCCACTCCTTAAAGCCACACACTTGGAGATGTTTTATTTGCTTTTCTGTGGCTGTGATAAGATACCTGACAGAAGCCACTTAAAGGGGAAAGGGCTTATTCTTGCTCACAGTTCAAGGTACTGTTTGTCATGGTGACAAAGTCAAGACAAAAAGAACTTGAAGCAGGTGGACCCTTTGCATCCACCATCAAGAAGCAGAGAGCAAGGGATACGTGGCAGTCCTCAGCCCACTTTCTCCTTTTTATACAGTTCAGGATCCCCTGCCCAGGGAATGCTTATGCCCACAATTAAGGTGAGTCTTCACACATTAATGAATGTAATTAGGATAATCAGTCTCAAACATGCCTAGAAGCCCACCTCCTGGGTGAGTTTAGATTCTGTCAGGTTGGCAACACCAACTGTCACAAAGAGAATTCTCTTTTTGCTCCTGAGTCAGGTCTCTCTATGTAGTCCTTGCAGTCCTGGAACTCACTCTGTAGACCAGGCTGGCCTTGAACTCAGAGATTTTCCGGCCTCTGCTTCCCAAGTGCTAGGATTAAAGGCGTGCACCACCACTGCCCAGCAGACACACACATTTTTAACTTTTTGAGTCTTATTCTGTAGTTCTGGCTGGTCTGAAACTTGACATGTAGACTAGGCTGGCCTGAAGAGTGGGCAAGGTTTCCTTGATGCTCCAGGACAGGACTAGAGAAAGCCCAGTCATCTTTCTAGTAACTTCCCACGAGAAATGCTGCCCATCTTGTTCGTGTTCCACCAAGCCCTATGTGGGACACAGGTGTTGGGAGCTGTGAACCCCCCAGATCCTGAGTGCTTGCAGCTGCTCTGAGCACGAGAACCTCAGGAGTTCCTGATGGCAAGGGAGTGGTTTCTGGTGGGTTTGGCTGGAGCATGGCTATCAGTTAAGGATCCCTATATAAGCTGCCCCTGGACACAATAAAGGGGGCATTCTGGCGTCAAGGATGACCTGTGTCTCAGTCTGTGTGTCTTTGTGTGTTTAACTCTCCAGTTTCTTGCCTGGTTCACGAACTGTATGGTAGCGCATAGAGCGCAGACGGGTGTAGTGTGCTACACACAGGGAATCTAGTCATGAACTGGGCAGCAAAGTCCCTTTTACCACTCTGGATGGATCCTGCCAGAGTTGGTGTTGCCTGTTCCTAGCAACAAGGCTGCTGTTAATAGCTGGGATCCAGGGAAACTACTGCAGCCCTAAGGGATGAAGCCGGGACTGCAGCCTAGCCTGGAGGGAGAGCCAGAGACTTATTCTAAACCTCATGCTGAAAGTGCAGCACCTTGAGGTCCTCACAATTTCCTGTGGGCCCAGGGTCACAGCCAAGTGCTCTGTATCTGTTCATGTGTTCACAGCTGCCTTCGTTCCAAACACTGGGTCCCTGTGTATCTGAGGCCTGAGGTTTGAGCCCCAGCATGGCAAAATACAGAGATCACTTGATTTACACAGAAGACTCTAAATGACATCCTGCAGAAACTTGCAGTCTAGTGGAAGGAATAAGATCCACTCTGTGATTCACCAGAAGGGACCAGCACAGTGAGTAGCTAGCTGTGCTATGTAGGTTCTGGCTGGTGTTCATTTGACAGCATTTCTGGATCACAGGTCTTGCAGCTCCCTACTTGCCACAGGCCTTGAGATACATTATACAATAGTGGGGGTAAGGTACAGGGGCAGAGCACACAGAAGGGACACTTTGCAGAGGGAAATAAGTACAGAGAAGGATGGGTGTGTAAAGCTCGGTCCGTGCAGAGGAGGAGGGTGGGCGTTCCCAAGTGTGAAGTGGGCACAGGGTCTGAAGTTGTTGAGGGGTGCGAGCTGGAAAGAAGACTAGGAGGGGAAGCAAGGAAGGAGGCAGATTGGATGTAAGCTAAGGAACAAGCATGTGTCCTTGGGGAGCAGGTCACTGTTCAGAGAAGCAGTGGATTGGAGTTGGAAGACCCCAACGAGGATGTAACAGTGTAGGGGCATCTGAGGCAGGAAGAGCAGAGTGATGTGGATGGGAAACAGGGAGAGAAAGTGAGGAGGTCATGGCAGGGATGGGGATGAGAGGAAGGGAGGGAAAGACATCTACGGATGGGTGCTTAGCAACAGGCTACTTACTCATCAGTGACACTGTTGACTCACTTGTTCCCAGGACGGATAGGCATCAAAGGAATGGGAGGCAGGCACTTTTCAGAAGGCCTCTGGGTGGGTGGGGACATACATGCCATGGTGTGCAGCATCCCTGTACGCCACTGTCTTTGTGCCTAAAATAAACAGCCGCTTTGGTAGGGTTACCACATTTGGAGTACCAGGGTAGGATTTCTGGTTAATTTTTAAATTTCAGGAAAACAACAACAGGGGCAAAATGAGTGGAATTTACGTATGTTCTATACACAGCATGGAGCATACTTAGTCTGTTATTCGCTGTTTGCCTGAAATTTGTATTTAATGAGGTTTTATACTGTTATTCAATTCTAGTAGCAACCTATATGAGAAAAGCTGCCAGCCATATCGTGAGAAACCATGGTTCCTTGTGGGCATGCCTATGTGGATGGCAGAGCCAGAAGGCTTGGATATCAGTTTTTAAAGATAGAAACAAATAAACAAGCCAATTAAAATGATCCAAGTTTGAAGCTGTCTTGTCAGAATGGACTGAGCCACTTTGCCCACGGTGGCTTGACAGGCAGGGAGGGGGTGGACTGCTTGTTGAACAGTGTGTCTGCCGGGCTCTCTCCTTCCCACGGTCAGTGGGAATCACACGTCAGGGTTGAGTCTGATGTGATCTCAAGACATAGCTGGGCCCACATTTACAAGCAGGAGGCTCCCAATGGGAACAAGTGTCTGATGTCTCCTCCCTGCTCTTTGTCTGGTACCTGTGAATGGAAACATCTGTGAATGCAAGGATGCTGCAGCTGTATAGGAGCTCACATGGGGTCTTCAGTGTCAAGTTGTCTGTCATTTGTCCTGAAAGGAAGCAGGATCCCTCTGGGATGTCAGGATGTTAAGATGTTCACCAGAGATGACCGAGAGTATATTAGCGCGCCCTCTGCATGGATCCATGTACGTTATACAGAGAGATAGTTTCTTAAGGCTTTGAAGAAAGTTGCCCGGCATGTTGTTTCCAGGAAGAGGAATAAAAAGGCCAGCCTAATAACAGATCTTGTGGGGTTTGGACCTTATGTGGACTGCGAATCTCTGGTGGTGGGTGTTGAGAGTGCCTACCTCCCAGAGGGACATTGTGGGGAAGTTGACCCTTGCTTCATAAATACTGCCCCTGGGGAAGGCCTCCCAGCTACAGTGAAGGGACCCCCAATGCAGAGAAAGCCTCCAAGCCTGGATCCAGGAAGCATCTTCAATGAACCAACAGGGAGATGTTTTCTCCCTGTCTGATCCTCACTGTTGTCTGGCACCGAAACCTGCTTGGAGTCAGTTGTGGACAATTTAAGGTGAAATTCTCAGGCCGGGCTCAGGCTGGGTCCAAGACCAGTTTTCTCTGAGTAGGAAATTGGGATTTCATAGCAGGACTTGGGTGTGCATCTCCTGACCCTACTCAAATGATGACTTTAGGGCAGGCACTTGATCTCGCTACACCTCAGTTTCCCACCCATGAATGTCACTGGTGGGATCAGCGGTGATTTGGGGTCAGTGAGAGGACGGAAGGAGAACATGCAGGGGAGGTATGTGGCTGGTTAAACAGCTGACACGGATGTTAAGCGCATCCCTTGAGCCAGGTACTGTCTTGCGGACTTTGACCATGGGGACTCAGTAGGGCTGGGTGACCACTGTTCTGCAGATGAGGCACCCAAAAGAGAAGCTCCTTTTATGTTTTATTTGACTATTTGTTTTTCATACCTTTTTAATTGAAACATTATTTTTTCATGCACTGTATTCTGATAATAGTTTTCCTTCCTCTGATTCCTCCCAGATCCTTCCCACATCTCCAGGCTCCCAACTCCTTTTCCTGTCTTTTTTCTCTTTAGAAAGCAAGCAAACAGGGCACTGGTGGTGCACGCCTTTAATCCCAGCACTCGGGAGGCAGAGGCAGGCGGATCTTTGTGAGTTCGAGACCAGCCTGGTCTACAAAAGCTAGTTCCAGCGCAGGCTCCAAAGCTACAGAGAAACCCTGTCTCGAAAAACCAAAAAAAAAAAAAAAAAAAAAAAAAAAAAAGCTCTAGAAAGCAAGCAAACAGAAAATCAGAATTAAAAAAAGCATAAGAAATGCACACCATAAAAACACAAAATTAGAAACTCTAATATACAAGCAAAAGACCAGTAAGACAAAAAAAATGTTCAAATAGAGTAATATGAGACAAAACTACTATTGAGCTCATTTTGTGTTGGTTATCTACTGCTGGGCATGAGGACTACCTGTGTGCTTAATAAACCCAGTGAGGCTCCATTGGAGGAAAATCATTTTTCCTATGTAAGTGGGTGTCCACTGTGGATAGCTTCCTGGTTAGGGGTGGGAGCCTATGGCCCCCTCCTCCTCTCAGCACTGGGACCCTGTCTGGCTTGAACTGTGTGGACTCTGTGCATGTTGCCGCCACCTCTGTGCGTGCCAGTCCTGTTGCGTTGGAAGACAGTTTCTCTGGAGTCATCCACCCCGTCTGGCTCTGAAAGCCTTTCTTGCCTCCTCTTGTGCATAGCTCCCTGAGGCCATCTACAAGGGTGACCTGCCTGTGAGATATGTGGGCGCAATAGTAGCACAAGTGTTGTGGGAGTAACCGGTTATTCTCTGATTGGATTTAAGGTCCATTGCATGAGATGGAAACCATGCCTGATACTGCTTGGTGTCTGGATAAGCCAGGGGCTGAGGGAAAAACCAAATCCTATTGTTCTGCTAAAGGAACATAGCAGTAGACTCCCAATGACATTCTGCTATACCCATACCTCATTGCCTCACTCAGTCGTCACCATATAAGCTTCCTTTTGCAGCAGATGGGAACTAACGTAGAGCTTTGTAACTGGGCAATGTGTGGAACCTGAGAGAATTTTGAGATACTTGGTCCTAAGTGGGATGTCTTCACGAGACATGCCTTGTTCCCACTGCAAGTTTTGTCTGTTAGTACAGACCCATGTGTCAGTCCTAGTAAATAGCAGGGCTGAGGGTCTAGTAAGTTGTATAATATAAAAGGCCCTGAGCGAGGAAGGGAGGTAGGATTCACTTGGGCTGGGGATGGGTGAGAAGGTGGTGGCGGGTTTTCATTGGGCTTTGAAGGGTTGAGAGTGTACTGCTGGGTGGAGATGGGAAGGGAGAGCTTCAGACAGAGCTTAAGCAGGGGAGAGGATGGAGAGCAGGATGTTTAGGAGGAGCTGTGGGTCCTGCTGGGCTACAGCTGGCTGCAGGCTGAGGGTCAGGGTGTGTGTGCAGAGGGGCAGGCAGTCCCGGAGCTGGCCACAAGGTGGGATGGTCATTCTAGCTCATGAGGCAGCTTGAATGGCCCTTGCACTTGCCGGCTGTGTGGGAAGGGAGCTGTGACTGGACAAGTTTAATGGGGGAGGAGGAGGGATTGGTCACAAATGGTGCTGTGAGGGGTCACGTGGCCATGGGCACGAGGATTAGGCTAGCACAGTAGCTCTCAGATGCAGGGCTTTCCAGATGCCTCTGAGGACCCTGGGCTGAGGAAGGAGCAGGGTTGGGCCAGGTGCTTAGGTTTAAGCAATGGAAGTGCTCTCTGGACTTCAGCACAAGGGAGTTTGTTCAGAAAGTAGTCTTGGCCTGAGGAGCTGGCTCCTGAGTGAGCAGAATTCAGGGAACTTGTAGACCGGAGAGTCGGGCAGAAATACCAGAGTAGATGGTGCTGGGACTGCCATTATTCCTTGGTACTCAGGGTCCCTGCTTGTGAGGCAGGGGAAGAGCCTTTAGCTTGGAGAAGGCAGGGCTCCCTGCCTGTGATCCCTCAGGGAAAGCAATTCTATACAAAAAAGATTGTAATGCTAAGCTAATGACCTGCCCAGTTGCAGTGACAAAATACCTGGAGCGACTTAAGGGCAGGTTTATTTTACCTCGCAGTTCGAGGGTCTGACATGGCCAGACAGTCTCGCTGACAGAAGAATGAGGCCGCTGGTCACATTACCTCCATAGTGAGCAAACGGCAGGTGGGCAAGAGATAGGATGCTAATGCTCAGCTCAGGGAGAGATGGGATGCTAATACTCCACTCGCCTGCTCTGTTTTATTCATTCTGGGACCTGTTGGGTAACAGTCTCCTCTGAGACTGAAACCTTCTATCCTGCAGGGAAGCTCCTTAAGCAGGAAGTCAACAACTCAAAGTAGCTGAAATCTACCAGATTCACTAGGCCCTTCCTTTCCACAGTAGCAATAAAAGGTGAGAGTCCTCTCAGAAGAGCAGAGCCAAGCTCCAGAGAAGACTCCTAGACCAGCCCAGCCGCCTGGAAGAAGCAGAAACCAGCCCAGCTGGTTGCTGGGCTGCAAGAGGTTTAGACCTATCAAGGGAGGCACACGGAAAGGACACTCTCCGAGTTGCTGAGCTGCCTGCAGGCTGTGCAGTGTGCTCCAGGTTCCCAGCTTTTGTGACTTTGGTGCTGCAGTTGCCTTTGAGTCATTTCTGCTCCTATAAGTAACCCCTCCCATATTCCTGTAAATCACCCCCATAAAGCTCAAGGTTCACCATGTTAGACTTCGGGGTTGCCCATACTTTGGTCTGCCATGGGCTCCCTTTCTGGGGTGAGTAGACGTGTGTATTGTGAGAAAAGTTTCGTCCCAACAACAGAATTCTAGTCCGTGGAATGGTGCCACACACCTTTCCGGTGTGTCTTCCCAGTGGAAACGACCCCACAGACACACTCAGAGGCTCATCTCCTTAGTGACTCTAGAGCAGTGGTTCTCAACCTCCCTAAGGCTGCGGCCCTTTAATACAGCTCCTCGTGCTGTGGTGACCTCAACCAGAAAGTTGTTTTCACTGCTGCTTCATCACTGTAATTTTGCTATCGTTATATTTTATATTATCGAATCATAATATAAATATCTGGTATTTCCGGTGTTCTTAGATGACCCTTGTGAAAAGATAGCCCTGATGGTAAGGAGTCGCAATGCACAGGTTGGGAGCCACCATTGTGGATTCTGTCAGGTAGACAATGAATATGTCCTCACGGACATAGTTTCCTTTGCCCTTGAGGCTGACTCTCAGCGCAACCATGCCTGATCCTGGGCAGACGGGAGCAGGCTGTTGGGCAGGGTTGTCCCAGAGTTCCTCACATCCTGTCATGGCAGCAGCAAAGACAAGTCCAATAGGAGAGAGCAAGCATTCTCCCTTGCCGGATGACGAAGGAGCCACGAAGGGATAAGAAAGAATTCTCCAGCACCACAGGCCTTTTCCCACCACTGCACACGTTTCATGGGGACTGGAGCAGAGCTGAGAGAAGATGACAAGTTATGATAGACGGAGCTCTACCAAGATGACAAGCCATGTGACGAGGTGGTATTTCGGGGTTGGAGTTGGAGTTAGTTAATTACAGGACTACCGAGCTCAGCTTCCCCACCCCTCACTGTGCTGCTGGGGTCTTGCACGCGTGGATTGTAGAGAAGGGGATTGTTTGGTTCTAATTTCCAGCCTTGTTCCACTAATGGCTCCTTGTGGGATGATGTTAAGTAATGATAATTATCACAGAGCCCGTGCTCTGAGCCAGTCTTGCCATCTGCAGCTGTGGCCTGCGGGCTCTGCCATTTCTCTGGAGATGGGTTGGGAAGGCTGGTCTACAGATGTTTGCTGATCGCTTCCTCTTGCCCTTTGTAACTGTAATTTGGGTCAGTGTCACCAGATGAACGTGGGTGTCTTGAGCTTGGCACTGGGGGGGCCCAACAGTTTAGGCCTTTCATAGCCACCTATACTTCCAAGCAGGGGACCTTGTGTGTCACACAGAGGCGTAAAAGCAGGTCGCAGCTTTAGGGAGTGATGACAGTGATGGAATGGCAGGGCTGTCTTTTAAATTCGGAAGCAGGTGTGCATGCCCCAATGTCTGAGTCCTGGGGTTAACATGCCTGGTTTTATGCAGAGCTGGGGAGTCAATCCTAGGGTTTCACGCCTACCAGGCGAACACTACTTCAACTGAGCTACTATCTCAGCTCCCGGCTATATATTTTTTTAAAAAAAGATTTATTTTAATTTATGTGTCTATAGGTGTGTGTTTGTGTATGTATGGGCAGTTGCCATAGAGGTCAAGAGAGGGTGTTGGATCTTCTGGATCTGGAGTTACAGGCAGTTGTGAGCTGCTGGATGTGGGGGTGGGAGAACGAACTCAAGCCCTCTGCCACAGCAGCTGCCCTCAGCCACTGAGGCATCTCTGCAGCTCCCAGTTACAGCTTGAGATTTTTGGAGAAAACAAACGGGCAAGTGATGGCAACAGCGTTGACAAGTTTGCTTTTCCTTGGTATCTTGCATCCCACATCTTCCCTCCCCGTCTTGCTCTTGCTTGGGTGGGGGTTTCCTCCTTTCCTTTCTCCTGAGCTGGGATGAACCTCAGCCTACAGTTCCGTTTCCTCATATGGCACTGTCTGGTCACAATCGGATCATCTCCCCGTATAAAATGCCACTTGCGTCTATTATTTTCATTGGCTCAGGATTTTGCCAGATGGCTATACCATTGTTTTCTAAATTATCTCTATATTGTTGAGTGTTTAAGTGTGTTTTAAATTTTTTTTGCTTTATAAATAACATGACGATAGATGTGGAGATAAAACTTGTCCATTTCTTTGGGATAAATTCTTAGAAGTTTAGGGATAAGATCGATATGCCTATGTTTCTTGAAACAACGTTAATTGCTCTGTTTTTAAAATTCATACTTATTGAGAAAGAAGCCTGTCCCTGTAACTTTCAGGTACCAATGGCAGATTGAAGATTCTAATTTTGTTCCTCTATGCCCAGTTCCCCCACTACAACAAGCTTGGTTTAAAAAATACAAACTTTCAAGAACATTTGAGAACAGCAGTGCTGTGTGGAAGTCTGGGAACAGATGGGCGAGCGGCGACTGCTTCAGCAGATTTGAGAGGGCTGAATCCCCAGCCGGTGGCTGAGAAAATGGAAAATCCGCCGAATGTACACAGTTGAGTTCTCAAAACACGCAGGAGTGGGCGGTGACAGGTGAGTCTTCACAAAGGGGAGGATTGTTTTAGAAGCAGTCAGAGCCGAGATCCCTTTCCTCTGGTGTTCATTTTCGGGGTGGGAACTCCTCACCTTGTTTCCTCAGAGAAGGGGAAACTGAGGACTGTGAGCCTCAGCAGGTGGTTGCCGGGCTCACAGATTCTCTCCTTTCAAACTCCTGGAACATTGTCTCTAGACTGGAGACTGAAGAAGTCTGTTTTAGAGAGGACAGACTGTTTTCCAGATGGATGTACAGGGACCTTCATAGCTGACTTCTCACACCCACCCGCGTGTGGCTTCTTTGTGTGTGTGCATGTGGTGCGCGTCTGTGTATGTGTGTGTGCCGGCGCATGTGCAGAAGCCAGAGGAAGACACTGAGTTTTGTGCTTGGTTGCTTTCCGCGTGTTCCAGTTTCATTCTGCTACTGTGAGAAAAAAAACCTCTGATGCAAAGCAACTTGGGGAGAAAAGGCTTTATTCCGTTTGTATATCTGGAATCACGGTCCACTGAGGAAAGCCAAGGCAGGAACTCAGACAGGGTGGGGATCTGGAGTCTGGAGCTGATACGGAGGCTGTGGAGAGGTGCTGTTTACTGGCTTGTCCCTCATGGCTTGTTCAGTCTCCTTTTTTATAGACCCCAGGACCACCAGCCAAGGGTGGTATCACCCGCAATGGCAGCCCTCTCATATCAACGACTAATTAGAAAAATGCCCTACAGGCTTGCTTACAGTCCAATCGTATGGAGGCATTTTTTCAATTGAGGTTCCCTCCTCTCAGATGACTCTAGCTTTGTCAAGTTGACATAAAACTAGCTTACTGTTCACATTTGGTGAACAGTAAGCTCCAGCAATCCTCCTGTCTCTGCCTCCACAGTATCAGAACTTGGGTTTTCCCGCTTGCTCAGCAAGCGTTCTTACCCACTGAGCCTTTTCTCCAGTCCCACTCTTGTGATTTCTAAGTAGATAGTTTAGTTTCCCATTTTTTAAAAAATTGATGTGTATGTGTTTGTGTGTGTGTGTGTGCCTGTGTGAGTTTATGTGCACCATGGGCAAACAGGTGTCTGTGGAGTCATGAAGTCATTGGATTCCCCTGGAACTTACAGAAGGTTGTGAGCTGCCTATGAGGGTTCTGGAAACCAAACTTGGGTCCTCTGCAAGAGCAAGTAAATGTTCTTAACTGCTGGGCATCTCTCGAGCCTCCTCGTGACTGCCTCATCATTGAGCTTGAGGACATTAAGGACTGTCAGCTATGCAGACTTTCCAGCCTAAAAGAAAGAACAAGGCACACTTCCAGAGAACATGGATCCCTCACACCATAAGCAAAAACCAGTTTGAGATGGAGTATAAAGCTAACTGTGAGGGGGAAAATAAAGCTTCTAGCAAAAACTTGAGTGTGTTATCATGGCCTCTGGTAGGCAAATATTTCTTTTTTTTATTTAAAAATTTATTTATTTATCATGTAGTCAGTGTTCTGCCTAAATGTATCCCTGCAGGCCAGAAGAGGGCACTAAATCTCATTACAGATGGTTGTGAACACATGTGGTTGCCAGGAATTGAACTCAGGACCTTTGGAAGAACAGGCAAAGGTCTTAACCACTGGGCCATCTCTCCAGCCCCTTAAAAATGTGTAGCCCAGGTTGGCCT
>JAQHUG010000016.1:839308-870511 GCA_028555095.1 Dicrostonyx torquatus | reverse complement strand
AGAGAATCTCTTATTGATCCTGGAATTCACCAATATGGTAAGACTAGCTGGCCCAATAATCTACCCATTTCCCCATCCACCCCACCTCTGGGATCATAGGCACACCCCACCATGCCATGCTTTGAAAGTAGGCCTTGGAGATGTGAACCTGTGCCTGACAAGCCCTCCACTGCCAGAGCAACTGATGTCCCAGCCCCCAATACCGTCCTTTTCAATAATATCTATTTTTATTTATGTGTATGTATGTGTCTTTATGTCTGTATGTGCATCAGAGGTGTGCAGGTGCCACAGAGGCCAGGAGAGAGGGTTGGATCCCTGGAACAGAAGTTTCAGGATGTTGTGATCTGTCTGATGTGGGTGCTGAGAACCAAATCGGGTCTTCTGGAAGAGCAGAAAGCGCTCCTAACTGCTGGTTCAGGGATTCAGGGCGGGGTGTGTGTGGGGTGGGGGGCGGCGTCGCGGAGGACTTTGCTGTTCTGAATGAGGCAGCAAGCAGGTCTTTTAGCATGTGATTCTGGTACTTTCTAAAAATGACCCCTCCCCCTCCAAGCCCTGCAGCAACAAATGGGGCGGTGGAAACTGGGCAGCTTGAAAGGGTTCGCAGGGCTTGAAAAAGAACTATCTCCCCGCCGACCTGCTTCCATGTTTGCTGTGAAACCAGCGCAGGTTAGTGCGCCAGCTGCGCGGGCTCTCACTCCGCCACAGGAGTGTGAATTAGCACAGCCTTTCCCGGGGACAATCTGGCGAATCTCAAGAAGAGCCTCGCGCTTCTGTACAGCCTTTTAATGGAGCTGTGGTGCAACAGGGATTTCTTCTGAGGAAATGACCCTGCGTGGCTAAAAATAGAGCTGTAAAGTCCATCACAGCAGAGCTTTGAACAATAAGCATCGGAAACAAAGCAAAGGAGTGAGTGAAATGAGTCATGGTGCACTTCCGTAATGGGATGCTGTGTTTCTGAGGAATAGTAAGTAAAGAAATTATGCTGTCACCAGGAAAAAAACTAATATAAAGTGATATATCTATATCTATATAGTGTGTGTGTGATCTATTTTGTATTCAAAATACCTACTTGCTAATTAAAAATAATGGGAAATTGCATTCAAAATTGCTAACTCTTCCTCTGTTTCTGGATGGTAGAATTGGGGTGATTTATTTTTTGTGCATTGTTCAATCTTTTTATTTACCCAACAGATGGGTCTTAGCTGTCTTGCTCCTGTAATGGATAGAGATCAGTGAGATGTGTTGGGCCAGCCTGGGATACTCAGAGTAGGGGTACACCACAGACCCAAGACAGCGGCCCAGACCTTGGGAAAAGAAGTAGCACAATAGGTTGGCCATGCCCTTGGAGGGCTTTGAAAGGGCTCACTGTTTAGTCTAGAGGACATGGGAAAGGAGGAAAGCCTTGTTCTGGCCTTCTCGAGTGTTGTGTGATTAGAGACTTTTACCCACATTTTCAGTGAGTTGGCTGTCCATCTGCCCATCCTTTAATTTATTTATTCATCCACCCATCCACTTATTGACCCATCTACCAATTCATTTACTTACTCACCCACACATGTTCCTCTCCACCTCCCAACTCCTCATCCATCCAGCTCGCAAAATGCTGTCTATTCCTCCAGCCATGCTCTTACCCATCCATCCCTTCATTCATCCACACATCTATCCATTCATGCACCAAACCACCCATTTATCTGTTTATATAACTGCTCACTCATTCATTCTCTCACCCATTCATTCGTCATGGATCCACTTAGGTGTAGACACCCCCCACATTCCCACACCCACTTGAACATCTGTCCCTCTGTCTACCTATCAGTCTTCTATCCATATACCTTCAAATCGATCTATTCATTCACCAGTCCATCTGTCAATCCATCTTTTTGTCTCTCTATTCATTCTTCAAACATCGACTGAGGACCTGTAATTGCCACACCTTGGAAGGTTGAAAGTTTGTGTTGGGTGGTACCAAAATAAAGAACTCATTCCCTACTCTTAAGTCAACCTAGGTGGCTTCCATCACTCAAACAAAAGTACTATTGGAAGTAGTGGTGTGGCCTGGAAAATAGTGATAACCTGGGACCCCCACTTTAGTGGAGAAAGGCAGGTAGGTGAGCTGATGGGGAAATAGAAGCAAAAGAAGTTCTTCTTCTTCTTCTTCTTCTTCTTCTTCTTCTTCTTCTTCTTCTTTTCTTCTTCTTCTTCTTCTTCTTCTTCTTCTTCTTCTTCTTCTTCTTCTTCTTCTTCTCCTCCTCCTCCTCCTCCTCCTCCTCCTCCTCCTTCTCCTCCTTCTCCTTCTTCTTTTTCTTCTTCATCTTTTAAAACAGGGTCTCACCTAGCTCTTGAATTTGATATGTAGCTGAGAATGATCTTGATCTTCTGTTTCTCCTGCCTCCACTTCTTCAGTGCTAGGACTACAGACTTGTGCCATTATGCTTGGTTTGTGCAGTTCTGGGAACAAACGTAGGACTTCATGTATGCTAGGCAAGCTCTCTACCAAACCCAGCTAGGGGGTAAGTATCTTAACAAGTAAAGGCAGTTGGAAGCTTCCTCTGATTTTAGGGCAAAGAAAAGGCTTCACACTGGGCCTTCACCTGATTCCACAAGACTTCTGGGGAGGGTGCAGAGCCTCAGGATACAGAGGGGTGTGGTGTGGTCAGGGTCAAAGCCCCTGTCAAGCATAGCCACACAGTGGGAGTTCTCCGAATCTGTGAGTTGCTGTATGGCGGCCAACAGGCCTTGCAGACTAAATGGCTTTTCTAGGAATGTTCTGGATAATGCTAAAGTTGGAAGGCCCTTGCTAATGCTAGAGAAAAAGCAAGACTTCCCAGATGACTGAGACCAGTTACTCACAAGGGCGTCTCTGACAAGTTTATATGTCACCCGGATAGAGAAAACAAATCTTTAGCTTTTGTCAGGGATGAAAAATTCTACCTGCCGTTCTTGCTTTGGATTTTCAATTGCACTGATTGGCTTATTCTGTGTGTGTGTGTGTGAAGTATCCATGTGCTGATGTGTAAGCCAGAGGACAACTTGTGAGAGTTGGTTCTCTTCTACCACATGGATTCCTGGGGTCAAACTCAGATTGTCAGGCTTTGGGGCAAGCGGCTTTCTCCACTGAGGCGCCTCGCGATCCTTTAAGCATTTTTCCTGCTCTTAGGATGTGATTCAAATGATGTGTTGATACTTAAGCTTTTAGAAACATTTCAAGTTTCTTCTAGGGTCCTCCCATTGTTTTTTCTCCTCCTTTTCCCCTCTCTTCCTTCTCCTCCTCTTCTTCAACAAGGTCTCCCTCTGTAGACCAGAATGACCTGAGAATCCTTATGTAAGCCTTCAACTCATGGTGTCCCAAGTGCTGAGATGACAGACATAAGTTACCATGTCCAGCAGGATTCCTTTCCAGGGCTGCAAGAGTTCATGTTCTCAGCACATTGCGCTACTTGAATATTCCAAAAATCGGCTCTGTCATTAGTCAAACATTTGTTATTTTAAAGTGTTTGTTCCAGACGCTTGAAGAGGTCGGGAGTCTTTTCTTTCTTTCTTTCTTTCTTTCTTTCTTTCTTTCTTTCTTTCTTTCTTTCTTTCTTTCTTTCTTTCTTTCTTTCTCCAGTTTATTTCTCATTTGCCCCTCATTTGCCCCTTTCCTCCTTGGCTCAATTGGTTTTAGGTCATGTGCCTCATGTTGCTTTGTCAAAATCTAAAAGACAACAGTGAGTTGTCTTTGAGACAACAGTGAGTTTATTCAGAAGAGCATTGCCAAGGAATGCACCACCATGTCCTACATGTATATTCAAGGAGGCTGAGGCGGTGGGGTTCTTAAGGGCTAAATGAGGAAGTCAGAAGTTATTTTTACTCCGTCATCCTAGACTACAAGGATCAGTAACAAAGCTGGTGTCAGGCCAATGTCAGGCAGATGCCCCTGTGGAAATATTTCTGTGGAAGGTTATGGTTGTCTTGGTTCTGGCTGTAGCCTTTGTGATAGTTCTCGTCAGTTACACATGCTCCCTTACACATATCAACCCTTCAAGCTTCCTCAAAGCCTTTGGGGTTGGCACCATGGACCCAGTTTGATTCTGACAACCTTTGCGCGCTTTTCAAACCGTTGTCTTTGGAATAAGGTGTTTGGTCCCTTGCTGGCTCAGCTAGGAGCCTTTAGGAGCCTTAAATTTGCCCTGTGTTATGGCAAGCTTCCAACTTCACTCACTTCCTGCTCCTGTCCACAAAGGATGAGAGGCAGCTGTATAACACAGAGGTTGGACTGCATCCTCTACCCTCGGCAACTCCGTGAGGCCAGAGGTTGGGACTCATCAGACTTTGTGCAAATTCCTTCTAGTTTGAATTGAGTTCTTCAGGTGTTTCTGTCTTGTTAATTAACCTTATGAGCTCTTGCAAAAATGGACCTCTCTAGTGCAGTTGTTTGGTAGAGGCTTAGCCTGGTGGTAGAGCTGCAATCCCCACAGGGGATGAGCCAACATGTGTAGGGGAGCGGTGGGGGGCAAGTGTTGTTTGTGCCACTGCCTCTGCCCTAAAGGCAGGCCCTCAGTCAAATGACTAACACAACAAATTCTAGCTGGGGGACGGGGGACATGCTGAGAAACAGCTAGCCTGTGCTCCTCAGACTGGCGGTGCTGGGGGTGGAGTGGGCATGGGTGATGATGATAGACAGGCAGAAGATCTGATCCAGACAGACGGAAATTGGAGTTCTGGCAGCTAATATGATTTGTTCTTGCAGGCTGGATCCTGAGACAGAAAAATGTTGCTCTGAAGGACTTTCCTGAGACAACAGGGAATCTGTGACTAGGCTCCGTGATAATGGTATTATGTCAAAGGGAAATTTTCTAAGTTTGGTGGCTACACTGTGGTTACATAGAACGTCTTTGTTCTTATACATATCAATACTCAGACATTTAGGGGTGGTGAATCATGATTCTGCAACTTATTCTCAATGAATTCAGAAAAAAAGTGGGTCTGGGTTAAGCAGTGAGGTGGCTTGCCAGATTAAGGGGGACCCCTGCTAAGCCTGACAGCCTGTTTTCAATCCCTGGACTCTCACATGGTGGAAAAAGAGAACCACACAGGCACGCATACACACACAAACGCACACACACTAAATAAATAATATAATAAAGAAGAGGTGGGGGCTAAGTGTTAATAACTGAGAAATATAGATGAAAGGTCTATTAATATTTATCACACTTTTTAAAAGGTAAATTGACATTTCTTGAAACAAAGCGTCATTTCTTGTGTTAGGTAAGAAGACAGACGCTGCTGAGGCTCTGTTGAAACTAAGGTCTTTTCTGGAGTAGTTCAAGCTGGAGGACAGAGTTGGCATCTGCTACCGCACACAAGCCAGGGATCACCAGGGACCATAGCATCTCTGCATCGACTGCAGTTCTGTAGGTGAGGAGCGTGTGGGTTGCACTTGGTATCTTACCATCTCTGCCATCACCCCACTCTCTGCTCAGCTCAAACCACATCCGATCACAAGGGAGCTGCTGTTGCTCGGAAAGGTGCACGCGGCCATTTTCTGGGAACTTTAACTGGCTCCACACTGTCCCAACTCTCAGGTTTGTGTCCGTGCTGGTTGTAGTTTCAGCAAGTCATGGCGGGTTTGGATGCTGACCAAGCTGGCCGATCCCTCTTCTCTTTGCCTCCAAGTCTGTGAGAGGTTCTGCAGAGAAAAGCCTTTGTTGGTCAGGTGTGGAGCTAGAGTTAAGGAAAAATTCGTGGGTCCCAGGTCGTGGAAGTGATGGGTCCCCTACAGGTGACAGGTCTCACAGGAAACAGGAAGTCCAGAATCTATGTGTGTGTTACCTTGATGCTGGTAGGGATCACTGAGCACATTGACTGCAGGGCTCTTGAATTACACACACTGATTGCACTTGTATGTGTGTACGTTAATGTGCGCATGCATCCGTGAGGCACATGTATGTGTGTGTGTTAACATGTGTATGCACTTGTGAGCAGGTGCTTGTGTGTGCGGGCGTGGAGGCCAGTGGCTGATGTTGGGTGTCTTGCTTATCCTTCCATGAATGAGAGAATGAGGACTTGACTGTTCCTAGGTAATGGCGGAGGAGAAAAGCACCCAAGAGGCAAAGAGAGTGTGTTGTCAAAATGGCTGAGTTATATAGGGAAGAGAAGCTGGGGGAAGGGAAACAAAGTTTAGGGACTGGAGAGGTTGAGGGTAGAGCGCTGGGTATGCCAGCTGGAACTAACCTGTAACAGGGACAGACTGGTGGCCAGAGGTTCGCTTTGGTATGTTAAATAGGCTCCTCAGCCATCTGTCCTGGGTTTCTTTGAGACCTAATACTCCCCTATTATTTGTTGAGATGAAGTCTAACTGAGTCTGGAGCTCACCAGTTGTCTTGATGGGAAGTTCTGAAAGCTGCAGGGATCCTCTTATCCCTGTACCTTTAGAGCTCAGATTACAAGCATTCGACCAAACTGTCTCCTGAGCCTCCATAGGTGCTGCGGTGTCTACACCAGCATTCTCAGCTGCGCTGGGAGCAGAATGGAACTGAAGTTGATTTGCCACGGGGTTAGGATGACCGGGCACATCAGGCTTGAAGGAATGGTGGAAACAAAGGGCAGGAGTGGGATTTGTCTTGGGAACCAAATCAGAGCTGGACAAAGGACCTGAGATAGAGTTAGAGCAACAGAATGGGCAAGGAGCATTTCCTTGGAGCAGAGAAACTGGCCAGGGAGGGGAATGAAGATACCCTCAACATGGGTATCTGCCCCAGGCTCAGGTGGTGATACAGCATGGCTCCAGGTCTCAAGGAGATGCTGAGACTTGTGGAGGTGAGGAGCAGAGAATGAGCGTGGACGAAGGGATGGAAAGGGTCCCGGATGTAGACGCATCTGATCTGGAGAAGGGCTGAGGTGGAATTGGCCTGTAGGTCAGGCTTATTTTTGTTACAGAGGACTACACACATGTCCTCTAGGAAACAGAAAAAAGGGACAGATGAGATCTCCCCTATATCTCTGGACCATCTATTGGTGGCTCTGGGGGTGTGGGATCAGAAGACACACTACAGGATACTGGCATTGTTGCTAACTTTTATTTATCCAAAACAAAGAGGATTTTAGAACATAACCTTACCTCTGCCAGCCTCTCCCTTGGAAATACAAGGCCTCTTTCTTCTCCATGAGAGCTGTTCTCTGGATGCGGGAGCACAGCACTCCACACTGAACTGGCTTGGCTTGGTGGAAGCCTGCTTTATTACTTTCTTCTCTTTGCATCAAACCGAGGCGAGCTTTCCTCTGATGTGGCAGAGACCTGGGCGGCAGGGCCACCTCTACTCACAGCTTCAGAGCCGGTGGCTTCCACAGAGCAATTAACCTGAGGGCTGCCTGACCCTCACCTGGTGTCTCCATTGTCACTGTCTGCTGAGTCCTGGTCTTCTAATTAATGGAACAGGGATGGTTTTTATCGTACTAACAAAGGGATGGGGTGACCGGAGGCAGGTGAGTCTGGACTTAATGCGCTGATTTGATTTGATTCATGACCTTTACTCCCCATTTTAAGCAGACGAATGAACAACTGTAATTGTGAGCTATGTTATTTTGGCCTGTATTTAACCTTCGACATTACCTCTAGGAGAGGGCCTAGCCTCCTCGGAGCCTCAGGAGGGGCCACTGTGCTTACCCATTGCATTTTCGGTCCCTTCCCTGCCAGAGCTGACATTTTCAGTTGAAATGAAACTCAGGGAAGAAAAGTAGGTAAGGAATTAAGATGCTCAGTAAAAAAAAAATAAAAAAACCCAAAACTAAACAAAAACAAAAACAAAACAAAAAAACCAACCCAAAAACCCACTGCCCCTCCCTGCAAAAAACTCTTTATGGTTCCAGAAGGAGCTGCCACCTGGCTGGAATCAGTTAAAAATTCTGGACTACGTCCCTGTCAGTGATTGCCTGGGTGTGTTGAGGTTAACTTCGCCTTACCCATGTAAGATGGGAGCATCCTCTTACCCTGGAACAGAAGTCAGAGAAGGCAAATGTTTTGATCAAGACCCCAGGATGCTAAGGCTCAGTTTTCCCTTGCCCAAGACTGGGGACCCAGTTGTGGAAGAAGACATCTGAGGTTTCCTAGACATTTATGAAAATTCCTCCTCATTTTTCAGGTAGCCAAGATCTCTCCCTTCCTCTGGAAGTGAATGAGGATACCTGTTAACCTTAGTGGTCTTATAAGCAGGAGAGAAGCTCAAGTCTGAAGAAAATATACTTCTCTCGGTAGACAATAAGGGAAGGGATGGTGCCAGAAATTGGCAGCATAATGAGGCTTTCAAGTCAGCTATCCAGGATGTCCTGTCTACCTGCTGAAGTTCTAGGAGCCAGCTCTTTCCTTTGCTCATCTCATCAAGCAAATGCTGGTCTGATTCTTGTAAACAGAGCCGCCGAGCCTGGTACCACACTCTTCTTCACTCCTCCCTCACTGAGCGTCTAGCTGTTTCCCAGGATTTCCTCCACCTTCCTCATACCCTGCTGGGGTCTTGTGTGCGTCTCTGTGTGTGCAAAAAGTCTCTAACTTGTGTCATCTGAGGTCTGCATCATCCCAATTCCAGTTCTCGTCTCACCTTCTCTGAAGGGGCTGGCTCACACCCTCATTATGCTTCCACAGTGCCCTGATGAAGGCGGTGAGGTGGGGCAGCCAGGCAGCTTCTATGGACTCACTCTTAGGATGCGGTTTCACTTGTGTGTGAAAGACTGAATGCCATGACTTAGCCAAGGAAGGCACGTTTCCCATTTGTGTGACATGTGGCGCTGTGCCATATGTCATCAGGGTCCAAATCTTTTCTTTCTGGTATCTTCATAGTAATGTTACCCTTATACACATCATAGGATTGCTACTACCATGCCCTTGTCCTAGCTAGCAGGAGGGAACAAAGGCAAAGGGAGCATCTGCCTCTCCCAAAGGGGAGGACTTTATTTGGATAAGTAGATTCAGCCTGTTATCTGCAAAGGAGTCTGGGAGCTGTAGTCTTTAGATCCAGCCCTAAGGGTCTAGTTAAAGTAGATTACCGTGAAGGAGAAGGGACGGTATGTGGGATTGTATCTCTTTTCTGTTTTGGCACCAGCCGTAGACAGGTGCTGGCTGAGGCAGCTTCCTACATGTGTCTGCTCACCCGTCAGGTAACATGGAACTCAGCTCAGCTTTTAGTTCATTAGCTGTCTTAGCAGCAGGAAAAATGGCGACTCCATATGCTAGTCTTCCCACTACCGGAGAGAGCCAGTGCGTAGGAAAATTACGTGCTGTTGCCAAGCTAGTGAGAGACTGCCCTAGACACTGGCAAGGGTCAAAGCAGTCTCTGGCCATACACACTCGCCCAAGGTCCAGTTGCAGAGGCTACCTGGAACTTGTATCTCAGGATACCAAGTGCTGAAATCAAAATGGTGTATGGTATAGCTCTATTTCCTGTGAATAATTTTTTCTTTCATTGTTTGTATTTCTATAATCGACTCTAACGCCACTGTGAACAATACTTGCCCAGTTTGGTAATCCACAAAACAAAATAATAGGGGCTGGAGAGATGGCTCAGTGGTTAAGAGCACTGGCTGCTCTTCCAGAGGACCCGGGTTCAATCCCCAGCACACACATGGCAGTTCAAGACTGTCTGTAACTCCAGTTCCGGGGATTCTGACACCCTCACACAGGCATACATGCAGGCAAAATATCAGCGTACATAAAAATACATAAATAAATAAAAATTAAAAATAACAACAGCAGCAACAACAATGACAAAAACCAGAAAAATAACTAAAATAAACACTATGGAGTGTAAGAATTCAGGTGTATTTCAATTTTTAAAACTAAGTATTTTCTTTTTTTCTCCTTTCCTTTCTTCCTTGCTTGCTTTTTTTATTTTTTTTCTTCCCAAGACAGGGTTTCTCTGTGAAACAGTTCGGACTGTCCTGGCACTCACTTTGTAGACCAGGTTGGCCTCGAACTCAGTGAGATCCACCTGCCTCTGCCTTCTGAGTGCTGGGATTAAAAGTGTGTGCCATCACCATCCAGCCAAATATTTTTTTTTTAGTGTGTACGTGTGTACATGTGCCTGTGCATACATGTGCACCTGTGCCATGGTGCATGTGTGGAGGTCAGAGGGTAACTTTTTGGGGAGCTGGTCCTCTCCTTTCACCATGCAGGTACTGGGGATTAGTCACAGTTTGTTGGGCTTGGTGGTCTTCTCACCTGCCTTCGGTTGTGTTTTGAATGAGACTTTGGTGCTAAATCTATGCAGAATACCTGTTCTCAGTGTAGGCAAGGGACTGATGCTCTCCAGCCTGGCTGTCAAAAGGTCGGGGAGAAAGACAATGAAGTCGTTATTCTGCTCAACAAGCAATGCACTGCTTATTTTCAGCAGTTATGGTTTAGCACGAAATGTCCCCCGCCTAGACTCCTGTGTTTCAACACTCGGTCCCAAGGTGGTGGTGCTCTTTGGAAAGGTTGTAGAACCTTTAAGAGCAAGTACTTGGCTGAGGGAAGTGGGTCACTGGAAGGTGAGTCTTAGAGGTTATATCCTGATCCCATTTTTGCCTGATTTTTTTTCTCCCTTCCTTTTTTCCTTCTTTTCTTTTCTTCCTCCTTCCCTCCCTCCGTCCCTTCCTCCATCCCTTCCTCCTTCCTTTCCTTCCTGCCTTCCTTTTTTTCAAGACAGGGTCTCACTATGTAGCCCTGGCCATAGAACTCGCTATGTAGACCTAGTCTTTTTCTGTTCCTGGTCTGTAGCTGATGAGGGCTAGCCATCTCACACTCCTGCTGCTGGGGACAGTTGCCACTCCTTGCTTCATGAACACAGGCGTGCTTTTCCTCCATGAAACTACCAGCTATAGCAAAACCTCTCCCCACCCCTCAGTCACTTCCGGTAGGTATGTTTTCCCAGCAGAAAGAAAAGTTTTGAAGCCATATGTTATTATTTTTAATATGTATTTTTATTTTAATGTGTTCTTTAATAATGGGCAATGTTTCTAATGTGCATATGTTTGCATTTAAGAATAATACCAATCAATACATTCATAATGCTATCATTTCAAAGTGTAATCAACATAAAAATTACTAATGCGATATATTACATTCTTTTATGCACTAATCTTCAAAACCTAGTACAATTTTACCTTTATACCATATGTTAATTTAGATGCTAAATTTTTGTCAAGAGTATTTTATAAAATTTGGATTTTATAAAATTCAAAAATTTACTTTCTTTGTGGCCCAGTGAGTTTAATTAGGGTTGCTTACGGAGTCATAGGTAGGACATTTGTTATAGGAGCAAGGACAGGTCACTTGTGGCTAACCCACTGAAGAAATTGTATCTTCCCACCTGCTACCTGCACCCATTAAAGGTCGAGGCCTGAGGGGATGTCAGTAGGCCCAGTCTTTCGCACGTCCTGTGCAGGTAAACATGGCTGCTGTGAATTCAAGAGTGAGATGGCTATGGCACGCCACAGATAGCACTCCACAACACCACCTTATTTGCTCCTGAGATGTGGTCTCAGGTGTCTCAAGCCGACCTTAAACTCACTGTGTATCTGAAAATGAGCCTAAGACCTTTCTTCCTCTGCCTTCTGAGTGCCAGGTTCAGGGCACTGACTTAGTATAGTGCTGGAGTAGTCACCCAGGGCTTTATGTGTGCTGGGCAAATGCTCACAGGCTGAGCCTCAATCCAAGCCTCAAACTAAAAGATGAAGAAGTAGACTTGCATTCTTAAATTTTGCAATAACTGAAGCCCCAACATTTTCTTCCCTTTAATATTTGTATCCAACTTGACAAACCTATTTCATTTATTTTGGAAGGACTGACTTCACTTTGAAACATGTCACTTTCAACACTGCAATAGTACAAGCCAGGCATGGTGGCGCATGTCTGAGATCTCAGATTCAAGGACAACCTGGGCCATGTGGTAAAATCCTGCCTCAAATCAACCAACCAACAAAAAGTGTACTAACTTCCCAGACAGCTCAGCGTTGCTAACATGAAACTCCAAAGGCTGTTGTATGAACTGTACATCCAAATTGGTTAGTAGCAACAAAGTATTTCTTGCAATTTTTTTGTGGGCCATTTGCATAGCGCTGTTGTTAAAATTAAAATCATGCCTATATGCATTATAAAAACCCATATGCTTTTTTTATTAATGAAAGTTAAGAAATGACTTATTCACCTCTCTAGCCAGGCAAATATGTAAAATGTCCTTCTTTGAAGGGGAGAGGGCTGATAGTCAATGATTCTACACCCAGGTGAGTCAGTCTATGTTGGATTGTCTGGACACTGGATGTTCTTATTTGTAATGGCCCTTTCCCCCACACACAAAGTGGATTCTGAGTTCCTTGACATCAGCAATATGCCTTAAGCCTCAGCCCTCCCCAGATACTGAGGCCTTTGTGTAAAGCCCCAGGAAGACTTTCTTCGTAGTGTCCTCTCAACACGGCTCTTCTTTACCCACAAGTTTCCGTGAGGAGAGTTGAAGAGAGCCCTGTTTATTCTCGTCAACAGGACCTGTCACCCCAGTCTGCCACCACAGAACATGTTCAAGCAGTGTCGCCATCCGGGTGAGGGAGAATTGCCTGTGACCTTTGTGTTCTGGAATCTGCAGCACGTGATTGAATGCTGGGTGCTCTGAGGTGACTCTGCTCATGTCAGTGTGTCTCAAACCTCACAGCAGCGTTTCTCCCGAGTTGCATGAAGAAGCTGCTGCTACAATGCATGTGGAGTAAGATGGTTCCAATGAGTGCTATACTCAAGTTTAACATTTGGTCATTGTTCTCAGAAATCCACTCTTTTCCCCAGCAACACTTAGTGAAGTGGTAAAGAGTCAATGCTGGGCCATGCTGGCCTTCCAAGAGGTCTCATCAGAAGGGTCCCCTATTCCTGATGCACACTGCTGTCAGTCATTGTCATGTCAAGCATTGCCATGGCTCTTTCTTCTCAACATCTTCCTCAGCTCCCACGGCTTGCTCATGAGTCCCTGCATTTCTTCCAATCCCAGGGTTCTCAATTTCTGGCTGCAACATGTGACTGACCAGGACCTTTTCACAGAAAGAACATGCTGCTGTCCAGAGTACACAGACCCTTCTGTTCTCCTTACTCATCCTGGCCCTTCTGTTTTGCCTCTGGTTGAAGACCAGCCATTATCAAAGGCATTGCTTGAATGCTTCCTGCTTCATGACCTTTGCTGAGCTAACTCACCTGGATGCATTTACAGTTTTATTGTTTGAGAATTTTACACACACACACACACACACACACACACACACCTGTTTTTCTCTCTCTCTCTCTGTGTTTTGATCAAATCTATTCTCCCACTCCCTCCCATCAACTCCTCTTGTATCCATTTCATTAATTTTCCTTCCTGACTTCACGGACTCATTTTTAAACCCCGAATCTCATTAGTGCCTTGGTATGTACATGATGGAGGATCACCTACTTTCTGTTAGGCTATGACCCCTGATAGGATGATCATCCATAGGAGTTTGCTCAGTTTACCAGGAGCCTAATCTCTGCAGAAATCTGAACTACTCCCTCCCCCAGCAGCCATACCAAATTCTCTCTCTCCCTCCCTGCTCCCAATACAGTCTCACTATGTGGTGTAGGAGGGTTCTTCTGTATTTCTTTGCTTTCATTGGCTAATAAAGAAGATTGCTTGGCCTGTAAGATAGGACACAGCCCTTAGGTGGGCAGAGTAGACAGAACGGAAGGTGGTGAGAAAGAAGGCACTGCCACAGATGCCATGATCCTCTGGCCCGAGATGGATGTAGATTAGAATCTTCCTTGGTAAGCCACCACCTTGTGATGACACACAGATTTCTAAATATGGGTTAGACTAATATGTATAAGAGGTTAAAACTAATGGGCCAGGCAGTATTTGAATGAATACAGTTTGTGTGTAATTATTCCGGGTATAAGCTACCAGGGCCAAAAGCAGGCCGTGCGGCTGTGTGACCAGGAAGCTGGGCAGGAAGGAACAAAAGGGCCCTGCACTCCTCTCAGGTGCTGGGAATACAGCTGCACCTCCTCATACAACAACTATGTATCCCTGGCTGGCTTGGAACTCGAACTTGCTAGCTATGTTTACGAGGCTGGCCCCTAACTCACAGAGATCCACCTGCCTCTGCTTCCTACAGTATGGACTTCTCTTCAATGGTCGGCTTTCGTGAGACCCGTATCAGGGCCAGTTCTGCTCCGAACACTGCTTGAGGGTTGTCATTCCAAGTCTAGGTCTACCTCCCTGTCTCGTCAGTCCTACTCCTCAACGCCACCCCAAAGCAGGCATGTTGTAGCCACTCATTCATCTGTCCCTTAACCATTTCCTAGCAAAGTTGAGCTGTAGGACACAGAGTCCCTTCTCTGTGTGCTGGCAGAGCTCATAGAAGCAAAGGCATGCACTGAATATCTGTTTATTAACCTGACATAAATCCAGGCGACTAGATTAGAGTTGCCAAAGGAGACTTGGGGAGGGGGAGATCTTCAAAAAATTTATCATAGAATTTCCCTTGACTTTTTTTTTTAAAGATTTATTTCTTAATTATGTATACAGCATTCTACTTGCATGTGTCCCTGCAGGTCAGAAGAGGGCACCAGATTTTATTACAGATGGTTGTGAGCCATCATGTGGTTGCTGGGAATTGAACTCAGAACCTCTGGAAGAGCAGTCAGTGCTCTTAACCTCTGAACCATCTCTCCAGACCTTCCCTTGACTTTTTAATTCTGTTTCTTGTTATAAACCCCAAAGAGTTTCAAAGAGGTGTTCAACATGTCGTCACACTCATAAGATACACAGCAACACTACTCACCATAGGCCAAAGGCAGGCACAAAGACAAAAGGATTGTGCCACATTTGTGTGATGGATACTATGCAGCCTTAGGGGGAAACGAAGTGTTGATGTCTGTAACTGAAGGGTGGACCCTGAAGACTCCATGCTGAATGAAAGAAACCAGACATGAGGATCATGGGAAATGCTCAGAATGGCAAACACACAGGACATTGGCGAGATTCATGGATGCCAGGGGCAAAGGAATAAATAGGATGAGGGACTGTTTAGTGAGTGGAGGGTCTCTTCTGGGGTCAAAAAGAATGTTGTGAAACTTGGTAGGGGTGGTGGGTTCACAAAATTGGGGATGTTCTGAGTGTTACTGGGTTTACACTGTATGAAAGCCCTTTTTATGTTATGTAAATTTAACCTCAATAAAAATAAATTTAAATGTGGTACTAGGTTTGGGGATCCCCAGGCTAGAGGATAAATATAGTTTCTCTAAGACAGCATTAGAGTAGAAAGATGGCCAGGGACATGCAGATGGTAGGGGAGACAGAATAGGAAGCACAAGAACACTCGGAGAGAGACTAGGAGACTGCCCTTGCTGAGTATCTGGATGGGCCAGGCTCTACACTGGTAACTAGGATCTGAGTGATTTGAAATAAGACATTGGCCCAGGGCTATGGGGGGTAGTGGTGATGAGGGACTGGGCCATGGTCTGGGTGGGGAGTGGAAAGATACTGGGCAGGGTAAGGAGAGTAATGTTGAAATGGTGGGTTCAGAAGGCCAAGGCCCCAGGAGTGTGTGAGTGAGAGAGCAGGCAAGGGAGGGCTGGTTTAGAGAGGGATGCCTTTTAACTGATCAAATCCAGCCTGGGGTTTGCTTGTGGTTTTCCAGGGCAGGGGAAGGAGAGGGTGGCGGCCATTTTGGATGAGGTCAGTTGCTGGCAGTCCTAACTTAATTGGTTGTTGCCCTGGGAGGAGGTACACTGAGGGGAGCCTTGAAGAGTTTTCACCTGCTCCAAGCTCCTTTTTGATAGATCCAGTCTGTCTGCCAGTCATGCCTTCCTTCCCTAAAGCCTGGGACCTTGTAATCAGGGATCTTAGGTTATTGCAAGCTCAGACTAAACCCAAAGGTTTAGAGAATGTCACAACAGTTTTGACATCTTCCTGTGACCACCCTGCTGGCCAGCAAGTACTGGCATCTGCGACTCCATTCTGTCCTGAACTAATTCAGTACTTAAGAATGCGAGCGCTTTCCAAAGACCATCTGTTTACGCTGCTGCTGAAGGAACCTGCTCTCCAGTAGCCTCCTCGCTTCGGATTCAATAAATCCTGACATGGAGGGATGTTTTCTTGGTGGGGCCAGCAGTTGAATGTTTTCCAAATGGCACATTATTGATATTAAATCTGATTTGTACATTGCTAGCTATGAAAGAAATGCACTAAATAATATCTCTAGGAATGAAGAGGGAACAGAAAATTCTGTCCACATGCATTCATTAGAAAAGACCTGAGACTCACTATACCATAAAATTCAGCAAGTCTGTGGGCCCCGGCAAATGAACAGGCCCAGGGATTCTTATTTATACAATGACGCCCTTTAAAACATCTGACAAAAAAATTAGCTTCCTTAAGTAGCCGGGACTTTGCTCCCTTCTTGTAGTACGCAGCTATCATGAAGATCCACAAAGGAAATGGGGGAAGTGGGTGGGAGAAAGAGGGAATGAGAGCAGGGGGAGAGGGAGGGAGGGAATGGGGGTAGAGGGAGGGGAAGGGAGGGAAAAAGAGGAAGTGGGGGAGAGAGAGGAAAGCAAGGGTGGGAGTGGATGGGAGAGAAAGAGGTGGGAGGAGAATTTGGGTTTGAATCCTGCTCTTCAGTTCTGTGCTCACGGGTTATATGGCCCTGCACAGTATTGTGGTTAGAATATGAAGCATCACCTGCAGGCTTGGGTTTTGAGTGCTTGGCCTACAGCTGGGTGTGCCATTTTGGGAAGTAGTGGAATGCTAGAAGGTGGGGTCTAGCTGAAAGAAGTGAGTCACCAGGGAGGGGTGTCCTTGGGGGATGTCCCTAGTCCCGTCCTGTTGCTCTGTCCACCAGGAGGTGCAGGACAGTGCCGGCCTGTCCTTCACTGCTGTGATGCTCTGCCCAGGTATGCTAGGCTCAGCAACCAGACTGCAACCCTCGCAAACTCCTCTTTGTGAGCCGCGGCAAATCCCCTTTATCCACTTCTGGTATACATATCTTTGCAGCAAAGGGAGAGTAACATAAGTTGTTCAGACTTTCCCCAATCCAGGGCACACAGTAAGTCTACAGTTCTTGTTTCCATTCCTTTTCCTGGCACCACCCTGTGCTCCCCAGCTCTTGTGTGGATGCTGAGCCATGTGCTACTGGCTCCTCCTGTCTTTCCCTGTTGCTTTGGTTATTGCCTATTTGCTGACTCAAAACAACAACAACAACAACAACAACAACAACAACAAAATCTAACTTCTCGCTGCAGAGCCCTGAACAGAGCAGTGGATATCTAATTAATGCTTTGTTGACAGCAGAGGGATTGTGTACAATATGACTCCCAGAGTGACTTAAATATTTAAAGACTCATTGAGGATACAGCTGAAGATGCCTATTGACAATTGCTGCTGGTTTTCCAGAGTTCATCAGAATGAAGAGGGACAGCTTCGAAGGTGGGTGTGTCCTTCATCGGCTGTCATCTGCTTCTCCTGCACTAGGGCTTCCATGCTGAAAAAGAGGCTTAGGGTGAGTGTCCCAGGACTGACAACGTCAGTAAAGTTCTTCAGTCTTTTCTAATATTATTTAAATATCAAGGGAGCAGTGTTCATGCTGGAATCAGCACTGGTGCACCAAATGTTTGCCTTATTCTTTCTCTTTAGACCCTATCTGTGAAAAGTGTTCGAGACCCATACATCCCCCCATGCCAAGTTTCACTGTTTTTAAATGATCATGTATTAATTACACATAGTAAGGGGTTTCATTATGACATCATGTGTTGTATTAGCATGTTTTGATCATATTTATCCTGTTTCCCTTCCTTGTTCCCCATCCCTCTCCTGTTAGTGTCCTTCCTCTTCCTAAGTAGCCCCTCCCCTTTCTACTTTCTTGTCTCTTTTTGTGTGCAACCCAATGAGTGTTGTGAGAGTTGATTTCATGAGCATGGGTGAGGGATTAGTTACAGGAGTGTGAGCAACTGAACTCTTCTTTTCAGTTACAACACTGAAGAAAGCACAGAACCTTGTTATTGTTTTTTTTTAAGTGTGCATTGTGTTCATTCAAGTGTGTTACAGTTCACTTTAACTACTCCAAGCTACTGGCTTGGTCACTTGGCCTAGGCCTGGAGTAATAGCCAACCAACATGTAGGGGTGAGCTTCCTGTGGACGTAGTGCTGAGGGAACGAGTGTGGCTTTTTCCTGGTCTCTTTCTGGAGGTGGGTTTGTCTGCCCTGTCACAGACCTTCATGTCCAGGTTCAAGAGGGTCCGCTTTTGGCCCACTCCAGTGATGTCTCTGTCCTAGGATGGTTTCATCACATGTGGAGTTCATGTGCTTGTTGTCTGATACATTCGCTGAAGTATAGAAGCAGCTGAGAAGGCAATGCATTGTGTCATTAGTATAAGACTCAGGCAAAGGCAAGATGAATAGGCTATGTACTCTGCTAAACAGTACCCACAGAAAGCCACCAAATTTCAATTCACTACAAATAAGAACCTCTGTTAACCATCTGCTAAGGCTAAAGAAGCAAACCAGGGGTGGAGGAGGATATGTTCAACATACACACCTAGCAAAGACATGTATCTTAATATATAAAGAGTTTATGCAGGCCAAGCAGGAAGTCACAGGCAAAACAAAACAAAACAAGCAAAGGACTTGAGCAGATGTATTGTCAAGACAGGAATTATCAAGTAGAAGAGAAACACGTGGAGAGACACACATTGCCATTACACACCAAAGAACAATGATCAAAGTAATTGGTACCATAAGATACCACATACACTCCCAGAACTGCGGCGAGCTCCTCGACCAGCGAGGAAGAACAACCACGACTCGAGGATTCTTCTCAAATCACGTTTTATTGGAGAGCTTCTTGGTTGAAGGGAGAGCTGGAAGCGAGGGGCCCCGAGGACTAAACTGCAGCTGCTTATATAGGGGAATGGGACACAGGTTGATCCATGATTGGTGGCCACCAGCCTGCCGACACCAAACGCCTCAGGATAGGCTAGGGACTCTCGCCATACTGCACATGTGGGAAGCGTGGGACATGTAGTCCAAAAGGCAAAGCCTAATATGGAGTTGTTTACCTTTAAGCTGACAGGAAGCTGGCGCCATCTTGTAATGGCGATTCCATGTGGCTTCCTGCACAGAACAATGGCAGGAAAGTGGTCATGAACTGTGCAGCACCTGGAACTTTTACACATCTTTGGGGGTGTTAAGGAACTTGTAGGATTTCTTTGGAAAATTGTTAGTATCTATTAAAATTAGATTCAGGAGCGTATAAAAATATTATCAGCTTCACACAGAAGCTAGAAATAGGACTGGTAAGATGATTCAGAGGGTAAAGATGCTTGTTGCCAGTTGATCTGAGTTCAATCCCTGGGACCCACATGGAAGGGGAAATCCAACAATTTCCCAAAGTTACCCTCTGACCTCCAAATCTTTCCTGTGTTATGTATGCCCCTTCTCCTACAAATAAATGTAAAAATTATTTTTAAGAAACTGGAAATATTCCAAATGTTCATGAAGAGTAGAACGGGAAACTTCATTTAGTATATCCATACAAGGTAAGACCCCACAGAAGTAAGGAGAGAACAAACTAAAGTCAGCAACACAAATGCATCTCACAGACATGATGAAGAATGAAGAAGCTGGACACAGAGGACTATACTGTGTGAAGATACTCAAGAACAGGCAAAAACAGCAATGAAAGAGGTCAGACTGCGACTGTGCTCATGTATCTTTGTGTGTGAACTGCGACTAGCTGGCTAGAAGCACATGGACACATTTAAGGGGCCTCTGCCCACCCTGTTTATTTTATTTCCTTTAAAAAATAATATTCAAGATCTATTATTTGAAATTTTCATGCATGTATTTAAAGTATTTTGATCTTATCCACCCCCACAACTTCCCTCCAACTCCAACCTATCTACCTCAGGGCTTCATATCCTCTTTATAATATTGTTGCTATGATTAATAGCCCTGAATCCAATTAGTGCTGACCACATGGGTATGCACATCTTATTTCTTGATTCAAGTGATTAGGATATACATAAATATATATGTGCATATATGTAATAAGCAAAAATCTATTGGAAGAACCCTTGAAATTGTCAGGTCCTCATTGCAGTGCAGCAGTGACAATGTGGGAGCCAGTAGGGTATTTATAAGTATTCAGCGAGAAGCCACTGTCTTAGTAAAATTCCACACCTGCACATCTTTTGGCATGCTTGTGGGTGAATAGGTAGGGACAGTCCATACAGACAGAGGATAAGTCAAGGACCATACCCACTTAGTTTTCAGGCACTATCACCAGCAGTCTATACTCTGTCATCAACATAGAACTGATGTGGGATTCCCTTCGGTATGCTGTAAATACCATTGGTCAATATAAGACTGTTTTAAGCCCATAGCAGAACAGGGACAGAAAGAGCTAGAAAGGGAAAGCTAAAGTGAATACTGGGAGAAAGAAGGGCAGAGTCAGAAAGAAGCCATGTAGTCCCACAGGAGACAGACACGGGAAAATTTAGCCGGTAAGCCACAGCCACATGGAGATACACGGATTAATGGAGATGAATTAAATTAATATGTAAGAGTTAGCCAATAAGAACCTAGAGCTAATGGGCCAAGCAGTGATTTAATTAATACAGTTTCTGTGTGATTATTCTGGGGCTAAGAGGCCGGGAACCAACAAGCGGTTTTGTACGCTGTGAATACCACTGGTGAATAAAGAAACTGCCTTGGCCTGTTGATAGGGCAGAACTTAGGTAAGCAGGGAAAACTAAACTGAATGCTGGGAGAAAGAAAGGCAGAGTCAGAGAGAAGCCATGTAGCCCTGATGGAGACAGACGCTGAACCTTGCTGGTAAGCCACAGCCATGTGGTGATACACAGATTAGTGGAAATGGGTTAAATTAAGATGTAAAAGCTAGCCAGTAAGAAGTTAGAGCTAATGGGCTAAGCAGTTATTTAAATAATATAGTTTCAGTGTAATTATTTCAGGTCTGAGCGGCCAGGAAACAAACTAGTGGTCTCCTCCAACATAGAGCAGTCTCTCATTATCCACAGGTGCTTCAAGACTATATATCCTGTTTTATCCTATAGATGTGATGAAGCTTAACTTAGCCACAGTAAGAAATGAAAAATAATAACCAATGATACAACAGGGCAATCTGTTGGGGGTTATCTAAAAGTTATAAGCTACTTATTTCCTGAATTTTCCAACCAATCTTTCAGTTTTCAGAGCAAGGGGTGCTCTGAGAAGCATCATGATCAATATGAACACATGCAAAAGGCTTTTGCATTTTGAAAAGTGAAGGGCTTCAAACAAATTTGACATTGGGTTTGAGTCTCAGGTACTGCAGACAGCCCTGTTGGAATGATGGGTGCCTGTTTTTAGAACTGGCTACCTCTGATGAGCAGAATAGGGCATTCATTGTTCAGGAAATATTATGGGTAAGTTTCGGTTTTGTATGGCTTCAGTCTTCAAGAAGTATTCCATCACTAACATTTTTAGTATTTATATTTTGCTTTCTGTGGCACAGTGTGGGTATCTTATAACTTTACTGGTATATTTTAAAAAAACTTCCTTCTCTCAGACATGGGGGCACATGCCACAAATTGAAGCACTCAGGAAGCAGAGACAGGCACATCTCTGTGACTTTGATGCCAGTGTGGTCCAACACAGGGAGTTGCAGGCCAGCCAGGACTACATAGAAACCCTGTCTCAAACAAAACTAAACAATTCATTTAGCAGCATTCTCTATACATGCAAGGCCTAGAGGATAAAGCCGTAATATACATCCCACATATGATTTCCTACAAGCATGTGTCTCTGCTGCATTTCAAGCTCTGCCCTTGTTTAAATGCATGGATTTTAATTTTAACTGGTTGTAATTCCAGGGTGTGACTGTAATGTATAAGACGGTCTTGGCAGTCAACCAACAGCAAACAGTGAGCTCAGCTCTTCTAGGAGTGCAGATGACAGTCACACATGGCCTCCAACCACTCAGCCTGGACTGGGTCTGCTACCAAACAGCAGTGGAACTAATGGCTAGTACTTTCTTCAGACAGACAAACAGACAGACAAACAACAGCAACAGCAGCAACAACAAAACCTTCAGCTCCCTACCCTCCCCTTCCTTCCTTCTCCTCTTTCTTCCTCCACCTTCTACCCCTTCCCTCCCCATTCTTCACTTCTTGCTTCTTTTACCCCCTCTCAATGTGAAGAGATGCAAGGAAAAGAAAAAAAACCAAAAACATTGCCGGGCGGTGGTGGCGCATGCCTTTTATCCCAGCACTCGGGAGGCAGAGGCAGCTGGATCTTTGTGAGTTCGAGGCCAGCCTGGTCTACAACAGCTAGTTCCAGGATAGGCCAAAAGCTACAGAGAAACCCTGTCTTGGAAAAAAAAAAGAAAGAAAAAAACAAAAAACAAAACAAACTTAATTTGGATGTGGACATCAAAATTCCAGTAAGATAAGTTGGTAAAGTTTTAATGAAGAGACAAGAGGTCCAGAACATTTAACTGGACAGCAAAGGAGAAGGAAGTTGGGGAACTGACACTTCCAGGCTTCAAAACTCTGGAGAGTTAGAGCCGTCAAGATAGGTGGTGTTGGTCAAAGAAGAGACAAGATCAGGGAGCAGAGTAGATAGATAGCCTCAACATAGAAACGCGAGTGCACTGGCAACTGAGCGTTGACAAAGGGGCAAAGGCAATACAACGGCAGAGTCTTCTTCACAGAGGACAGCTGGAGGGTGGAGACTGCAGCACTGTGGCGAACACAAACAACTTCTTAGTCTGGATGCTGGCTGGAAAGCCAGGAAAGCTGGGACGAAGGGGCACGAGGAACAACTCCCTGAAATCTATGCATAAGGACGCTCGCCTGTATTGGAAAGGTCAGTCCAGCCTTGGATGGTTCCCGTCTTTTCTGTCTCTGATGAAGCTTTGCCTGCTGCCCTTTCTTTATGGTACCCAGGGGTGATACAGAGCAATCAGAATGTGTCAAGGCTTGTTATAGACAACCGGGGCTTCCGCTCCAAGCAAAGAGGACTGAAAGATAAATACTCGTTGGCTTTGTTGGGACTTATCTAAACAGGCACGTAAATGGTTGCTTCCCCGTATATATTTCACTTCTTGGAGTAAAGGAAAATCAATAATAATATCAGGTTTATGTGAAGGTCAGTGGGCACAGCACTTAGCGTCTCTCGTGCTCTGGCTTTAAAGGAAGCGACAAAGCAGCACCATTTCTGACCATACTGCATGGGAAGTGTCTTGACTGAGATTCTTGGACTTAATAAAAGATTTATGGGGGAAATTCTGAAAGTAATATCTTGTTAAAATAACTTCTGTGCTAACTTCAAGTGACAAGTAATTGCTCAAACTTGTTCCTACAGCTCTTGGACTTTCTTTTTAATCTTTCATTAGCTCCGTTCTCCCGACTTGAAGTACAAGGGATGGCAATTGCTTGGGTCCATTATCTACAATGTGAGTGTCTCTTTGTTTTGCTGGATTCATGTTTTCTTTTCTGAATTACAAATGAAGCAAATGTCACCATTTGATGGTAATGGACGGCATTTAGATGTACTCAGAATGTCACATTGCTCCAAAGTCAAGACCTTTGTAAACAATATTAAGTGCTAGGCTCTTGGAGACATTTCCTGGAATGGAGAGGACAGTGGGAAGAGTCACAGCTTGGATACTGTGAACTGCCAGCTGTCACTTTGCAAATCAAGGCACCAGGATCTCTAGCGGTATAAGCTGTTGTGTTGAGAGACTTTTCCTGAGAAGACAACACAGACACACACACAGACACACAGATACATAGACACACAGACACATAGACACACACACCCCACTACTCACTCCAGAATAAAAACCAACAACAGACCAAAGCAATGACTGGATCGGTCCAACTTGGTGAGTTTTTATTGTGGTGGCAGACAGGAGTAGGGGTGAGGGGTGACTTACAGAGATGACTCAAGAGCTGCTTCATCGCTGAGAGCCCACTCCCACACAGGTGACAGCTCATGAAAGCTTCGTCTCTGGACAGCTGATCGGAAGCTCTCCTGATCCAAGAGTCTCCTCTAGGCAACTGGGCTGGCCAGATTCCTTTTCCAGAGCGTTTACTGCTTCTATCAGCTTGGGGAAAAGCCTTCTTGAATCTTGCAAATTTTAGCTTTCCCAGACACAGAAGGTTATCTGCCTCTTGAGAATCACCAGTCATCCCCACCCCTCTCCTGGAAAGAACATTTTAGTTCAGCGGAAACGGATACGCAACATAAAGTAATGTCTGCCGACATGAAGCCTGGCATGCGAAAGGCCCACACCATCTTACTAAGTGGTTCTTAGGGAACTTGATTCTGATTGCCCTCTGTCACATGGATGGAGAGCTTCCCCAAAGCCGTGTATTGAAGTCCTAACCTCTCAAGGTGATAGGATTTGGAAGTGGGCTCTCAGGAGGTAATTCAGATTAACCTCAGCTATCATGGCTGGGTCCTGATGCCTTATAAGAAGAGGAAGAAAGATGGGCTAGGTTAACAATACAGCACTTGCCTCCCTTTCAGCTCAGGCATGTGATTCAGTCTCAGCCCATGAGACATGAAGTGAAGGCTCCTGGGTCTTCTGGATAGGAAGGAAAGAGAAGAGGCCTTTGTGGATAGCCCCTCAATTTCCTTCTGCTTTTGGCTGCTTGCGTATGAGGAGGTGAAGCCTGGAGCTGCCTCCTTGGGTAAGACCCAGAGAAGTGGGGAGCCAAACACTGTGGGACTACAGAACCATGGTGGAATTAGCCAGAACTTACTGGAAACAGCCTCCCCTGCACCACTGGGTTTGTGAAAAGACCAAGTCTCACGTTTGAGCCACGTTCAGCTGCATTTGCCTTGCTTGGCTGAGCACAGAGTTTTGCTTTTTAAAGGAGGTTTTTGGAAATTCTGTCATTTCATGTGATGCCATGCCAGAGAATTTTCATGGACACAGGACACTGGAGAGGGGGACACAGCCTTCGGTAGTAATGTGGCTCACTAAAGGCTCAGATTTTCAGATAGTCCTGAAAACCACTTGTATGTGCACTGTGAGCAGCCCAGAGTGTCCTCTGCCTCCTGTGCTGCCCAGAGCTTCCCCCTAGAGACTGGATGTTCCAGATCAAGTTTGAGGTCACAGGTATGTGTCCACAGATCAACAGTGAAGTCAAGAGACTGTCGGCTGTCAGTTGGCTGTCGGCTTTTGTCCTCTTCCCCTGTCTGCTCTGTAAGGGTGATCGCTTTAACCAGCAGAGCTTCATGCTTCTGCCTCTCCTCCTCATAGAATAATAACTAACTACAAATTTTAGTTCTTTTTGTTGCCATTTTAAAAGAATCTCGGTCTTTAAAAATATACCAGATGAGGTTCCGTTCATGGCTCAGTGCGCCTGCTTTTGCAGAGGACTGGAGTTTGGTTTCCCCACCCACATCAGGTGACTCACAGCCAGCTGTAACTCCAGCTCTAGGGGATCTGATGCCCTCTTCTGGCCTCTGAGAACATCTGTACTCCATGCACACGTGTGCTTGTTCTCTCTCTCTCTCTCTCTCTCTCTCTCTCTCTCTCTCTCTCTCTCTCTCTCTCTCTCACACACACACACACACACACACACACTTAATGACCCACAACTTGGCACTTTTTTTAAAAATTTTTTTTCTTGTATGTGTGTGGTGTGTGCATATACTCATGTGTACGCATGTTTGCACATGTGTGGGCATGTGTGGGTGTGGCTGCTGAGAACTGAACTTGGATCTTCTGCAGGAAGTACAATTAGTGAGTAAGTTATTAATATAGAATGAAGACATATAACATTATTTAGTAACTCACACGCAAACTAAAGTGCTGTTAAAAGAAAGGAGAGTCTGGTTAAGTTACAGTTGTGGCAGGAAATTTAGCATGTTTATCTCAGAACTGGATCCACCTGGTAGAAAGATATGAGGATATAGAGAAATAGAGAGCAGAGAAAAGAAAGCTGACGCAGTGAACACATATCCACGCCTTCTGAGGGGTGAAAACCCTCCCCCCATTTCTACAGAACACTCGCAGGCATTGGCGATACCTAAGTTACCTGTAAATGAAACCATAAGCTCCAATAGAGAAAAATCAGAAATGATGAAATAATCAAGAGGCAATAGGAGGCTTTTAACTCATAAAGAAATTATGTGATCTATTCCTAATTAAATGTTGGAGCAGTGCAGTCAAAAAAATGACATACTATCTTAACAACAATGGAAGAGAGAGCATTCCAGAATAAAATGAATCTGATCATAAGATGGCAGTTACTGAGGTTGGGAAGGGCAGGGATGGAAGTAAGTGGGAGGGTGGGCAGTGGCAAGGAGCAGGAGGTGGATAGTGGGAGTTGGGGTAACAAGTACCCAGGATCAGTTAGATAGAAGGAATGGGTTCTGTATCACATGTAAAGAAATGGCAAGGAGTGGGGACGCTAATTGTCCCAATTTCCTTTATGCTGTGTGTTAGGGCCCCACACTGAACCTTGCTCATATTCAGTACAAACAGAAGCTCCCAGAGAATAGCCACACCTACAGAAAACAGCCTTCAGGATGATTGACAGGTTAGAACTCCAGTGAGTGTAACAGGGCTGAAATATTGCAGGGCCAGGACCACATTCCCCTGGGCTATCTAAATAGCTATCCATTGCCCACCTCTGGATGTGATGTAGCATCAGATAGGTCCTTTTGGAAGGTGCAAAAAATAGCGAAGGGAAATCATGTAACACCCACTTGAAACGTTTAAAACAATTCTGTGCTTGTTTTAAAAGTATGGTAGGTGCTGAAGGGGTCCATCTTTAGAAATGTATGTATGTGGATGCAAGTGAGCATATATGCAAATGTGTGCATCTGCACATGTATTCTCACGCAGGCATACATTGCTTCATGGTGGAGAGGTACCCTGAGAAATGCGTTATCAGGTGGTTTGGTGGTTTGTGAATGTCACATGGCCTCTTGCATGCAGACACAGCTTGTAGAAGAAATGTGCACTTCCAGCTGCTGTAACACGACATACCATTTTACAGTGAGTTTAAAAAAATAAGTAGGACTATAAAATAACAATAAAAGTATAGTACATGCATAAATGAGTCACCATTGTTAGTTATCATTATCAAAAGTAACGAACAATGTGCAATTATGTGTACCATTCTTCTACATGCCTGGCAGCATGGTGGACAATTTTTACCAAAATCATCATACATATAGAGAATGTGTTGAGCTATCATATCATGATAATGATATGGCTCAAATGTGACATGTCTCCCATAGGCTCACGTATTTGAATGCTTGGTTCTCAGCTGGTGGTGATGGCTTGGGAGGCTGTGGAGTCTTTAGGATGAGTTTAAGAATCTGAGGGAGGCACTGAAGAGATGGTTCGGCGGTTAGCAGAGCTTGCTACTCTGACAGAGGACCAGGGTTCAGTTCCCAGCACTCACATGACAGCTTACAACCATCTATAATTCCAGTTCCAGAGAATCTGATGTCCTCTTCTGGTCTCTGTTGGTTCCTGCGTGCACATGATGCACAAACACGTACACATTAAATACGCCTTTCCAAAGGAATCTGAGGAAAACGCCTGCTGTGTAAAGATGCCAGTAGATGTATCTACTCACATATACGATTTCATACATATGCATAAAGGTATCAAGATCTTCCTGATTGGTGTGTACCACTAAGGGCCGTCTTCGAGGGTTGTTGACTCCCCTTGCTTCTGGCCAGAGCTCTCTGCTTCCTGATTCCCTATGCCACGGAGAGGCTGCACCTCAAGATCTCACCACCCTGGATTAAGTTTCCCTGGCCACCATGTCTTCCTTTCCACAATGGACTGTGCCCCTTGGAGACTGAGTGTCAAAATAAACATCTTCCTTACACTGCTTCTGTCAGGTTCTGTCACAGTCGTGAGGGGAGCGACTGAAATAAATGGCGATGGCACTAAGAAGGGGTGGGAATTTCAGCTCCATTGAAAGCACAAGAGCTCACATTGTACATGTGGTCTGCAAGTGACTGAAACACCAAGCAGCTGGGACTGTGTGTGTGTGTGTGTGTGTGTATGACTTCATGAATGTGGACAATTAAGGTTCCATTAGATTGCTGGTGTTGGAGGGCTGATAGAAAAGGGAAGGAAAAAGAAATGGATAGGTGAGTCACAAAACACAAGAAAACAAAAATATTCAATGATATTCCTAAAGTTTCAATGATCTGTTAACCATTGAGCCATCTCTCCAGCCCCTCCCTTAGATTCTTAAAGTCACTATTCTACCATCTCCTATGCAAGTTTATTTAAAAGCTTAGGAAACTTGAAACAGTAGTGTAATGTCCCATGGATCTCCTTTACCCATCTTCAAACACTGCTGACAGCTTGATTCATTTGCTCTACTTACAGGGATGTGTGCTGTGTGCCTATGCATAATGTAGGTCCCTCTGTTTACACTGGTGATTTCTTTCTTTCTTTCTTTCTTTTCTTTCTTTTTTTTTGGTTTTTCGAGACAGGGTTTCTCTGTGGCTTTTGGATCCTGTCCTGGAACTAGCTCTTGTAGACCAGGTTGGTCTCGAACTCACAGAGATCCTCCTGCCTCTGCCTCCCGAGTGCTGGGATTAAAGGCATGCGCCACCACCGCCCAGCCTCACTGGTGATTTCTTACCTAAACTCTTTGAAAGTAAGTTGCAAAATGACACTTTATCCTTGAATACTGCAATACGTATTTCCTGAAAATACATTCCTCTCACATAGCTACAACACTGTTATTACATGTAAGAAAATTAACACAGATCCCTTTCCCTCTCCTTACACATCCCAGGCAAGTCTTGAACTCACTATACAGCTGAGGATGACTTTGAGCTTCTGGTCCTCATGTCCCCACCTCCCCATGCTATGGTTACAAGAATGCATCCTCTCACCCCATATGATGCAGCACTGGGAATCTAATGCAGGGCTGCATGCATGCTAGGCAAGCGCTGTATCAGCTCCACCCATCAACACTGCATAATGCCGCCCACTGCGCATACTCAGTTCCCCTCAGCTATTCCAATGACAAAGTTGATCTTTGGAGCTTTGATCTAGTCAAGCCTTCCATATCATGCACACAGTATGTGCGTGAATGCATGTGTGTGTGTGGTTTGTGTGTGAGTGAGGGTGCACACATTCCATGATACCTCTAAGTCAGAGGAGAATTTCGGGTGTTAGTCTTCCATTTTCATCTTGCTGGAGATGAGCTCACTTTGCTGTTTGCCGCTGTATGTGTATACCAAGCTATCTGGCCCACAAGCTATCTGCTTTCTTCTGGGGAGTGTCCTGTCCCTGCTGCTCCTCTTGTAGAAACTCCGGGATCTTCAGGTTCCCGGGTTTGTCAGTACTTTCACCATGGCCAATGTTATGGCCTTGACCGCACAATGTAGGAGGAGACACTAGAAGTGTTTCTGTGTGCTGAGCCGAGCTGACTCTAGCGTTTCTGTCCCTGTGTGAACAGAAATAAAGAAGGGGCTAAGAAAGTGCAGGAGGCCTAACCATACAGCCAAGTTGGGAGTACAGAAAGAGCAAGCAAGGCACATGCACATAGTCAAGACCAGATCAAAAGAGCAGACTGCATCTCCTACTTTCCCTTCCTCTTACATACCCAACTCTTTTTTGAATTCATGACCCTTTTCTCTTTAATTGTCGTTACATATACACACACCCCTAAATACATAAGTATAACCTGCTTTGTCCATATAATGTTACTTATATGTGTGTGTTTTCAGGGCCCATCATTTGGTATTGGATAACTGCTTGCTGTGCTCTTCTATGGGGAAGACTATTTCTTCAGCTTTCAGCATTTATAGTTGCCTGTAGTTCTTGGTCTGGGGCTAAGGCCTTTGTGGGCTCTCTGTCTTATGTGTTAGCATGTCTATTGGAGTTATTCTTGTTCCTGTCATGTTTAGGCAGCCATGTTGGTGAGGCTTTCATTAACAAAGTTTTTCTGAAACTCAGCGGTGTCTGTCCATGTACATACTGACGTCAGCTGCTTTGTGTTGCAATCAACAGTGTTCAGAACAGACTGAGGGAACTTATGATGAAGCTGTTGATTTTCCTGGTCCTGGGTTCTAGACCACCAGTGTCAACCCCTGCCACTCATTGATCAGACAACTCACCAAGTTGTTTTCACTAATATTGCTTTTACTTTCTAAGATTATTTGTCCTTAAATTTTTCCTTTATCTGATAAACCAGCTAATGTGTTATGGGATTAATATTATCGGTTATGTATTTATTTTGTGTTTGCTGTATGGACAGCAATCTTTTAATACCTACATCATAATGTAATGAGTCCCATTACATTATGGCAATTTGCATAGTTAGTTTGTTAATCTTACTACCAAAGTTGTTTCCAGTTTGGGCTACTAAAGTATTACTGCCATAAACCTTTGCATATACTTTAAGGAAGATACTGTATGCCTTTCCACTAAAGGAGAGGAGGCTCTGGAGACCTAGAGTGTGGATACATTCAGGTGCAGATGGCATTTGCAAGGCCCTTCTGATGTGGGATTCCCTTCTGTATCCTATGAATGTTTTAGTACCATTGGCTAATAAAGAAGCTACTTCAGCCCACGGCAGGGCAGATTATAGCATGGTGGGAAATCCAAGCAGAGATAGAGGAGGAAAGAAGGCGGAGTCAGGGAGACAGCATGTAGCTGCCCAAGAAACAAGAGGTCACAAACTATGAGCTTGTGGTAAAATATAAAATAAAAGAAATGAGTTAACTTAAGATGTGAGAGCTAGATAGAAATATGCCTGAGTCATCAGCCAAACATTGTACTAATTAATATAGTTTCTGTGTGATTATTCAGGTCTGGGTGACCGGGAAATGAAAGCGGTCTCTGTTTCTTCCCTTCCAGCAGTAGATGGGGACAGGACTCCACTTGCTCTATGTCTTAAGTGATCCTTGGTCATATCAGTCCTAATTTTAGTCATCTAGTCATGATGTGCAGTCATGTGTTCCTTAACACAGGGACATGCTATGAGAAGGCATTCTCACACATTGTGATCACATGTGAACTTCCTGAAGTGCACTGACCCAAACTGAGATGACAATGATACCACTCACTAGGTGATGTCATCTTATGGCTGCAAAGTCTTCCTTGTGGTCCACTGTTGACTGAAACAGAACCAGTGTTACTTAGGTGGGGAGGAGGCTGTGCTTCTTTCCTGCTCGGGTGGAAATGAAGCAAGATGGC
>JAQHUG010000016.1:821645-833933 GCA_028555095.1 Dicrostonyx torquatus | reverse complement strand
TTCTATAGATGTCTGTTAAGTCCATTTGAGTCATAACATATGTTAGTTCTCTTATTTCTCTGTTCATTTTTTGTCTGGTTGACCTGTCCAGTGGTGAGAGGGGAGTGTTGAAGTCTCCCACTATTAGTGTGCCTCCCACTACTTTTATTCAGCGTTGAAAGAGAGGTCTGACACCAGGACAATAAAGCAAGGGAAAAGCTTAATAGAGAAAATAAAAACGAAATTGGCAGTCACAGGCTTTGTTTTGGTTGATACTCATTAAAGAAGTTCTGCTATGCCTATTTTTGTGGATGGGTATTGAATTTTATTAAATGCGTTTTCTGCCTCCGTTGAGATGATGATATAATTTGATAATGCGGCACATTATCCTGATTGAATTTAGAACACTAAACCAACTTTGCATTCTTAGAATAAGCTGCTTCATAATGGTGTTTTCTCCTTTGTATCTATTACTGGACTTGATTTGTGCCTATTTAGATCCTTTGCAAGTATCTTCTGGCAGGGCCTTGAACCACAGCTTTCCTTTCTGGCTAACTGGATTCTGACATAGCCTGTTTTACGTATGCTTCCGACAGAGAGAACTGATGATTTAGAAAGCCCATATATTAGAATCTGGAAAACCCTGAAGATGGCATCCTACAAGCATTGGCAGGTTGGTTGTTCAAGCCTGCTCAAGTCTTGAGCATGTAATGGTAGCACTACCCATGTAATGATCTGACGATGGAGAATTTGCTGACTCTCCTTC
This sequence comes from Dicrostonyx torquatus, assembly GCA_028555095.1. Taxonomy (NCBI): domain Eukaryota; kingdom Metazoa; phylum Chordata; class Mammalia; order Rodentia; family Cricetidae; genus Dicrostonyx; species Dicrostonyx torquatus. The sequence continues at coordinate 833,188 of JAQHUG010000016.1, read as the reverse complement.
CTTCTGCTCATGTATGTCATCCAGTAAATTAGTAATTCCTATTCTTGGAACCACCACACATACATCCAAAATCCTGATCACATCTTGCATCCTGATGGCTCTGTGTTTGACACAGTTGTTGTCTGTTTGGATCTCCGACACTGTTTGATCTCTCTACTTTCCACTCTTGTTCTTTTCCTTAAGTCCAACTCGTATCCAGAAACTGGAAGGATATTAAAAAGATCTGCGTCTAGAGTCAGCTATGTCAGTGGACAGTCCAGACAGATGAAGGCCTGTGGGTCTGAGACAGGAGAGGAATGGCAAGAGGAAACTGGACGGAGCATGTAGGTGGTGAAGGCACCCAGCCCACGGGTGATGACTGTAGTGGAGAAGAGGGTGAACAACGGGACCGACTGTCAAATCTGGATGGAGTGGGGTGGTACTGAGATGTCATCCTACTGTCTTGATCTTGGCTGTTTACTCCTGGGTAACTGACATTTCCTAGACATCAGGGTTCTGGGAAAGAGCAAAGCCACAGTGTTATTACTCTCGAAGACACCAAGGGAATATTTTCTTTCTTTTTTAAAATATTTATTTATTATGTATACAATGTTCTGCCTACATATATGCCTGCAGGCCAAAAGAGGGCACCAGACCTCATTACAGATGGTTGTGAGCCACCATGTGGTTGCTGGGAATTGAACTCAGGACCTTTGGAAGAACAGGCAATCCTCTTAACCACTGAGCCATCTCTCCAGCCCCGGGAATATTTTCTGTTCAATAAATTAGTCAATACTGAGTACCTGCCAGCCCCAGAGCTGTTATTGTCTGGTATTCTGTGCTTCCAAACGGATGGAATAAGGTTTGATTTCACTTAACTCCTTGGGGTAAGTGGTAAACCTGAGAGCAAATGTGTTTTCTTCACACGACCTTTTCCAAGGCACAAAGCTAACTCCGTCTGGTCCTGCCTCTTTTGGACTTGGTCTCTTGCAGAGTCTAGCACTCCTCAGCCCTCCTCAGCCCGCCTCAGAATGCAAGGCTTGGCTTAAGGGGCCTCTGAGATGAACTTTTCCTACCCTTCCAGGCTGTTCTTCCATTCCCACACTGTTCTCTCAGTCCACACCATCTTTCCCTTCAGAAAACTCCTCTTCGTGCACAATCCACTAGTTAGACGACGTGTCTCTCATAGAATACACTTTACTCAGACCAGTGCTGTCTGTCCTCTCTCACCGTCGAATTTCCACAGTACACAGCTCCTGTCAGGCATTCATTAGGTGTTGGATGAGCAGCCCAGAGAAGGAACACGCTAGCACAACAGAGCACGGAGGAATGAACAGACACGGGCAGGGGAGGAAGAGTAGCCACAGTATGCTCATTTCGACACCGTGCTTCTGAGACTTGCTCTGTTATCCCTTTCTCATCCCTTTTGGAAGGCTCAACCATGAAGGTTGTTCATAAAATCCTCTCTAGCTCCTACCTCAAAAGTCTTTCAGATTTGGTTCATAGGCAGGGCAGTGATGTTTTCCCTGTTAATGGCCAGTTAATGAAGGCTCCTGGAACCTGCAAATGCAGCTCCGTTGTCCTTAAATAGACTATCTTGAAGAGTGGTGCTCCATCACCTGCTTCTGAGGATGTCTACAGAGCCGGACTTGTTCAAAGCCAATATGGGGTCAGCTCAGCAGAGCTGTTGACACACTTGTGTCCAAAGCTCCTTGCATGACCTTGTTGTCAAGTGCTCCAGGTCCCAGGAAGGGGACCAGGTGGACTCTCAGGCTGGACCTGTTTCAATCTGATTCTCTGCATTTAACACATGGTTGTTCGTGGAAAAGATAACCGGATGTTTTCAGAAGGACTGGCCTTCAACCTCACGTTAAACATTTGCCTTCCTCTCTGCGAGCATGGCCAGTTTTGCTGAGTGCATTCCCTTTCTCCGTGTAGCGTGTGGAGGTAAATTCATGTCCGAACTTCTAATGCAGGCAGTGCAAACTCTGAGGCTTTGGCTATGACTGGATTTCTTGGTGGGGGTGGGAGAAGGTGGGAGGCAGTAAAGTTGGGTCAGAATCTAGGGGATGAAATAACCAGTCCCTGCTGTCCAGGGTGATGGGAAGCAGGCATGTCCTCTGTGTGGTCATTGTGTGTGTCAGCTGTAAAGCCAGGCCAGGCTCCATGTCTTCACTCCTCCCCTGGGAAGCCAAGAGACAGCTGTTTGCTGGTTTATCCCCTTCACTTTATAGACAAGCAGATGTGGCCTGCTGGGATCAGTGGCTTCACTGAGGTCGAGAGAGAATGGGTCCAAAAACTGAGCCTGCCTACCCATGGTTTTCCATGTCAAGCTATCCTGGAGTCCTCCTCAGAGACTCAGGTCACCCTAAAGACCAGAGATGGAAATATAGCCATGCTCCCTGTTCCTAATATCCTCATCCCCAGGGCTCAGTTCACATTATACAGAACTACAGCTACTTCCCAGAAGAAACCTCTGGGGTTGACACCCATCTCTTAGACCTAAGAGGCTGAGCCCAGTGATCCGGGAACATGTACCCTCTCCACAGTACTCCCTCACCTCCTTTCTACATGAAGCCCCTGGTCCTCTCTCTGCCTCCTGGGCGCTGACTTTTCTGGTGCTGTCAAGTCTGTGGTTGAAAAACTTCACTGAGGACCGCACTGAGAGTGACCCAGTTCCGTGCTGCCACCTCTCCACCCTCTGCACCTGTCGTAGCCTTGCTGTGAGCTTCAGTCAGCCTGGCTTCAGATTAGTTCAACCTAGTGGGTCTCCCTGCTGCTGGCCACCTGTCTCCTGAGAGGACCCACAGCCAACCCCTCCCACAGCAGATGGCTGCCCCCTCCCGCTATTCCGAGGCACGCTAGATAAGGCCAGGCTCAGCATGGACAAAAGAGGTCCTGGGCATCTATGGCCAAGGTCAAAGTGTCCATCTGGGCACAGGTATCTGGAGTGCCAGGGGGCTGCCACAGGACTGCTTTGGCAGGGAAGGTGCTTTCCAGAGAGTTGCTCTTGGTTCTCTTTGAGTCTTGCTTCAGGATCTAACCTGGGCTTCCTTCATGTGTGCACTTCCTTGGGCAAGCAGGCATATCACCTAATGAATATCTTTAAAAGACCCTCCATGGTCAGTGAGGGGCTTCCCCCAGGCACCACTGTGGAGAGCCATTCTACTGTGTTGTTGGAGAGAAGTTTGGTCAGAAAAGGATGTGTTCAGTGAATCTTCAGGGCTCCACGTCCCAAGCTCGAGGCCTGACTTCCCACTGAGGTCACTGCTCCTAGACACTTCCTCTGAGCCATTGAAAAGGGCCTCCTACTGTGAGGGGCTTAAATCTGAACAGCATTATGACAGCAAACTGTCTATAAACTAGAACACTGAAGAGGAAGCCAGGCTCACTTCTCTTCAAGTCTCTTATTTCTCCTTGTGAGCACGAAAAGGGCATCAAGGCCCGGGGAAGCATCTCAGTAAAGTGCTTGCTTTGCAAGCATTGGAACCTGAGTCTGATGCCCGGAATCCACATAACAAAACTGGGAGTGGAAGAACGCACTCCGTACCACCCGAGTGCTGGAGAGGCAGACACAGGTGGATCTGTGCAACTCTGGCCAGCTGGCTTAGCCAGCTTGGCAAACCGTAGGCCAGTGAAAGACCCTGTATCGGAAAAAAAAAAGACAAAAACAAAGTAGACAGATTCTGAAAAGAACTGCATCCAAAGTAGCCCTCTAGTTTTCATATGTATGTGCAGACGTGTGCATGTACCCTTGCGCTAGTACACATGCGCACGCATATACACACATACATACACACACACTGCACTGAGCTGACCTTGCAAGAGCTTGTTTTTAAGCCAGACCTCCCTTGAGATCCTGTTGGTAGGTCATACATTCAGAACTGAAAACCAATAACTTCAAAGTAGAAAGATACCGCTACATGTGTTTCTGAACTGGCGACACTCATTTCTTATCCTAAGTGAGTGAACAAACCCTTGTCTCCAAGGCCAGCACCTCTCAGCATTGAGAAATACACTTTAGAAAGGGCTCAAACCTAAGGCTGCTAAGGATGACCTGGGCTGGTAACTAGAGTTTCCACGCTTTTTTCTTATGCCTTTTATTTCCCGATCCCACACTGCTGTGGTAACTTCCAAAAGGCATTTTTGCTTATGTTCCAACAAGGCCTTCCTTAGCTAAAACAATTTTTTTTCCAAGATGGCACAAGAATTATCATATCAGTTTCCCCAGTGACTGCTGAAATGGAATCTGGACCAACTGACCATGTTCTCCTGTGAGAGATGCATTTGAGTAAGGCAATCTATTTACTTGCACCGGCAGAAGATGCTGGGTGGAGCTGGCGATCGGGTGGGAATTAATACTGACAATTCCGTGGCCTTCTCACAAGCTTGGGTGCCAGCTGAGCTCCGATTGCCTGGCGTTTCTCCAGTCACAGTCCCACCATCTCAGCTCTTGCTTTTTTAAGGATGGACAAATGACCAGGGTGCCTGGAAGGAGGCTGCCGTTGCAGTTGCTCCAATTTTACTCGGCGGTGGTGTAGTGCCAGCCTCATCTGCATGCTGCCAATTCTATGGGGAGGGGGTTGGATCTAATTTAAGCACCACGTTATCTGCTTATTTTACCTACAGAAGATCTCTTTATTATGTAAGCTTTTTAGCACCATTACAACCGTCTCCTAGCCCTCTCGACAGCAGGCAATCCCACAGTGCTGGAGACACCCTTCATGCAATTTATCCTTCGGAGGCAATCAAAACTGGGATGCAAGCAGGACTTGCTGAGGTCATGGTAAAGCCGCCGGAGGTTGCCCACGTGCATCTTTGAGCCAGTTCATTTGTTTCACCTCTGTGCGGAGAATGAGTCCTCTACACTCCCGACTCTGCCTTCTCCAAATGAAATATTAATAATGCTACTTCTGCTACATTTGGCAATGTGAGGAAACATCCAATAATAAGCTGAGCGTACAAAATGTTCTTATCCACTGCAGGTTAGCAGTAATACAAAGTACACAGTACAGTGTGTGTGATTCCCCGGTCCATGAATTGAGCAGGGCATTAGGGAATATTCCATTCACCCTAATGAAGAATTACCAGGAGGGGTGAATAAAGTGTGCAGCCGGCACAAAGCCTTGCTCTGGAGTCAGGACTCAGTTCCACACTCTGGTTGCAAGACTCCCGTTTGCAACTGGCTTCTTGTAGGTGTCCGTGAAGTCAGCTTAATAGGTACAAAACTGTGTTCCTAGGAGCATATAGTTTTAGCCTGACATGTGTCTGTGGTTGTTCTGTTAGGTTCTGTGGAGTGGACTGCCCCATGAGGTTGGAGGTTAGAGCAGGAGGAGACCCCTGGAAGAGAGAAAGCAGAAGGGAAGCCGACAGGGAGAGTCATCAGGGGCTAGCAGGGAAGTGAGGACTCCGGGAGCAGACATAGCCCAAGGGGCTTCAGTGGCTTAAACTGTGGGCAGGATCCCATCTCTCCCTGCTACAGTGAGGACATTGGGCAAATACAAACCACATACCTTTCATGTCCCCCAAAGGTTCGGTGCTTAGCATGAGTCTGTGGTTCCAAGTGCAAAATGAAGGTAAGAGGGTTCAGGTAGAGTTCAAACCAAGATGGAGCAGGACTTGATGGCACAAACCTTTGATTCCAGCTACTTGGGAGGCTGAGGCAGAGGGCATTAGGCTGCTTTCCTAACATGCATAAGGCCCCATGACCCATTCCCAGTACTGCAGAAAATTCCAACCGTCAAGACCCCCAAAAGAAGGATTCTGTAAGGTGAAGGTCCTGGTGAGCAAGGGGCATCTAGAACACGGCTGCCCCTCTTTTTTCTCTGCGCTCAGAAAGTCTGGAAAATGGAGACTTCTTTTTGACAGAACTCTGCCAGGAATCTCACTATATTGTTTAACCTTGTAAAGTCTCCATGCTTAATGAGCTATGATCTCTGGAAACAACTTGGGTAAAGCTTCAGGGCTGGGTACCACTGTAGCTATGGATGCAGTACATGGGTGCCGAGTTTCCTCTGACATCTGAAGATGTCTTTTCAGGGTCATTTGGGTTGTTTGTAGAGGTCATTCACTTAGCAGAATCCTGAGTTCAGAGACTGTCTCTCACCATAGTCCACTCGACTCTTGTGATTGGCTGGATCCTTATGTCTCTCAGATTCCCTGGCCAACCATCCCAGTGATGTAAACTTCGGTTGTCTCTCTACAGCAGTGCATGGCTAGCTTATTTGGGAAAGGACCAAAGAGTAAATATTTGCAGCGTTGGGTGTTGTGCACTCTCCTAGGCACGTATGCAACAGCTGTTACTGTGTGAAAGGAGCAGCAGCGGACAGAGGACCAAGTGAAGAGAGGAGGCTTTGCTACCTGCTGATGTTTGCTAGCCTTAGACAACGTTTTGTGCATCAGTTGGTTCATGTAAAAAAACATTTACTTATTTGACAGATGTTTTACTGAGACTACCCTGTATTGCACATAGCTCTTGGTCTTAAATCAATGAACATAGGCAAAGAACCCTACACCTTTGTGCTCTTCTGACTTACAGTTCATCTGGGAGACACACCACACCAGTGTTATGATGATCTTATTACCATCGCCGTCCATCCTCCATCCTCTTTCCTTTGTGCCATGGTAGATTTTCTTGCCTCCATCATCCTCTTGTTGGTCCAGCCAATAAAAAGCATGGCCAGGTGTGGTAGTTTCAATGTAATTGGCACCCATAATTTTATAGGGTGTGGTACTACTAGGAGGTGTGGCTTTGTTGGAGTGAGTATGGCATTGTTAGAGGAAATGTGTCACTGTGGGGGCAGGCTTTGAGGTTTTTTTATGCTCAGGATACTGCCCAGCTCCCGTCATGATGATAATGGACTGAACCTCTGAAATTGTAAATGAGCCACCCCAATTATGCTTTCTTTATATGAGTTGTTGTGGTCATGATGTCTCTTCACAGGAATAAAGACCCTAACTAAGTCAGCAGGCACGCTCTTGTTTTTCTAGATTGAGAAATACCCAGCTCATTATACATAAGGACTCCTTAAATTTGTGTGATTATTTTGATGCCAAGAAAACCAAGGGAGATTTATCTTCCAGCCTTTCTATCCTCATTGACCTGAAGAATCTTGGGGTAGACAGTCACATGGGAGTGATGCCAACTTTTCTATTTTGTCATTTTAGTCCACCCACCCACCTAGCCCCTCACCCTCCCACCCACACAAGGTGGTTACTAACAATAGGTAGTAGACACAATTCCAGATATTCCAAGAGGAAAATGCAACTAAGCAGTTCAATTGACAGTGTACAGTGGACATGTGATATGATACCCGATTTCCTCCAATGTCAAGGCCTTTTGCCCCCGCTACAGGGTAAGCTGGTTACTTGTGGCTCAGCTTTTCTCCACTCAGGATTAGTCTTGGTCAGAGGCCAATCCAGATTCTACTCTGTCTTACTGGTGGTCTGTCATATCTAGTGACTAATTACTGTGGAAGGTCAAATATCTGGCCCCTCATCTCAAATGAAATAACTTTGAGGCACTGTCTCAGCTCTAGAGTACCCCACAGGTACTCTAAGGATCTGCAGAATCCTTGGACGTCACTATATCACTTTTCTTTGCTCAAAGTTGCCCCTTACTCCTATAGGTGTTAATCCAAGGGGCGCTTCTCCTGATACCCTCTGCCTTCAAAACTCTAGCTCAGTCACTCATGGACTCTTACTCAACACATCCTTCCCACTTACGAACCTTTAAACGGTGCCACCTCCAAAGTCAAGATGTACAAATATGCACTTAACATGAAAGTCTTAATTCTTTGACAATAGACTGATCAAACCAATTCCAACCAATAGAACCCTTTCACACTAGCATGACTCTTAACTTGACATGAACAAGGGTCATCTGGGAAGAGAAACTTCAATTGAGAAAATGCCTCCATCAGGTTGGTTTGTGGGCAAGTCCCTAGGGTATTTTCTTGACTGGTGGTTGATGTGAGAGAGCCCTGCTCAGTGTGGGCGGTGTCACCCCAGGCATGTGGTCCTGTGGTGCGTACTAGAAAGAAGCCTTGCTGGGAGGTGGTGGTGCACACCTTAATCCCAGCACTCAGGAGGCAGAGGCAGGCTGATCTCTGTGAGTTCGAGGCCAGCCTGGTTTACAAGAGCTAGTTCTAGGACAGGCTCCAAAGCTAAATAGAGAAAACCCAAAAAATAAAAAATATAAAATAGAAAAATAAAAAGAAAGCAGTCTGTGTGTGTGTGTGTGTGTGTGTGTGTGTGTGTGTGTGTGTGTGTGTGTGTAGTCCTGGCTGTCCTGGAACTCATGCTGTAGACCTGGAACTCTGCTTTGAACTCACAGAGATCCACCTGCCTTTGCCTCCCAAGTGCTGGGATTAAAGGCGTACAGCATCACCTGGGAAGAAAGCAGTCTTAACAACCCATAGGGGGTGAGGCAATAAGAAGCACTCCTCCATGGCTTCTGCTTCAGTTCCTGCCTCCAGGTTCCTGCTCTGACTTCCTACCTTGACTTCCCTTCAGGAAATAAATGCTTTCTTCCCCAAGCCGGTTTCAGTCATGCTGTTTATCATATGTAGAAACCTAACGAGGACACGTGTTGTGGTGCTTTGAGATTGAGTTTCCAATGTCACAACCCCAAGGCTTTTCAGTGAGGATGCTTCCTTGGCCTCTAGTTGTATCAGGACTTTCCCTGTGCAGCTTTGTTTGCTCAGAGCTTCTGATTGGTTCTGATTTGTGTTCACGTATGCCTTCTTTCCTCTCACTGGCAAAGCTCTTTGCAACATTTCTCGAGTGGGTCTATGCCCTCATCGCCACCATGATGACAACTGTCATCATCACCACCATCAGACTGTCTTCTGTGCAATACCCCAACGCATAGAGTTTTACTTGGCGTACAACTGTTTAGGTCAATTGTTACAATCTACACAGTATAAATAGTAGATAGCACTGTTTGTGCATGAAGGCTGAGCTGCAGGGAGGTTAATGGGTACCCTTAAAAGTACTGAGGGATTCCATGAGCCTGAACAACTTCGCTGAAAAGCTGTGCTTGTGTAGACTCTATGGTGGGTCAATTGTGCAGATAGGGTTGCAAAGTGATTATCTTTAATCTGGTAAATTTAATTCAGTTATTCTTAATGGAAAAGCCAGGCTGAACTGCAGATTTCACATGTGGAGAAGTCTGTCTGAAGCTTTTCCTGCTGAGATAAGATAGACCGGTGGATATGGTTTAAGCAGTAACAATGCAGGATGTGTTCCTTGTTATTTTCCACAGAGGGGCATTAGGTAGACATTTGTGGGTTGTTGGTGTTAATCCTTCTGAACCATTACTATTACAGTGTTTAATGACAGTTGATTATTAGACTATAGACACACGCCTCGGATCTCATGGTTTCTAAATGGTAGGCCTTGGCAGGAATATGTGTGGGCTTTTGGAGACAAGCTTTATAGCTCTGTCCCAATTGTTCTCTGGCCAGTCAGTTTCCTGTGGAACTCTGTCATACGTTGGGCTGTCAGAGGAACCATATATTCCTCTCCACCCATTGTTGCTATCTTCCCCCTCTCATTGGAAAATAGATTTTTGCAAAAAGGAAGAAAAGGATGCTTGGGAGATGGCTCAGTCAGTAAAGTGCTTATTTCTTAAGCCATGAAGACCCAAGTTGATTCCCCAGAACCTATGTAAAAAAGTCAGTTAATCCCGGACTCCTGTCATCTCAAAGCTGGGCAGAAGGAGATGGAAGATCCCTAGACCTACCTGGCCAGCCAGCATAGTCTAAGCAGCAAGCTCCAGGTCCCAGCGAGAGCCGCTAACTCAAAAAGCAAGGTGGATGACTTCTGTGGGCTAGCACCCAAGGTTAATCTCTGGATTTTACATACATGTGTGTGTGGGTACACACACACACACACACACACACACACACACACACACACGAAGCACTAAAACAAAACCAACAAAATGACCCACAGTTCTCTGAGTGATCCTTGTTCCATACATCACTTTTCTCAATTTCTTTTAGAAAATAACAAGTGTGATTGCTGAAGTCTTTCATCCTTAGGTCATCTCACGAACATTAGCAAATGTGGATGCCACAACATTATATACCATAATTGGAGGGAATAATAGAGAGGAGGATACTAACATTCGAATAAGGGGAACTTCATTCTGCTCTGAAGTCCCATGGTACTCATTTAAAATAAATAAGACAAACACAAAAACCATTTGGCACTAACAGTTTGCTCCTTGATACGTGTATTCATTAGCTAGTCTGTGAGACAGAGTGTTTGTTGCTCAGAGTTCACAGATAGGCTAATGTGCACTAGAGAAAGACACATCATTCCCTAGTAGTGACCACAAGCTCCTGAGAGCTTCTACTTGAGTCTTCATGTGGTTTGGGGAGATGATTCACTGGGTAAAGCATTTACTGCACAAGAGTAAGGACCTAAGTTCAACCCCCCAGATCTCACGTAACGCCAGGCGAGGTAGTAAGCATGTGTAATTCTGGTGCTCTTATGGGGGTGGGAGGGGAGGAGGAAATAGGAGAATCAGTGGAAATTGGTAGACTAGCCTGCCTGGCATTTGCAGCAGTGAACAATAAAGAAACCCTGTCTCAAAGTGGAAGGCAAGTACTGACATGGGAGGTTAACCTCTGACCTCCACATAGGAGCTGTGGCACTTGTGTGCCTGCACTCACATCTACAAATGCACACACAAGCTTGCACCCACAAATAAGATAAATAAAATGCCTTTATTCTTCCTTTTATTGAGAAAACAGTGAATGAGCTTCTACACACCAGTTCTGTACTTGGCTCTGGCAGACAGGAAACCTTTTCGTGGAGGCTCCCCAGTCTGGGCCAGTGGACACAAGGCCCAGCAGAATGCACATGGTTTCTGCCAAGGGCATGGACTTACCTCTAGGTGCCCATGACTCTAGTGTGGATGAAAATCCCACCCCAGGAGCTACAGATGGTAGGTAATGTCTTGGCTTATTTGCATTTCTTTCATCTTCTTGGCCCCTGACATCCCCATTTCTATTCGAGAAGCTAGAAGGAAACCTCCTTCCTTCATTTTTACTGCATTGGCCCTCAGGGACCCTAAAATTCTCCCCACCCCAGTTGACAATCCTGTTCTTTTGCCTTCAGGGACTTGACTTCCTTTTCTCCTGGGGACATGGCTTCCTCTCCTCCTGGGGACACGGTTTTCTCTCCTCCTGGGGACGTGGCTTCCTCTCCTCCTGGGGACATGGCTTCCTCTCCTCCTGGGGACACGGTTTTCTCTCCTCCTGGGGACGTGGCTTCCTCTCCTCCTGGGGACACGGTTTTCTCTCCTCCTGGGGACATGGCTTCCTCTCCTCCGGGGGACATGGCTTCCTCTCCTCCAGGGACTTGACTCACTCTCCTTTTGGGGACATGGCTTCCTCTCTTCCTGGGGACATGGCTTCCTCTCTTCCTGGGAACATGGCTTCCTCTCCTCCTAGGGACATGGCTTCCTCTCCTCCTGGGGACATGGCTTCCTCTTCTCCAGGGACTTGGCTTACTCTCCTTTAGGGGACATGGCTTCCTCTCTTCCTGGGGAC